>JANFOE010000878.1:5000-207500 GCA_025667525.1 Glebionis coronaria | reverse complement strand
TTATAGAACGATTCGAGTTTATTTGCTGATAATAAATATCGGAGTGTTGCATATAAACATACAAGTACAAAGTCAGTAAGCGATATGCACGTTATGTAATCTATGTTTAATAGTAAGCTTAAAGTTTATTTAATGGTCATTAAACTAAAAGTTTATTTTATGATATTATATATTGAGCGTTGACAATAGCTTCCGATGTTGTTTAGGGTTTGGTACTATTGCAGACGTCTTCTCGGGAGATTGCCAGCAGATGCTGGTCTGTAAATGTCGGATTTGTGCCTTACAGAATTTATTTGGATTTTGGTGTGCTAGCAGATGCATATGCTGGTATGAAAAAGTATGGCTTAGGTTTTCATTGTATGAGCAAATTAGGGAATCACTTTAAGAATGTATCAGGGGCATCGGTTTCAGAATTTATTAGGGCGTCAATTTACGACGAAATTAGGGCATTAGTTTAAGACTATATTTTTGCATCATCGATTGTTATTAGTGCCGTAATTTATATTATAGAGAATAGAATCATGAGAGCTATAACATAAAGTTCTATGCATTTTCCTCGAATTCATAACCATCAAATCAAGCTGGTGGTTTGCTTACTATCTCAACAACACTCGCGACATTGGTTGCTGCGCATGCATCAGCACAAGCGGGTGGGTGTCTTATTCGATTCGCGAATACAGTAGGTAGTTTCTTGACTCATGGGGGTGGGGTTCAATCATTGAGAGCTTAGAGGTTTAGGTACCAATGATATGTTTTCCATTTTCAGGTGACAAGCGGACTCATTGTAGACAAATGTGCAAGGAATAGGAAGTAAATATGGAGATTGGGAGGGATGTAAAGCGAGATGACATAGAGAAGCTAGTAAGGTTGTTAATAGAGGAGCCGATAGCAAGAAAGTGTGAAATGGAAGAAAAAAGCTGAAGTCGCAGCATGTCCAAATGGCTCATCTTCCATGGACACAGAGGAACTTGCTACTCAAATTATCAAGTTGGAACCTTCTAAATGTGAATTATTTTTCCAATGTGTAGACTTTCACAAAAGAGTTTAGAGCATCTATTTGCACATATTAGCGCATCTATTTGTTTGTTTTCTATTTAAATCGAAAAGTAAATCGAAATTGACCTTTTTTACATTAATCTAAACACGAGTTGTTGTCATGCTACTGTCTAACTATATTTGAGGCATTTTTAGATAGTTGTTTAATGCACCTGTTTGTATTTTTTTAGTGCATCAATTTGTTACCGTTCTAATATCCTAGCAAGTTGTTATTCCAAATACCCTTTTATCAGCGTTGTGATATCCTAGCAAGTTGTTGCTAGTATCATAGCAATAACTCCGACTTTGCTATATATTTCTAAGAGAAATGTTAGGCTTAGAAACAATAAAAGATATATTAGTTTGTTTGATTATACAATGTCTAAAGTATCTATAAATAATTTTTTCAAAATAGACCTGCTAATGTCAAATTGTTTTCACTGGCTGGGATTATTTTTTCTATGTTCACATTTATATGAGAACCACAACTTTAATTATGCGGCAGATTTGGTTGATGGGATTCGAAAGAAAAAACAAAAGTCAACAAACGCATGTGTAATATTTTAGCTAATTATGTGAATTTACACTCGAACTATGGCACTTCTGATGTTGTCACAATGCAACAAATGTAGCAAAAAATATCTGAAGTAATAGTCCAATTTAATGTGAAAATAACATATGTGAAAAGCCTAAACACAAAGTCTGGACAAACTAGTCCAATAAATCACAACTACCATAAATCACGAAACAAATAACAAAGATGAGATCTGCTAATGTAACGTTTGGTTGTTGTAATTCACCAAAACAAAGATGAGATCTGCTAGTGTAAACAGAAATTTTGGATCTACTCTACTATCATTGTTTCCTTCCCGTATTTCACGAAACAAATGAAACAATATTTAGGATCACATCATACAATTAATATACCAGTACACATGGTATATACTCTACCTGCCCGGTTGGGTTTCCTAGATAAATAACAATCAATGCTCTAACAGTAACACCCTTTTGTCTTCCACTTTGTGGCTCCCGTCAATAACCTTGTAGAGTTCAAGACATACAAACCAGTCATCGTTGTTGACGCGACAATTGTAGGGATGATTATTCCAGCGATGAATTTGGCTCTCAGCTTGTAAACTTATGGGATGCTGTAATTTCTTACTCTCATGTTAGCGAGTCCAGCTATGAGATCCATGTGGTAATTCGTGTCGTCGTACTATAAACTGTAACAAAACATCAATATGCATAGAAATATAGTTAAGTACCTGCTAATCACAGACTTTAAACAAGTATACACATGGTACAAGCTCATTTGTGAACATACAAATCGTGTTTAAAGCAGCCGAATCATCTTCTAATTGATGCCTTGAGTAATAGCAGCTGTGGTTTTTATCAGTTATAAATATAAGAGGTATACCTTGGACGAACAGTATCGGTTTTCCCATCACCCAAGTATTTCCAACAAATCAGGGCATGAACAACATAGGTCATCAATGACTAGAACACGATCACAATCCATGACAGTTGGTATTCTGTGAGCGATGCTAATTATAGTACAGTTAGCTAAGTACCCTCATATGATTTTCAGAATGATATAGCATCTGTTTGTGAATCAATGACAAAATCCGTAACCTTTATTTAACAGGGAATAAAAATAGAATACATATTCGGCTCGATCAACAACAACGGCAAATCTGGCGAGAGCAGGGTATGAGGGTGGTAAGTTGTAGACCGCGAAACTACTTGCTTATAAGTGAGTAGACTAGCACGTACATGAGCAATTCCAAACAGCCTCTTAGTTTTGTTGGCCGTAAATAAGCAATTCCACACACCTTACTCGACCATTTACTCGACACCACATCCAATTTCACAACCACATTGACATCTTGTACAACCCACAATACCTTAACATCCTGCACATACAACACCAATATATCTCACAAACATACTTTGTTCAGCACCATCATCCATTATTAGGATGTGTACAACCTATTCAAGTGTAATAAAAACAACCATTATGTTTTCGTGACCCATCTCGCATATTTGATTTGCTTAAATCTACAAATAGTCGACAAAATTAGATAAAAATAAATGGTAAACGATAATAAAAAGGCATCCTGTCTCATATCATAAACACCCATTAGAACCACCCATTAGGGGACTTAATCAGAAACTCGCATCATCAACAACCCTATCAGAAACCTGAATCATCAGAATCCCCCATCATATCATCATATGCTGCATGTATGTAACATGCTTAATATCATTTTGAACTTCCGGTCTATCACTATACCAACGGGCAACTTTTTCTCTTGCTTCACAATGTGAAATTAGTGCATCATAGTTACAAAATTTCATTGAGGCAATTTATCAAACATCCTGTGTTCAGTTTTATTAACACGTTTTCCAGGTCATGTTGTATCAAATTTTGTTCAAATAAATAATCTCACACTGTATCAAACTCTTAAAAATCGGTACTCATAAAAATACCAAATTAAAATTAATAAAACAAAACCCAAACTCATAACAAACAATAATTTTGTGCAAATATACTAAAAAACACACAAAAGCTTTATATTGATCTTAGATAACAAAAACTAACAAAATTATAATCATAAAACTTACATTGATCGTCAAATCGATAAATTATACGACACAACAACCATAGAAGCAAATTGTCAGTAATGCGCACAACTTACTAAACACATGACTATCGATAATCGAGCTTAATGCAACTATATTAAGTATGAATTTCCCTTTCACTACACCTTCATACATAATAACAACACTAATAACTAATTAAATCTTAAGTAAAACCTAATTAAACTCAATAATCATCAAAACACGATTTTTATCTATATTATTCACAACTTTTTTTAATCTAACAATAATATCATAATATAACATATCTAAATCAACATAAACACAAAAAAAATGAACGAATTACTAAAAAAATTACTTTTCAATGGGTGGGGAACAACGACAAACACTATGGAATGGTTGTGGGGAGCAATGGTGAACTGTGGTGAGTGTGGAGGTTATGGTGGTGAGCTCTGGTGGTTATGGTGGTGAGCGTTAGTGGTTACGGTGGTGAAACTGGTGACTGGGTGGATATGGTGGAGAAAACACGTAATAAGAGAAAAAAGAAAATGAAAAAAATGAAAAAACGCGCTTAAATACCTGGAAGTTTAAAAAGTGTCAACATTTACCCATAAGAATTGAAAAATTACATTTGACCCCCTGTAGTTTTTTCGAAAAAAAGGAAAGGAAAGGGCCTTTGATCCAACGGTTGGAAGGAAGTTTTCTAGGTTTTCCTTTGAGATAAAGTTTTCTATCGATCCCATCTATATATATATATATATATATATATATATATATATATATATATATATATATATATATATATATATATATATATATATATATATATATATATATATATATATATATATAGGGTGGGGATATAATAAAAAGCTCCTTAAAATAAAAAGTCTAGGAAGGAATCCTAGCCCTTGGATTAGATTTGTTTAAAAAATAAACGGAGTGGCAATATTTTAATTTCCCGGAAACTTCAGGGGCAAATCCGTCAATTGCTACCCCAATAACCGCACCCCTTTTTTTAGGTTTAATAAACCTGCGCCGTTCCTAACGTTATTCATTTCTCTCTCTCCAAAAATTACACACACACAAAAAACGTTATCTTCATTTCTCTCTCGAACAAAAAACGCAAAAACCCGAGATTTATTAACTAAATCATATCAAAAGTTACACACACACAACACAAAAAACGCAGTAAACACTATATCATATCAAGAAAAATCAACAAAAAACGCAAAAAAGTTCCAAAACCCTAGATCATGTAAGTGAATGCTTGATTATATATTTGATTAGTTTATTTTGGGTTTTGTAATTGATTATATAATTGATTGATTTAATAACATACTAATTTAATGCTTGTTTTAAGCGGCTGCTAGTGGTGGTGATTCGGCGACGATAAGCGGTGGATGGTGGTGGATAGAAATGGTGAGGACGAATTTGAAGGATTTTTCTGCCTCAGGTAAATACTATTGTAAACCCTAATTATATTTTTTTTATTTTTATGTTTATTAAATACTTATACAAATTTTAATTTAATGGATTTAGTAAAAAGGAAAAGTGGTAGACTAGGGTTGAAAAAAAAGTATTTTATAGAAATCGTAAAGAAATATCGCCAGAAAACTCGATAACTATATCATCTAGTAAGTGATTTTGATTAAACTGATCTATTATTTAGATTTATTTTGCATTTAATTTTTATATGGTAGATTGTGATGCAGTATTTGTATGTTACGTGTTGGCTAAATTATGTTATGTGTACTTGTTTTAGACTTTGATGCTCTTAGTTTTAAACTGTGAGTAGAACATGTTTAGAAATAATAGGTAAAAGTGTTTTTAGGACAGTTGCACACTAGTATGTTTAGGACAGCGGGGTTGCAGTTGGCTTGCAGCGGGCGTGCAACAGCCTTGTACCTACTGTCCTAAACACCTTGTGTAGAACTGTCCTAAAAACAATTTTATAAATTATTTATAAATCAAACTCAGAATATGGATATAATGCAGTACTTAATTTATGTATTCTAAAAAGATTGATGTACTTATTGTGGTTTATGAGGTTAGAATAATTAAAAAAACAATGAATATATGCATTTTTTTGTATTAAACACTGAAGATCGATCAAGATCGATAGATGTTCGTTATCATACACTGAAAATCTTTCGATCTTCGTTATCAAACACTAATCGGTCTTCATTAATCCATCAATGGTGAATACGAATATGAAATCTTATACACATCCTCGTAAGTGATTTTAAAAACCTAAATATTTTATTCAATTGCTTTTTATGCATATAATATTGAAACACATTTTTATTTATTTGATTTAGCAACTAGGAAAAGTTGACATAAAAAAGTTAGATTATGTAAAGAGTAAAAAAAACACCAGAAAAATCAATAACACTATTCAGCAGCAAGTATTTTTTTAAAATTGATGCAGTAGATTGATGAATTTAGATTATGTATGTTTTCAATGTTTGCTTTGTCGTATATGTAGTGTATGCTAAGGGTAATGTGGTATTTTTTTTATTTTGTTATTACTAGGTTTGGATAGGAGCAGCGCGTGTTATGAGGTGTAAATAGTGTGTAGTTGCTTGACTGTCAAGGGTAAATGCGGTGTCTATAAAGGGTTAACGCGGTTTGTGGTTTGTCTACCGAGATCTGTATAGGTCAACATACAAGCCATACTTTTTATATGATGAAAATTCTGTGTCTGCTTGCTTATAAAGTTCCGATGCAGTGTTTATAACGTCTTAATGCAGTTTGTGTTTTCTCTACGGAGTTCAGTATCTAGGATAGCATACAAGCAATGGTTGTTAGATATTGAAAATTTTGTGTTTGCGTGCTTGTAAAGTTTCGATGCAGTGTTTATAAAGTGTTAATGTAGTTTGTGGTTTGTCTACCAAGTTCAGTGTCTAGGTTAGCACACAAGTTGTACTTGTTAGATGATGAAAATTGTGTGTTTGCGTGCTTGTAAAGTTTCGATGCAGTGTTTATAAAGTTTTAATGCAATTGTTTTTTTTCTACGGAGTTCAGTGTCTAGTAAAGCATACAAGCAATGATTGTTAGATGTTGAAAATTGTGTATATGCGTGCTTGTAAAGTTTCGATGTAGTGTTTAAAAAGTGTTAATGCAGTTTGTGGTTTGTCTACCGAGTTCTATGTCTGCTTGCTTATAAAGTTTCAATGCAGTGTTTATAACGTCTTAATGCAGTTTATGTTTTCTCTACGGAGTTTAGTATCTAGGATAGCATACAAGCAATGGTTGTTACATGTTGAAAATTGTGTGTTTGCGTGCTTGTAAAGTTTCGATGCAGTGTTTATAAAGTGTTAATGCAGTTTATTGTTTGTCTACCAAGTTCAGTGTCTAGGTTAGCACACAAGTTGTACTTGTTTGATGATGAAAATTATGTGTTTGCGTGCTTGTAAAGTTTCGATGCAGTGTTTATAAAGTTTTAATGCAATATCTATTTTTCTACGGAGTTCAGTGTCCAGTATAGCATACAAACAATGATTGTTAGATGTTGAAAATTGTGTATATGCGTGCTTGTAAAGTTTCGATGTAGTTTTTAAAAAGTGTTATTGCAGTTTGTGTTTGTCTACCGAGATCGGTGTCTAGGATAGGTTTCAAGCAGATTACGTTATGTGTGTAAAAGTATGTATGTTCGTCTGCTTGAATAACATTGAGGCATTCTGGGTAAAAGAATTTATATGGTTCAAGGTTTTGTATCAGTGTACGAGTATAGAATAAGATACAAGCAGATTGATTTAGGTGTGCGAGTTTGTGTGTGCGCGCGTTTGTATAAACTTACTACACTATATATAAAGAACTAATGCGGTTTAGGGTTGCCTACCCAGTCATAGTGTAGGTTAATGTACGAACATACTGATTTAGGTGTACGAGTGTGCTTGTGTGCGCGTTTGTATAACCTTAATGCATTGTATGTAAATGAGTTAATGTGGTTTACGGTCGCATATCAGGTCCGAGACTAGCTTAATGTACGATCAGATTGATTTAAGTGTACGACTGTGCGTGTGTGTTGCATTTGTATCACCGTAATGCACTGTTTATAAAGAATTAATGCTTTTTAAGGTTACATGTCGGGTCCGAGACGAGATTAGGTCACACGTAGCGTGTTTTAGTTGTCCAAACGTGCTTGTATGGGTGTTTAAGAAATGATGCATTAGTTGTAAATAAGTGATGCAGTAGGTTATGTTTTATGGTACATGTTGTTCGATTAGGTCACACCTAGAGTGTTTATAGTTTTTAAAATGTGCCTGTGTGTATTTGAATACATGATGCAAACTCAGAATATGAATATGATGCAGCACTTACTTTATGTATTCTAAAAACATTGATGTAGTTATTGTGGTTTATGAGGTTATAATAGTTAAAAAAATGAATTGATGCATTTATTTTGTATAAAATTGATGCATCATTTTTTTTCTATTTTAGTTATTATGCTACTTTTTTCTGCTATGACATATATGTGCTTTGTAGCAACGTTAGTGAATTCGGTATTATCAAGTTTAATGTTATTTCCTATTTGAGGTTTTGTGAATGAAATTGGTTGCTATCAGGATCTGCATATGAGGTTTTATGAATGAAGTTTTGTGAATGAAATTGGTCGTTATCAGATGTGAAATGATTTGCTATGACCTGGTTCAGTATTTGTTGTTATTATGTTCTGTGAATGAGGTTTTGAAAATGAATCAATGAAATTGTAGGTTCTGTGAACGTATGCATTTAATCAGAAAATATTTTGTGAATTATGAGGTTAGGTAAGTTTGTGTGAACATATTGATGTTTGTTTTTATTTATCTGAAAATATCATATTTATGCAGCTAATATTAGACACTGATACACTTTTTATATGTTTGATTTAGAAATCTGGTAGTTTAAATGTTTTATATGTTGTATTTAATATCAGACACTGATGCGGTTTTAATATGATGTTTTAGGATTAGTTTTTATATGAACTGTTAAGTCTTAGGATTAGTTTGGTATTGATTTTGTTTATCTTTTTTTGAAAAATTTGCAAACTGTCCATATAAGGGTGTGTTTGGGATTACTTGTTGTATTCAGTTGGTGACAATATTGAGTATCATAAATGGCCTAAGCATACAATAATAGGTTGATATAGGCTGTTTGTTCAATTTACTTCAATATGTTAGTGTAAAAATCATTAGTTTGATAGTTTCATAAAACTGCATAAATCAGCCAAACTGCATATTAATGCAGCTAATATTAGACACTGATGCAGTTTTTATATGCTTGATTAAGAAATCTGGTAATTTAAACATAAAAACTACATCAGTGTATTATATTAGTTGCTTTAATATGCAGTGTTTAATATTAGACACTAATGTGTTTTTATATTGATGGTTTTTAAAGAAGTAATGTACTGTTGTTATAGAATTATGAATGTTTAGTTTGATTGGAATAAAATATTAATGCACCTAATATAATACACTGATCCAGTTTTTTATGTTTAATTTAGAAATGTGGTAGTTTAAATGTTTTTATATGCAATTTTTAATATTAGACACTGATGTAGTTTTTAATTATTTGATGCAGTAAGTTAGATATTTTGGCAAATATTGTTTTAAGTAGGTTTATAGCAAGAAGCTTTATAAATCTGTTTTTCAATACGTATATGCTTGCTTAAGGACTGCTTAGGACATTTCTGATTTTTGATAGATGATAGGTGTGAAAACACCCATCCTTTTACCACTTAATTATGGCTAAAACGAGACCAAAACACGTATTTAATATCATTTCTTTGGAATTATGCGTGGTTTTTGTGTTTATTGTGTTTTCAGAGTCAACCGGATGAATATTGAAGAAAACATGGGATTGCACGGGTTTTATCGAGGAAAAAGACTCAAGACGAAGTCTATTGTCCAAGAGATGCAAAAGATTTGAAGTCATTGTGCCTATTTGAAGATTTATCGAAGAATAGAGCCAAAGATGGAAGATTCATATTTGTCGAAGAACTCGAGTCTATTAAACAAAAGATTATAAGACGAGTTAGAATTATTCACCGACACTTCTCAAATCCAAGTCGGAAACGTTTATTTAAAGAAGCGTGAAGACTAAAGAAGAAAGAAGAAAAGAAGCCCAAAACCAAGCCCATTCACAAAGCCCACAAGACTTGCCTATAAATAGGACTTTACTTCACAAAAATGAGACACTTAGTTTTTTTTAGGTAGTTTTTGGTTTTCATTCTCTCTAGTTTTAGAGAGAGAAAGTTCTAAACTTTCTCTCACTAGTTTTCATCTTTTTCCATTCCAAGATCAAAACTTTGTATTATTTTTTCATTAATCAAGTTCAAGTTTTTAGCTTTTAATCTTTAATCTCATCCTTCCTTTCTTTGATTTTGATTGATTTTGGTACAAGTCTCGTATGATCCGTGTTGTTCATCAATGATTTGTGCTTAAAAAGTTGATTTCTTTTTATGTTTCCTTAAGTTTATACACGAATAAGCTTTAAGATCCTTGTTCTTATTGGCTTATTTGTTGATTTAGCTTATTTACTTTTTAAAGTTTTTATAGAAAGTTCATCTTTTTATCATTTGATTTATGTTTTTGCTTATTTGAAGCTTAGATAAAGTGTTCTTAGTGCTTATTTGATCAGCTTATTTGTGGATTCGTGCTAGCTTGGAGGAGCTTATTCAATAGCTTATTCCCTAGCCCTAGTTTCGAATTAGCATAGTTTTCGGAAAGGCAAATCCATTTTCCGATCGGGTATTCCGACCAAGGCACCTCCTATTCCGATCCATAGATCGAAAAAGGGTTTCAGTTTTTCCGATTAGTTCCCATTGTCATCATTCCGATTGTCTTTGTTTTTGATTATTCCGATTGGTAAGTTTCCTCGCATTCCGATTGAGACCCATTGTCATTATTCCGATTGGCATGATTCGCAAGTATTCCGATTGATCCTCTTAGTCCATTATTCCGATTTGCCAACTCCTCAACATTCCGATCAAAGTGATCGGAATATATTCCGATTGGTGCATTTTTTTCCCTTATTCCGATTTAGCCTATTTTGCTATACTCCGATCTTACTTTCTTTTAGTACTTTTCAATTAAGTTCATATTTTTACAAAGTTTTCCAAGAGTTAGTTTTTATTGAGTGTCCATTTATTTTTCTAGTATAATTTTAAAGTTTTCAAACATTTATTTTTAAACTCGTTTTTTTTACTTTAATCATTTAAAGCTTTAAGTTTACTCTTCGACACTTAATTACTTGTTATTAGTTTAAAATAGATAAACAAACCATCACCTTCTTATTAACCAAGAACAAATCATTCCACTTAGAGCCGAGATCAATTCGAGGAGATACCGAGAACATAATCCGAACCTCTAGCAAAATCCTAGTATCAAATGGCGCCGCTGCCGGCTCTTCTCGTTAAGATCAACAGTTTTTTGTGAGAACTTGGATTTTGGGATCCGTTCCCCGTGAACGTTACTTTTTCTTAAAAATTTTCAAAAACCCTAAAAAATATAAAATTTTCAAAAAAATCCTAAAAATTAAAAAAACATAAAAACCAAAAATATTTTTGCTTTGTTTTTGTCTTGTTAGTTCTTTTGCAGGTGTATGCGCACTCGATCCACGTCTTATCAAGAGCCCGAGCCTCTCGATAACTTAGACATGGCCGGTGTACAAAACAACAACAATAACCCACCTCAAAACAATAATAATAACAATAACAACCCACCTTTCAACAACATGAATAATAACAACAACAATGAGCCTCTACCAGATAATCGCCCGATGATTGAACTGCTGCAAGCTCATGTAGATGGCAACACTGATCCAATTGTTATACCCGTGTTTGCAGCCAACAACTTTGAGCTCAAATCCGGCTTTATCTAGATGGTCTCTGCTCAACCATTCTTGGGACGTACCATTGATGATCCGCATGACCACATCAAGAGATTCTTGCAACTCACCAATACGGTCAAATTCAATGGTGTTCCACAAGAGGTAATCCGTTTACAACTTTTTCCCTTTTCTTTAGAGGGACAAGCCCGACATTGGCTTGCTAAGGAACCGCCACAGAGTATTCTTTCGTGGACGGATTTGGAGACCAAGTTTATCAACTACTTTTTCCCACCCTCTCGTACTACCGCTTTGCGGAATGAAATCATAAATTTTGAACAAAAGTACGATGAGTCTTTTAGTGAATCTTGGGATCGTTTTAATGATCTTTTAAGAAAATGGCCACAACATGGTTTTACCAAAGTGCACCAAATTAATACTTTTTATGATGGTTTAAGCATGAATGACCAAGATTCACTAAACAGTGCCTCGGGGGGTAATCTTTTGGCTAAGAATTCCAATGCTGCTTGGGATATCATTGAGAATAAGTCTCGTGTGCAAACCAAGAGTGTTCGGACCAATGTTGCTAGTGCTAGTACTAGTGACAGCGATAAGCGACTTGACAAAATCACTACGCTTCTTGAATCGCTTGCTACCCAAACCGCCAGCAACACCAACAGCATCAACGCTAGAAACGCTAAAGACGCTCAAGTCAATGCTGTTAGCCAAACATGTGAGATATGCGGGGGTCCTCATTCTTACACCACTTGTACTGCCACCCAAGACCACCCTTCTGAGAACGTGAATGCAACATACGGTACCTATCCTCAACCTGCTTATCAAGATCGACCTCAAGGTGACCGCAACCTGCTTAGCTACCGCTCCAACAACTATCTCTCACCACCTGGTTCTACTCCTAACAACCCAAACCAACAACAAAACCTCAACCACCCTCCTCAACAACAACAACAATCTCGTGGACCATACATACCACCTCACAAACAACAACATCCACCTCAAAGAAACAACCAAGTTTACCAGCAACCTGCTTATCAACCACCCGCATACAATGCTCCTCCTAACCAACCCACCGCTTTACACCAAGAAGTGGAAACCTACATGAGGACTAACGATGTGATCGTGGAAAATCTTCAACAAGAAGTGCGCAACTTGAAAGCAGACCTGATGAAACAAGGGAACGATTTGAGAGCTGATATGAGAAACACTATGGATAGTCAAACGAATGACTTAAGGAACATGATGGCTAGTTTCTTCCACGGTAATCAACCCTCTTCTTCGGGTACTCTTCTGAGTAACACCGTTGCGAATCTAAGAGGAGAGATGAAAGCAATCACCACTCGCAGTGGCAAAGGTACCAAGGAACCCGAGCTTCCTATACCTCCACCGGTGGTTGTGACTAAGGAGAACGAGTCACCTGCTCCTATTCCTCATCCTTTTACTTCCCCAATTTCTCCACCTCTTACTTCTACCCCTCCTCCACCCAAGGATGTAAGTGATCCTTCGATCCCAAAGCCTTCCTCTTCTTCCGATATACCTTATCCCTCAAGGTTGAGGAAAGAGAAGCTCAAAAAGCAAGGATGATATTCAGGTTTCGAACTTTCTCAAAATGTTTAAACAATTGAATTTTAACATCTCCTTCGCTGAGGCTCTCGCTCACATGCCTAAGTACGCAAAAATGTTTAAAGATCTTCTGAGTGACAAGGAAAAGCTTCTCGATATTGCCAACACCCAACTTAATGAGAATTGCTCTGCAGTGCTCTTAAGGAAATTGCCAACCAAGCTTGGTGATCCAGGTCGTTTCTTAATCCCTTGCAATTTCCCGGGAGTAGAGAATTGCATGGCCCTAGCCGATCTAGGTGCCAGTATTAATCTAATGCCTCTAAGCGTTTGGAAGCAATTATCTCTCCCTGAGCTAGTCCCCACCAAAATGACTCTGGAATTAGCTAACCGTACGGTTGCTTATCCAGTGGGGATAGCCGAAGACGTCTTTGTAGGAGTCGACAAATTCACTTTTCCTGCCGATTTCCTTGTCGTCGACTATGAGATGGACCCTCGTGTGCCATTAATTGTTGGTCGTCCATTCCTGAGGACCGGTCGCACTCTCATCGATGTTGAAGCCGGTGAGCTTATCATGAGAGTGGGTGACGATAAAATCGTTTTCAACATGGGAAAGTTGTCTAAACAACCTTATTCCAACGAGAGTGTTAATTGTATTGACGTTCTGGATGAGGCTTGTGAAGAACACTTTAATGATGCTTGTAAAAATATTCCTACCTCTCTTCCCAATGTTGAGACCGTTTCCTCTATTGATTCATCACTGTCTCTATTTGGAGAAAGTGATTTCTTTTGGAAAGATCTTGAAGCCACCACGGGAGATGTGAACTTAGCTAATGACGATTCTCCCACCGATGGGGATGAAGACATGCATTTCTTTGAAAACCTTCTCAACGAAGACAATCTTTCTCCACCATCTCCCACGGTTATTGCTATCGATACTCCAACTTTGAAAACGCCTCCCATCGAAAATCCTCCGGATTTAGAACTTAAGGAGTTGCCCCCTCATCTCGAGTACGTGTTCCTTGAAGAATAGAAGAACTCGCCCGTCATTATTGCGAAGGAATTGAAAGATGAAGAGAAAACTCGCCTCATTGCCGTGCTTAAAAATCATAAGAAGGCAATTGCTTGGAAAATTTCCGATATCCGCGGAATTGATCCGAACTTTTGTACTCACAAGATTCTCATGGAAGATGACTTCAAACCCACAATCCAGAGCCAAAGAAGGGTTAATCCTAAAATTTATGACGTCATCAAACAAGAGGTTATCAAACTTCTAGATGCCGGCTTGATTTACCCTATTTCGGATTCGCCGTGGGTAAGTCCCGTCCATTGTGTGCCCAAGAAGGGCGGAATAACCGTTGTTACCAATGAACACAACGAGTTGATTCCCACTCGTCTCGTTACTGGGTGGAGAGTTTGTATTGATTATCGCAAGCTCAATGATGCCACGAGAAAAGATCACTTTCCTCTTCCCTTCATGGATCAAATGCTCGAGCGTCTTGCTGGTAATGACTATTACTGCTTCTTAGACGGCTTCTCCGGGTATTTTCAAATTCCCATCGATCCCAAGGACCAAGAAAAGACCACATTCACTTGTCCCTATGGAACATTCGCTTACAAACGCATGCCTTTTGGTTTATGCAATGCTCCTGGGACGTTCCAAAGGTGTATGATGGCTATCTTCCATGACATGGTGGAAGACACTATGGAAGTATTCATGGATGATTTCTCGGTTTATGGCGATTCTTTCTCTGCTTGCCTTGCCAATTTAGAACGTATGCTTAAGCGGTGTGAAGACACTCCCCTTGTTCTTAATTGGGAAAAATGCCATTTTATGGTAAAAGAGGGCATCGTGCTAGGACACAAAATTTCCAAGGCCGGTCTTGAAGTAGACCGTTCTAAAGTCGATGTTATCGCTAAGTTGCCTCCACCTTCAACCGTGAAGGGTGTGAGAAGTTTCCTGGGTCATGCGGGCTTTTACCGTCGATTCATCAAAGATTTTTCTCAAATCGCTCGCCCGATGACCCACCTCTTGGAAAAAGATACTCCTTTTATCTTTTCCAACGAGTGTCTTGAAGCCTTCAACTCGCTTAAGGACAAGCTAACTAAGGCACCTGTCTTAGTTACCCCTAATTGGGAGCTGCCTTTCGAGTTGATGTGCGATGCTAGTGACTTTGCTATTGGTGCGGTTCTGGTACAAAGAGTGAACAAACACTTCCAACCGATCCATTACGCTAGCAAGACAATGACTGGGGCTCAATTGCATTACACGACAACCGAAAAAGAGCTTTTAGCTGTTGTCTATGCTTTTGAAAAGTTCCACCCCTATCTTGTCCTTTCCACCACCATCGTTTACACCGATCATTCCGCGTTGAAGTACTTGTTGACAAAGCAAGATTCCAAACCAAGACTTCTTCGCTGGGTTTTGCTACTCCAAGAATTTCAAATCGAAATTCGCGATAAAAAAGGAGCTGAAAACCTAGCCGCGGATCATCTCAGTAGACTTGAGGATCCTTACCAGGGGGATCATCCGAACAAAGAAATAAATGATTCTTTTCCCTTGGAGACCTTAATGTCTATCAACTCGACTGCTGATGAAACCCCGTGGTTTGCGGACATTGCAAACTACTTGGCGGGTGGAATTCTCGTTGACGGGTTAACATCCCAGAAAAAGAAGAAGTTCTTTAACGACATTCAGACTTACTTTTGGGATGACCCGTATCTATTCAAACAATTTGCTGACTTGATTATTCGTCGATGTGTTGATGGACCGACAGCTTTAGAAATCCTTGACGCTTGCCACAAAGGACCCACCAGTGGTCACTTTGGTCCCAACTACACCGCCAAAAAAGTGTTTGACTCGGGATTTTATTGGCCCACCATCTATCGTGATGCTCACGAGATGGTTAAACGTTGTGATGCCTGCCAAAAACAAGGCACGATCACACATAAAGACGAGATGCCTCAGAATTTCATTAAAGAGTGTGAAATCTTTGATGTTTGGGGTATCGACTTTATGGGGCCATTCCCTTCATCTAAAGGAAACAAATACATCCTTGTAGCCGTTGACTACGTTTCAAAGTGGGTTGAAGCCAAAGCTTTACCCACTAATGATGCAAGGGTGGTTTGTAACTTTTTGAAATCGATATGTTCGCTAGATTCGGCGTTCCTCGTGCTATTATCAGTGACCGCGGGACTCATTTTTGCAACGATCAATTTGCAAGAGTCATGGCAAAGTATGGTGTCAATCACCGTCTTTCCACCGCCTATCATCCCCAAACCAATGGGCAAGCCGAGATATCCAACCGTGGATTGAAGCGAATTTTGGAGCGTACTGTGGGAGAGCATCGTGCCGCGTGGGCCGATAAGTTAGATGATGCTCTGTGGGCTTTCCGTACTGCTTATAAGACCCCGATCGGATGTACACCTTATCGTCTTGTGTACGGGAAAGCATGCCACCTTCCCATCGAGCTGGAACATAAGGCGCACTGGACCTTGAAATGGGCTAACTTCGACATCAACAAAGCCAGTGATCATCGCAAGACTCAACTCAACAAGCTCAACGAACTGAGGAATGAAGCTTATGAGAACTCGCTGATCTACAAAGAGAAGACGACGATCCTTCATGACGCAAAAATCAAGAACCGAGAGTTCAACGTTGGTGATCAAGTCTTACTTTTTAACTCTCGGTTGAAGATCTTCTCTGGCAAGTTGAAGAGCCGCTGGTCTGGTCCATTCACCGTCGCCAAAGTCTTTCCATATGGGACCATTGAGCTTTCTCAGCCAAATGGACCCAATTTCAAGGTGAATGGCCAGCGTCTGAAGTTGTACTTTGGTGAGGACATCTCTCAGGAGATGATTCCATCCCTCACCACGTTCCCCATGAACTAATTTTGGGTCGAGTCAGGCTCGTGACTCGGTTATCAAAAACAAGCGCTCCTCGGGAGGCAACCCGAGTATCTATCCTTTTCTGTTTTTACCTCCTAAGTGTAAGGGGACCTGTATAGGTGTTTGTTTTTGTGTGGTGATGTGATTACAGGGATGAATGCACTCTTGGAACCTTTGAAGAACCGTGCTCCCGTGTTATCCGAAATCCGGTTCTATCTCTCAACTATCGTGATTCAATTTTCTTCATACTCACATTTGAAATTGATCACTTTAGTCGTCTCTTCCTTAACTCGAGTTAACCAACGTGCACAATGTCATAAGTGTAGGGGAGACTTTTCCCACATGCTTAAACATTAAGGACAATGTTTATCTTAAGTGTAGGGGGGACTTCTATCGAAGTTTTAAGTGGACTTTTCCATGAAAATGCCTTCATTTAACCGGAAAATCATCTTTTTCAACATTTTTCAAATTTTTAATTAACTTTGGCCATTTAGTCGTAATTTTTAAATTTTTATCGTTGCTTTCATATGTATATATCCCGCAATAAAGTCAAATTTTAATAAAGTGGTGTAGCTAGTTTAGAAATCTTTGACATATTAGGCCCGTTGCGATTATTTTGACTCAACCCGAATAGACTTATCCAAGTTTATTCTAGCTAGTATCCTTAACCATGTAGACCTTAATTGGTTTATTAGGCTAAGTATCCACGAGTCTCATTACTTGAGATTTTAAATTGTGGAGGATGAGAAATGATAGAGTCAATTATAAGTCGGTATTCTTGCACAAGCTCACTTGGTGTAATTATCTGCCTATTCTCCCATCACTTGCTAATAATTTATCTGCAATAAGTAAGGTCGTACGATTTGAAACGTTACTTAGCTTCTAGCCCAAGATCGTTTAAAAGTTGCTCGGTAATGATAAGAGTTCATAGCCAAGGCATAACTTATGAAGCGGGGCGCGAAGATTGGCGAGTCCAAAAAGGCCCTAACAAGGCATGAGGATTCCATTTTATTGCTGAAGATCCAAAGTGATTTGAAAAGCATTATTCCCAAAATCAATATGAAGGATCAAGACTCACGACGAAAAGCAATCAACTCCCATAAAGATCATGGAGAAGTCTATCCGAAAAGACCCTAACAAGGTATGAGGATAAATAGATCCAAGTCCAAAAAGGAGGCAGATCGTTGTATCTCGAAATCCCAATTAGAGATTGAAGAAATAATCATGAAGTCGTGGTCAACAAAGTTGGAGTACCCCTCAAAAGTCTCCAAGTGAAGAAACTCTATAACGAAGAGAAGACCATTATCTCAAGAACGTCTCTCAAGATATGAAGTATGAAGTACATGCCAAATATCGGCCCGAGAAAGGTCTCAAATCATGAACCAAGTTATGCCAAGATATGAACTTTTTGATATCCCGAGAAGCAGTTTTAAGAGATTTTGTCCTTTAGCTAACTATTGATCAAATCGTCCTACTTTGCTTTCAGCCTAAATAACTATCGAAATAAGTCCAAAAATGCATCTTCATGATCATTCTAAGACAAAAATAAAATATAAGAGATACACCTAGGAATAAGGGAGTTTAAGCATATAATTAAGCCATGTGTGTAAGTGTTTGAATTTCTAACTTATAATAACAATGATCTCGTTTTTAAGCTTAGTTTGGGGAACGTGAAACTTGAGGGTGATAAATCTTCGCAGCACCGAAGCCCTAATGTAAGTCCTCGATCTCTTTACAAGTTATTGCCACGTAAGCTATTTTCAATCCTCTTGTTTACATTAATGTTTTAATTTCTCTTAGTGCTTTAATTTTTGTTTAGTAGTATTTTAATAAGGCCAAGGTTGATTGATTATGAGAAAAGTGTAATTGTGCTTTGTCACTAAGCATTGCATGAGGGCATGGCAATGGTTAAGTGTAGGGGATTTGATAGGTGTGAAAACACCCATCCTTTTACCACTTAATTCTGGCTAAAACAAGACCAAAACACGTATTTAATATCATTTGTTTGGAATTATGCGTGGTTTTTGTGTTTATTGTGTTTTCAGAGTCAACCAGATGAATATTGAAGAAAACATGGGATTGCACGGGTTTTATCGAGGAAAAAGACTCAAGACGAAGTCTATTGTCCAAGAGATGCAAAAGATTTGAAGTCATTGTGCCTATTTGAAGATTTATCGAAGAATAGAGCCAAAGATGGAAGATTCATATTTGTCGAAGAACTCGAGTCTATTAAACAAAAGATTATAAGACGAGTTTCAATTATTCACCGACACTTCTCAAATCCAAGTCGAAAACGTTTATTTAAAGAAGCGTGAAGACTAAAGAAGAAAGAAGAAAAGAAGCCCAAAACCAAGCCCATTCACAAAGCCCACAAGACTTGCCTATAAATAGGACTTTACTTCACAAAAATGAGACACTTAGTTTTTTAGGTAGTTTTTAGTTTTCATTCTCTCTAGTTTTAGAGAGAGAAAGTTCTAAACTTTCTCTCACTAGATTTCATCTTTTTCCATTCCAAGATCAAAACTTTGTATTATTTTTTCATTAATCAAGTTCAAGTTTTTAGCTTTTAATATTTAATCTCATCCTTCCTTTCTTTGATTTTGATTGATTTTGGTACAAGTCTCGTATGATCCATGTTGTTCATCAATGATTTGTGCTTAAAAAGTTGATTTCTGTTAGACTTACTTTTTAGTAAGCTGGCGCCTTTCACGTGAGTTGGACTAGATTTATATCCTTTGCTATACGCAGGGACTTATTATGTAAAGGATGGAAAGTCTAGGTAGGATAGGTCTATAAATACCCCCCATGACTCTCCATGGGGGTGTGGAAGTTTGTCACTTTTTCATTTGTTTTATTTTCACTTGAAATAAAACACACATTCCTTTCACCTATCTCTAACTTTCTCTCACTAGAACTAATCATGTCCAACATGTTCTTTGATCATCCCCGACCCCCCGAACCATGGTGGGTTTTTGATGCCGTCAATTGGTATCAGAGCTAACCGGGGGTGTTTTGTATCCGTGTGTTTGCGTTGTGATTTCAGATTCGTGATGTTATCATGTTCATGGTTCGTATCATTCTGGTCATGGTTAGTATATTCGTGTCTTGGTATTATATGTTATTATCCATTCATGTCTCGATTTTTTAATCTATCCATGTCTAGAAATTTGTGTACCATATTGTTCAATCATCTTTTGTCCATGATTCCTATCTTAGCCTCGTCATACATTTTTTGTCCAGTTTTTGTACCCGTTTTTTTTTGTGTTTGTCCCTTTACAAATCTGTTTAATTTATGGGGATAAAGACAAAATTATATGGTCCAACCAATTTTTTTCGGTATCTTCAAAGCTGGTCAAAAACCTTTTGAGATGGGATATTTCGATGATGAGATTTTCAGATGGCACATTGCGATACTTCTTCAGTTGGCCACATTCAGATGATCACATTGCGATGGGTGCACTTTGCGACGGCTTCTTTTCGGATGTATTCCGATGGGTTTTTTTTTACATTCCGATGGGTTGGGCTGTCCTCATTGCGATGGATGGCCTGATTCATCGAAATGGAAGGTTAAGTCGTCATGCTGCCAATTTTTTCCCGATGTTATTGTGATGGGTATAGTTTATTGCGATGGGGTTCATGTGTTATTTTGCGATGGATGAAGTTTGAATCATTGCGATGGACTGAAAATGGAAACATTGCGATGGTTTCTATATTTTGAAAATTGAAAATTGAAACATTACGATGGACTGAAAATTTTGACCGTGACCCATGACCAAACAATAACCAAACGCCAAACAATAACCAAATTTTGACCCATGACCTATGACTTGAATCGAGATCTAAATCATCTTTTGACCTCATAACAGACCTTAATCCACCTTTTACCTCCACAAATCCTCAACTATCCTAACCCATCGTCTCCTATAACCCAACACCTAGACTCGATCTAACAGTCTGAAAAAAAAACTAAGTTACACGAGACCTCTGTTTGGTTAACACGTTTTTCTCCAATCCTTTTAAAGTTTTTTTTGCGTTTAATTAATTTCATTGATCTCGAAAAAAAATTAACTTGTTTTTTTCTAATATCTTCATGCAACCACAAATCATATACCTACCAGAAAATCATAGACTCGAATTCACTCTATCTTAGATCTGGTTTTTGTTAAAACGTATTTATCCTGAAAAAGAGATTTTTTTTCGTTTAAACAAAACCATTGACCAAACCTACCTGAGATCATATCAATGATCTTGGAGACTGTAGCAATTCTTTGTTCTTCATGGTTTTGTTTTCGATCTAAGATATGAGGATTGATGGGGTTTGCGATCACTCGTTTGGATGATTGTGTTATTTTGGGATGAGATTGATATTATTATTTGAGATGGGTGTTGATGGTGGGTGTAAACAGGATGAGATGGGAGGGGCGGATTTTTTTTATGAAAGTGTTTAGGGTTAGTGATTGTTTGTAGGAGCTAATATTTAGGAGAGATGATAGAGACGATGTAAACAATGAAGTTGTTTTATGTGAGATTTTATCTCATATAGATGTTGACCAGTTTCTCTTTCTACATGTGGCTATCTCAACCTACACGTGGCCATTTGGGGCGGATATTACAATGTGCGTGAATTTTGAGTTATTAGCAGTGTTTTGAGGATTGAAGTACTTTTATAATTAAGATGGGACTGGGTCCTCACATGTGTATACTTGGACCGAGTTTTATCATAGCATGTTTTTTGGGCCGCAAATCTTGATTGGGCCACTATACACGAAATGCTATGGAACATAGTAATGATTTGGTATTATATTACATTGGATGTGGTATGTTGATGAGTCGGGTATTGATTGACGGGCCGATCACTATTTACCCGAAGGTATATAGTGGGTCGATTAATTTTTTGCAATTTATTTCGGGACGACCGTCTATATATCTGAATAATGCAAAATTAATCATGTCGGTTTTGAGTTACGGGGTTATTGGATTGAGCCGGGTATTTTCGAAAGAACCAAGTGATAAAATTGTTGTCGAGTTATACGCTTATGGGACAGGATTTTATTATTTTGGCAGGCCGTTTAAACAGTGACATTCTGGCCGGATATCCGTTTTCTCTCACAACACTTCTTCACGAACTACAATCACAACAAACACAACAAACACGATACATTACACTAAAACGATCCTTATCAAAAATTCACCTAAATTCCTATCGGCTATTACGGTTTATGTGATTACGAAGATGATTCGATGCTACTTATTTGAGGTTGAAGTGAGATTTTTCAGAGGCGTTCTTATTTTATCTTTAAAGGAGTACTTTCGACTTTATAAGATAACTTGCTCGAGCAAATACGGTTATGAATAAGACTTGAAGTATCTAGTTTCCATTGTCAAGGGGAGGATGGACGACGACATGGATAACTATCATTTATTGGGAGCTTCGTTACGGTTCTCAGTGTCACACGCACTTGCAGTTGTGGATTTCTTCAAGAGATGTAGTATCTTTTCATATACTGCCTGTTTTGGTATAGGGTACTTTAGAGAGGTTGTACCTTTTTAATATCGCCCTTTGGTATGGGGTACGTTTAAGACTTCTCTGCATCGCTCTTCATTCTACTATAGTGCAAGCTTAAGTTCAAATTTGGGGAGTTCTACTTCAGTTTCAAGTTTGGACTATCGGGTTATCTTCATCAGTGGTCACTATCAATAGCCAACAAAATTGATAAGGGGATTCAGTTCGGGGTGATCTTGAGAGAATTTTGTTTAGAGAGATATTGTTGACATCTTCTCACATAGTAATAGTTACTAAGTAAGCGGTTCCAGTTGGCATACCACGTACACACATGAAGGATGATTCCCTTATTAGGTATCATCATGGAGGGAGAAATGTGTACATGCGGGGTCACTTGACTTTGGTGTTATCGTTTCTACATAGAGGGATAAGTTGACTACATTCGGGACTTAATTGACTTTGATGTGGCAACTTTTTATCATCACTGTCCTATCAGGAGAAATGTGCATTTCCGGGACTTAATTGACTCTGGTGCTACAGGCTGACTTCATGTTCGGGATAGAGTGTGTACTTCTGGTAATCTATCATAGAATTAAGACTGGGATTGCTTCAATTTGTGAGAAAATGTTGATGACGTTATCACCTCCCACAGATTTCCTCTGTATGATCTGTTTGGGAGGGAGCAGTCTTTACTGCTTGTTTTATGAAAGACCTTCTAGTTGGGAGGGAGTAAAACTCAACTAGATTCTACAAAGCTGAAGAAATAGAGCTGGAGTATTCAAGAAGATGAAGGTCGCTGAAGACTGTCTCAAGGAATGCTGGAATTCAAGCTTATCATTTTTCTTTATTTTTGCTTGTAGGAATCATTGTAACCAACTCACGTGAGTCACCATCTTGGAGGGAGATTGTTAGACTTACTTTTTGGTAAGCTGGCGCCTTTCACGTGAGTTGGACTAGATTTATATCCTTTGCTATACGCAGGGACTTATTATGTAAAGGATGGAAAGTCTAGGTAGGATAGGTCTATAAATACCCCCCATGACTCTCCATGGGGGTGTGGAAGTTTGTCACTTTTTCATTTGTTTTATTTTCACTTGAAATAAAACACACATTCCTTTCACCTCTCTCTAACTTTCTCTCACTAGAACTAATCATGTCCAACATGTTCTTTGATCACCCCCGACCCCCCGAACCATGGTGGGTTTTTGATGCCTTTCAATTTCTTTTTATGTTTCCTTAAGTTTATACACGAATAAGCTTTAAGATCCTTGTTCTTATTGGCTTATTTGTTGATTTAGCTTATTTACTTTTTAAAGTTTTTATAGAAAGTTCATCTTTTTATCATTTGATTTATGTTTTTGCTTATTTGAAGCTTAGATAAAGTGTTCTTAGTGCTTATTTGATCAGCTTATTTGTGGATTCGTGCTAGCTTGGAGGAGCTTATTCAATAGCTTATTCCCTAGCCCTAGTTTCGGATTAGCATAGTTTTCGGAAAGGGCAAATCCCTTTTCCGATCAGGTATTCCGACCAAGGCACCCCCTATTCCGATCCATAGATCGGAAAAGGGTTTCAGTTTTTCTGATTAGTTCCCATTGTCATCATTCCGATTGTCTTTGTTTTTGATTATTCCGATTGGTAAGTTTCCTCGCATTCCGATTGAGACCCATTGTGATTATTCCGATTGGCATGATTCGCAAGTATTCCGATTGATCCTCTTAGTCCATTATTCCGATTTGCCAACTCCTCAACATTCCGATCAAAGTGATCGGAATATATTCCTATTGGTGCATTTTTTCCCTTATTTCGATTTAGCCTATTTTGCTATACTCCGATCTTACTTTCTTTTAGTACTTTTCAATTAAGTTCATATTTTTACAAAGTTTTCCAAGAGTTAGTTTTTATTGAGTGTCCATTTATTTTTCTAGTATAATTTTAAAGTTTTCAAACATTTATTTTTAAACTCGTTTTTTTTACTTTAATCATTTAAAGCTTTAAGTTTACTCTTCGACACTTAATTACTTGTTATTAGTTTAAAATAGATAAACAAACCATCACCTTCTTATTAACCAAGAACAAATCATTCCACTTAGAGCCGGATCAATTCGAGGAGATACCGAGAACATAATCCGAACCTCTAGCAAAATCCTAGTATCAATAGACATTTGTTTATTTGTATATGAAATTGTCTCAAACATGGTATAATAGAATTGATTTAATTTCATGATCGACATCTTGATGTAGTTTAGGAGGTTAGCTTATTTATTTATTCTTGCTGATGCACTTTCTATATTTATGTGATACAACACTTGATGTGGTTTAGGAGGTTAGCTTATCTAAAATCATTGAATTTAGGTAATATATATAGTTACTCACTAGCTTTGGTATCACGTATCTGCTCTTTACAGCTCCATATAAACGACATCTTAAGCCTGTTTCCTCTTCAAGATATATATCGCCATGATTCCTCTTTCTCGTGAACATCATCTTCTTGCCCAATAATTGAATCTAATATGCATCAAAATCTTTTTGTTTAGCCTTTTTAGTAAAGGACCTCTTACTTTGGAATTCATATTCGCTTTTTCATGATATTGATGATATTGGTATCAATCAAAGACCGAATGTGAAGGTCAAAATTTGAGCTACTTACATAAAAAAAGGCTAAACGAAAAGAAGTTGGTCCATATTGGATTCAGTTATTTGGCAAGAAGATGACATTCACAAGAAAGAGATATCCTGGCCATAGCTATCTTTAAGAGCAAACTAACTTAATATGTCGTTTATGTGGAGCTGTAAAGAGCAGACATGGGAAACCAAAGCTAGTAAGTAACTATATATATTTAGTTTTTGAATGTGTTCGTGTCGTTTATGTCATTTTTTATTGATGCAACTTTTCAAATAAATTAATGCAGTAAGTATGTTTATTGTGGCAATCGGGACAGGTATAGAATAATATAAGGGCTGATGATTTTAGATGTATGAATTTGGGAGTTTGTGTGCGCGGGTTTGTATAAACTTAATGAACTTTTTGTGTAAACTTAATGCACTTTTTGTATGAAAGTTAATGCACTTTTTCATATACAACATGTGTTTGTGTTGCTTGATTCGATTGTTGTAAGTCGTTGATGCACTAGATTTTTTATAAGTTTCTATATGCTTGTTGATTAAGTATAAGGTTTCATTTATCTTGCATCAATTTTTTTCTCATTTTGTAGTATATAAGGTATTGATTTAGTTGATAAAGAATAATTATGTATTTGTTAATATATATAATGCAGTAAAGGGAAAAAAATAAAAGATACATAGTTACTCAAATAGCTTCGGTATCACATGTTTGCTCTCAAAGATTACTCCACATAAACGACATCTTAAGCCCGTATCCTCTTCAAAGTAGATATCGCCATGATTCTTTTTTCTCGTGAACATCATCTTTTTGCCTAATAATTGAATCAAATATACATTAGCATCTTTTTGTTTATCCTTTTTAGTAAACGACCTCATAATTTGGCATTCATATTCGCTTTTTCATGGTATTGATGATTTTTGTATCTATCAAAGACCGAATGCGAAAGTCAAATTTTTGAGCTACTTACATTAAAAAAAGGCTAAACAAAAAGAAGTAGGTGCATATTAGATTCTATTATTGGCAAGAAGATGGTATTCACGAGATAGACGAATCGTGGCCATGTCTTCTTTGAAGAGAAAACTGGCTTAAGATGTCGTTTATGTTGATTTGAAAACTTTGAGAGCAAATATGTGTTACCGAAGCTATTGAGTAGCTATGTTATCCTTGCCAAACTTTGATTGTGTATAAGTCACTGATGCGAAGTTTGATTATGTATAACTCACTCATTTATTTTTTATTTGTTGAATGTGATAATAGTTAACCGTGTGAATTTATTGTCTTACAGGTAGTAATGATCATGAAACGGATCAAAATGACGAGACAACAAGCAAAAGATCATCAAAAAGGCAAAAAATTTGTTCAACAAAATCTGTCGGTACGGGACAACTGTGGAAACCTTGATTTCCGGATCTTTGAAGCTACTAGGAATGATCATTGTTCATATGATTAAACAATCAAAGCGGAATTAGAACAATAACCATTAACAAGGTGTTTAGGGACAATAACATGAATTAAAACAAATGGATTGTTAACTATATTAATAATTAACAACCACTAGACGTGTATACATTGAATCCCACGTCTAGTGCACACACGCTTTTAGGTTTACATTGTGAATGAATTGATATATAAAACCTAAGACCCTTGGTTCCTTTTATAGTGTAAGGATTAGGGTTTACAAGAGATAATAACAAATAAACAAGTAAATCTTCTATTTAAATAAACTTATGCAGAATATATCTTGCATGTTTATCTAAATAGAAGCTTCCATAAGCTTCTTTGTCTACGGTTTGTCAATGCTTGAATTGCATGTGACAATGCTTGAATTGCTCTTGACAATGCTTGCTTCCATCAACGCCTAATTTGTTCTTGTCAACGCCTGGAATACTCTTGTCAACGCTTAGACAAATACCTTCATGTTTTCTTCGTTTTTGAGTTTCTGCCACATCAACTTTTTGACCCAACAATCTTCCCCTAGTTGATGGTGGCAAAACTCTATGTGTATCTCTTGTAAGTTGTACATGATCTTCAAATTGCTTCCCCTCAAGTGTAGCTTGTATTTCTTCCCCTTTTTGTCATATCAACAGGAAAGTAAACAATGTATGCAATGTTGAAGATTCTCTAAATGTAGGCTCTGTGTAATGATCTTGAAGAACAATTAATATAATATTTTTGATGTAGAAGTAGAGTAACCCAAACCTATGTTCCATATCTTGTATGATGATGTGATGAAGTATGTTGCTGATACAAAAATCCTCATCCTTTGTGAGACACTGAGCACGATAATGTAACTCCTTCAAGTGATAGAAAATATGTGCATAGAGAACCATAAGAAAAATCACATATTCCTAGACCTTGTATCACTTCATCAGTAACCATGTAAGCATAAACAAGTTATCTTTAAAGTCTATGACTGGGAGTGCACGACTTTAAGATATGATAGAACACAAACTTGCGAAAATCTTCTTCAATCATCAAACTTACCATAAGAATTCTTCCCCTTAAGTCAACACCTCTTCATGAAGAACCTCATTACCTCACGAATTGTTGCTAACTCGCTTTAAAATCATTAATCCCTTTAAAAATATTTGAGCCATAAATATCAACTTGATATTCTATATAAAAACGGAGATTCCATGTACCTTCGTGTATAAATACCTCCTTTTTGTGTGCTTAAAACGTACCAATTTTCTCAAACAGCAGCCTTCCTTGTGTTGTCCAATATCATCTTTATCCAAGATCTCTATCAGTTGTATTGTCCGATATCGGACAATACCTATCAACGTTGGAATTCATATATCGGACGACACTGTCAATGCTATCAGCGTTGACTTATTCTGTCAGCGTCAACATCCTCTTTATCAGCGTTAAAACCAACCTTGTCAACGTCTCTTTTCTGATGACGTCACTTAGGGCAACAAATCACGTCCCATCATTCTTGATAACTACTTTATATTTCCACATTTGTATCCCACAAAAACAGCAATGAATCCCGTTTAAATAGGTAATGAAAATAAAGTAATATCTCCAAATGATCAGTAATCCCCACATTTGAATATGTGATCCCCTAAACTTCAGGAAAGTCAATTTGTACGTGTATAACTAACCTTAAAACACGCTTGTACAACACTACTCCTAAAACAATATCTTGTTCAAATATAACATATGACATCAGATCTGGAACCACGTGATATTTATCTCATACCTTTTTTTATACAGACACCAACGTTAATGTAAAGAATATCAACGTTCACGTGACAACTCCTGATATCATATGCAGCCGTTCATTACTGCTTGGGACCATAGTATCTCAAATCGACATCCATTTTTGACAATCAGTGAAGATACAACAATGAAGAATATAATGATTTATCATTCTAGGGTTTATAAATAAAACCCTAAAATGACTCTTAGATCACAGCTTCATCTTAGGATTTTTGTAGAAGAAACCCTAATACTTTCTCTCCTTCTAATCATCATAATTCTTCTTGTTTTCTGTGATCAATCCGATCCTAGGGTTTATAGAAACCCTAATAATATGATTTTGAAAAACGAAACCCTAAACCAAGGTTTTGAGAATCGAATTCCAATCTGTCATGAAACTTCACCTTTCCTGTTTAAGAAGGATCTAGAGTTTGAAGGAAGCCCTAGTTTCATAATTCTATGTAAACTAGAAACTTGAAAATCCTTGTCTGCAGCCAACTTCGACAAGATATAACTTTTTCATGAGGGCTCAGATCGAAGATCCCTTCGGTGAGATCCTAGAAACAAGTGCGAAGAACCTACAATTCAAAAATCACGATGATCCAACGGTTAACGAAGGAGAGATCGTGTTTTGAATATGGCTGTTCACAGAAAACTGCATTCACTCACTGCTGACTTTGACGCTTAATAACTTTTTCCTGGGGATAAAAATCGACAATCCCTCCGGTGGATGTTTATATATATGTATGTAGAACACATATATAAAATTTCGTGACGATCCAACGGTCCAATAAAAAGTTATGACCTTCTGAATACTGCTGCGCACACAAAAACGTCCAGAAAAACCCTAGACGGATTTTTCTTCTTTTCACCATACACGAACACCTTGTTGGTCCTAGCATCACGATCCACGAGGCTCTGATACCAATTGTGGAAACCTTGATTTCCGGATCTTTGAAGCTACTAGGAATGATCATTGTTCATATGATTAAACAATCAAATCGGAATTAGAACAATAACCATTAACAAGGTGTTTAGGGACAATAACATGAATTAAAACAAATGGATTGTTAACTATATTAATAATTAACAACCACTAGACGTGTATACATTGAATCCCACGTCTAGTGCACACACGCTTTTAGGTTTACATTGTGAATGAATTGATATATAAAACCTAAGACCCTTGGTTCCTTTTATAGTGTAAGGATTAGGGTTTACAAGAGATAATAACAAATAAACAAGTAAATCTTCTATTTAAATAAACTTATGCAGAATATATCTTGCATGTTTATCTAAATAGAAGCTTCCATAAGCTTCTTTGTTTACGGTTTGTCAATGCTTGAATTGCATGTGACAATGCTTGAATTGCTCTTGACAATGCTTGCTTCCATCAACGCCTAATTTGTTCTTGTCAACGCCTGGAATACTCTTGTCAACGCTTAGACAAATACCTTCATGTTTTCTTCGTTTTTGAGTTTCTGCCACATCAACTTTTTGACCCAACAACAACATGCCCATCAAGACGAACCCGAAGAAAGTAGCCATCGGGCAAAAAAGAAGAAGAGCCAAAATTCGAATGGGAATGATTTACCTGATCAAAATCCCCCAGAATTAGATGATATTCGGAATACTCCAAATCAAGCAAAAAAGAGAAAAGGTTTTTCTTTAATACATTTGAAGTTAAGTTTTGATGCAGTAGTGGTCACATATTTTAAAAGGACGGTTAAACGTAGATTGTGTTATATACCGAAAACGTAGGTTAATGTGACAAACGAAAATTTTTAGAATTATTCAGGGAACATCATTTGATAGATGTTAATTTAAATTATGATGTAGTGGTCTTTTGTGTTTAGTGAAGTTTCTGTTATTTGCGGAAATGTGTTTATGATGCAATATGTGTTTGTTTGCTATGTTGTTTGCTTAATGCACTTAATTATACGTTATGATGCAGTATGTGGTAATCATGTGTAAGTATGAGTTAGGCTACCAGGTTAAATGTGTTTTAAAGCTAGGTTGTTTGTTAAATGCAAAATTCTTTTTAGCATTATGTATGGTAGGTTTTTTTTTACAGTAGGTTTTTTTTAGCTGTGTACTTGATGTAGCTATTTGTATTGGTGTGATGCAGTTACTTTTACATGTGTTTTAGCTGTCCAAAAGTGTTTTTTTAAATTGATACAGTAAATCTACATTGTGATGCATTATCTAGAGTATTTTTTTACAATAAGTTTCAGCAAGGGTGTGATTCAGATGGATCAAGAGAAGATCAGGTCTGTTTTGGACTGGGAAGTGCCGAAGAAGGAGAGAGCAGGCAGCAGTGGTGAATCCGGGTGCTCGAAGCAATTTTCTTTTTTTTTATGACAAGACAGCTCAGGAGGAGTAGAAAGTTGCCACAACCTAGGAGGGGTTTATATTATAGGAAGCCAAAAAAACTTGCTAGCAGTCTCACCTCCGGTCCCAGGGTATGGAGCCGCATCGTTCGGTATAGCATGCTGGCCCCGGGGATCCTGAAGTCCTGGGATGTAATTATTTGTATTGGTGTGATGCACTGAAATTTAAACTTTGATGCAGTAAGTCTACATTTGTGTTGCATTAGTTTGGTATGATGTAGTTATTTTATGCATTATGTACAGTAGGTTTGTTTTAGTTTTGTACTTGATGTAGTTACTTGTGTTGTTGTGATGCACTTAATTTTATTCTTTGATACAACAGGAAAAAATGTGAGTGATGTTCCGTCACCTGTTGATGTAAATAAGTTGAAGGGTAATATATTGAATCTTGGAAACAACGTAGATGTTGCGAAAATGGCAAAAAAAGCACTGAAGTGGGTGTAGATAAGTTGGTTGGGAAAAAGAAAATGGCAAACACTGAAGTAGGTGTAGATAAGTTGGTTGGGAAAAAGAAAATGGCAAAGGGGAATAGAGATATTCAAAATAGTCAAATAGTCGTTGTAAAACAGAAAGTTGCTATTAAAAGAAAAAAGAAGGTTAGTAATGATGATGTATTGTAGAAAGAACCTCTATCGATTGATGATGAAAATATGGATGCAATGGTGAAAAAAGGTTACTTTTCCTAATATTAATTCAAGAATATCTTCTAATCATTTGAAGCTTGTATTGGAATCTTTAACAAACGCCCACGTTGAGACTATAAGAGAAATGGGTTTAGGAGAATATTATAATAATTTTGAATACCCTACCATTCCATCAAAGCTTGCGTACTGGGTTGCGTTTAACTTTGATTGTGATACGGACACAATACACATGGATGATGGAAGACAAATTAAGGTGACAAAGGAATTAATTCATGAAATGCTTGGAATACCAATGGGAGAGAAAGAAGTGATTGCTCTTCGAGCTACAACGACAGAATACAAAACAACAACGGATTGGAGAGCTACAACTTCATGGGGAGGGGATAAAGCGCCAAGGCCTTATATATCTATAGTTGATGATCATGTTTGTAGTTTGACCGGAACGGGTTGGGAGTTCAAAGTTGGATTTTTAGTGGTGTTTTTCAATATTGTGGCTGGGGGTAATAAGGATGACACAATCAATCAAAGATTCTTACATACCTTAAGAGATATTGAAGATTTTCAAAACTATGATTGGTGTGGATATGCTTTAAAATGCATTCGGTTAGGAGTTAAGATATGGAAAGCAAAATCAGGAGGTTATTTTGGTGCTTCCAAACTTCTTTTGGCAGTACGATTTTTTAATGCTTCTAAACTTCTTAGTATTTTTAATCTTATTTTTGCTGCATCAATACCTTTTTTCACTGCATCATATATAGATAAAACCGTGTTATTCCTTATATTAAATGCATCATTTCCTATATTAACTGCATCACTTCCTTTTTTTGTAGCTACTATACCGCAGCTCCACAATCTCACCAACTATAAATGTGGAAAGAACATCACCTGTTTTCAAAGGATGGAACACCGAGTTGTTGAAACAAAGAGAGAAAGAAGAAATAGATGTTATGAAAGGATTCGGGAAATTTCCAATCTTGGAAGGTTACGAGTTCTTTCCCCCCAAGAAGAAGGTTGACAAGACAAAGAAAAAGAAACATATTGGAAATACAAGTCAATCAGACGAGGATCTTATATAGTTTAGATAAAAAACAAGTCAGATAAAAACTAAGTTTCATTTTGCTGCTATAACAATGTTTAAATAATTTTAGGTGTTTTTTAGTGTATCCAAGCTGCAAAAAGAGAGTAACATATCAGATTCCATAATCTAGAATAGATTTTTAAGTGCTCCGTGTTTAAAATCTCAAACAGCCATTCAACAAACAACTAGCATTCAACATACGTTTTATAAACCTACTAGAAATTTATATCAAATATTTCAATAAAGAATTTTCCTGTTATAGGACTAGCTGCCTACATATATGAAAACTGTATATGAAAACTGTATTAGAAGCTAGCCCCCACAACCATATATGAAAACTGTATACATGTGTAATTGCTTGACCAAAATGTATGATTGCTCTACATTTAAAATAATCACGAATGTTTAATAAAACAGATGATAAGTCGACTGTAAGTTGAAAAAGATGTCAAAATGCAAACCTGCTGTTATCTCCCCCTCGGGTCTTGCAGTCTTTAAAGTGGGTCCTTCTGGTGTATCTTTATCTTGCTTGGAATCTTTCAAGGATTTTCCTGTTATAGGACTAGCTGCCTACGGAAAATAAAAAACATATAAACAGAATTAAAGTCAAAAAACAAAAATATTTAAAAACTGCATCATAGTTATTATTCACTGCATCATAATGTATTTTTTTAAAAATCATGCAGGATATGAAAGATTGCTTGAATGACTCACTGTCAAAGATTAAGGAAGTGTTTGAAAGTAACAAATAGAAGGTTAAGATCGCTTTGGAAGAATACCCACACGATGAAGAGTTTCAGATGTTTGAGGAAAAAAGTAAATCATTTTTAAAAGACTTGTATGAAAGCATGTCTGATGGGGCGAATCACAGTACCGAGAATGATGGTGCAACTGAAGCTACTGAGAATGATGGTGCAACTGCATGTGATTTCCAAACTCTGATGTGGCGAATAAGAATGCTGATGTTGTGACCGATGTCCATATTGATGGTGGGAAGACCAATGAAGATATCTCTCTTAGTTCAATGGAGGAAGGACATTTTACCCCAAACTCAACACCAGAAATGACGAGAATGACAAGGTCAGCAACCATAAATTGGACAAACTTGAAGACCAAGGGGCCAAATTGGACAACATCAACGGAAGTAGCAGCAACATCGCCCATTAAAATTTTGGAAGTGGGGAACAAAGGAGCAACAACATTGGAAGTGGGGAACAAGGCGCCGAAAGCGACAACATCAACCAAAGGAGCAACAACATCACCTACTAAAAAATTGGAAGAGGGGAACAAGACGCCAAAACAGACAACATCAACCAAAGGAGCAACAGCATCACCCGCTAAAAAGTTGGAAGTGGGTAAAAAGAAATCCCCTAAAAGTAAATAAACGCTAACACTTCTCTTGCTTTTGTACTAATATTTATTATCTAGGATCGTATATTTTTGAATTCAACTTTTGAATGTCTGTAATATAACTAGGAAAAACTTAAAACTTATCTATTATTTTGGGTTTAATGTACATAGGTAATTATGTTTAATGCTACAATTCGGCCGCCTCATAAGGTCTATTTAACTAGTAATAAACTAAACTATAATGCAGTTAGCATTATAGTCTATGATATACTAGTTAAAGAACATATTGCAAACTGGTTTATAAAGTAAATTTCAATAAAGTATTTTTAAAAAGTTTGATTCTTAATTAACAGATTGTGCAAATCCTGAAATATGTGATGAAATATACAATAAAGATGGAGCTATCGTCATTTATGATGATTCATTCCTTGAGTATCAATCGCAAACGCTACTCTTTGATAGTGAGGAAGAAGTGTTTCATACAGAAGGTGGAATGGAAGACAATGAAATGCAAGGAGGAATGGAATCTGATGAAATCCTGGGAGCAGATGAAAGTAAAATTACACTCTTTAAATCTTGTCGATTAATTTAACTGCATCATAGTGTTTTTGTCATAGTAATGCACTGGAGTTTGGGTTCTCATTTCAATTTACTGCATGACTATTAACAAAAACAATATGATGTAGTAAACTGTATCTATGATGCATTTTTCAAAAAAAAAATTTGTTTAATTTGATTCTTTTTATCTTGTCTATTAATTTCATTGCATCATTATGTTTTTAAAATTAGTAATGCACTGGATTGTGAACTATCAATAAAGCTTGATGCATGACTAGTTAACAAAATGCTATGATGTAGTAAAGTGTAACTATGATGCAGTAAAAACAAGTTAATCTATTTTTTCATAAAAAAACTATTGATTATTCTAATTGTTTTAATTACAGGTTCTAAAATATTCAAAGAAGCTAACTTTCCTTCGATTCGAATTGAAGAAATCAACAGTTTAATAACCAAATTTCCTTCTATCGAAGAAGTAAACAAACAGCTTTTGGACTACTCAGTTATGAAACTACCTTTGTTAGCTGATGTAGAAGACAACTTGCCAAAAAGTTTCTTAATTGAAGATGCACCAAAATCTCCCCAAATTCAAAAAGTTCAAATTAGTAAACCTTTTCATAGTATGAAATTGAGGTTACCAAAAAACTACACAAGAACTTTGAAAGGAAATACACCATTGAGTACACAACCTATTGTCGAACAACATGAAAAATATATAGAGATTCCGCTATTAGCTGAAATTCAAACCGAAGCAAAGACTACAAAATTTGATGCTATAAGGGTGAAATTATTGACAAAGGATGTCGGGAAGTTAGATGCTAAAGGCATCATAGAGGGAGATATGTTATCTGAAATTCAAGTTCTAAGACAAGAGCCTGGTAAAAGAGGAAGATCTAACAAGGAACAAGCTAAAGAAACAACTATGGTAGACGATAATGTTGGCAAGGAGGTCTCTAAAAAGACACAGGCTAAAAAACAAGTGCTTAAAGTTCTTGGTAGACAGCAAAGTAACACTCAGTTGTCCAAAGAGAATGAAAAGAAATCTAAGATAGAAAAAGCTAAGTCACTGCCTGCAAAAAGAAAAAGGATAGAAGAAAATGAAATATATATGCACGCATCACCAATTAGTTGCATTGCTCCACCGGATGATACTGAAAATGATAAACGTGAAGTAAAGCTGCCTCCTGCTTTAACGTCGCCATTTTATCAACGAAAAATCGTATTGGGCCAACCACTATCTGAAGAGGGGAAAAAAATAGCAGAATACATATGGGGTAATAACACAGCCGAAAGGTAAGTTCTAGCATCATATTTTATTTATAAAGCATCACTATTCATTATTCACTACATCACATATTTATATAACTGCATCACTATTCCTTATGTCACTACATCACATATTATTGACAGTGCATCATTTCTCAATGTTCTTTGTATGAATTTTCCTTATATTCTCTGCATCACATATTTATATAACTGCATCAATTACTTTTGTCACTGCATCACATATAATTAACAGTGCATCATTTCTCAATGTTCTCTGTATGAATTTTTCTTTTGCATCACATATTTTTATCACTGCATCACTTCTTTGCTTTAATGCATCAGATATAGATAAACCTGTCTGAAAAGTTTATGTTTATATCAAAATGTACAGTGAGATTGTTTACCAGATCATCAAAGGAGTTGGAGTAGAAGGTGTTTTTTTCTTGAGCCTATACCCTGAAATAGAAATTACGGCACTCATATTAGACTTATGGTCTTTTGTATTAAATCATGAGGAACAACACCGAGACAAGCTTTCGGGCAATGCAAATGTATATTGCCATACAGGAATGCTTGTAAGTAATTCAAATATATAACTTATTTATTTTGGAACTTTAAATTTTGTGATCATTAGTAATCGTTTGACATTAACTAAAACAAACTAATTATACTGTTGAGTCGGGGAAGAATGTGCAAGAAAGGATGAAAGGTTTTGATGAAAATATTCATAACGTTTTAACTCAAGCAAAATGGAAAAATTTTCTTGACGTCGACTTGGTAAGTATATTTATTATGAGAATTAATTGATTGTATTTGTGAGAATGTTTAGAATAAATTTAAATAATTATAATAAATATATACAAGTATTTTTTCCTTTAATAAAGATGACGAAAGATACTTCATCAAACCATTTCTATATCATTTGCTTTAATTTGAAGACCGCTAAGATTGACATCATAGACAACATAGATAACGACATTGATGATATAGAAAAAAATATGGTGCTTACCCATTTGTCGTCGTAAGTCTCATACTTAATGCATTATTATGCTATTTCACTGCATCAAAGTATTTAACTATAGTCTTATATCTCATATATATATATATATATATGTTTAATTTAATATAGAGGAAAACCCTTTATAAGTCTATAACTGGTTTTATATCATAGTTAATGTTTTATGGTGCTATTTTTATAGTCCTATACCATATGAATAATATTGATAATTTTACTGCATCATAGTATTAAAAAAACTGCATTACAATGTCATAACTGCTTATTTAAATTTGCACAGATTGATTCCTTCACAAATTACCTGGAGAGACATAAACACCCAAAACACATTGACTTTTTGGTTTATGAACCTAACATTGTTGATTTTAATTGGAAAACAAAATACAATGTTGTCGATTGCGGGGTATTTGTTATGAGGCATTTGGAAACATATCTTGGTAGAGGAAACTTCTTACAACCATTGATGAAAGAAGGACCACCTCAGAAAACACAACTAAAAATGCTTCGTGCCAAGTACATGACCAAAATCCTTCTAATGGATTTTAACGTCAAAAAAGGGAAGTTGTTAAAGGACGCACAATCATACTTCAGGAAAAAGCCAAAAATTTCAAAGCTTATAATGGATTCTGATGTTAGATTTGATAAAGCTTTGTGGAAGAAATTTAGTGATACCGTAAGAAAGACAATTGCTGACTAAAGAGCTGCATCAAATGGTCATTGTTAATTGTCATCGTCAATTTCAATACTACCCTAGGAAGACAATTGTTAACTAAAAAGCTTGTTTTATTACTCTTTAATTGAAGTACTCATTGTTTTTTTTTAACAAACTACTTGTAAACATGAAGATTTTTACACAATTTTATTTACTTGTTAGTGTGTGTTACTATTTGTTAAAATTCAATGATTGTATTTTTTAACATGAAATAAAAAAATATATATATACTTCACTGCATCAAAATATATCTGTTATGCAAAATTCACTGCATCAAAATGCCACTATGTAAAAAAGGTGTACTTAAACTGATATGTAAAAAGTAACTGCATCAATATGTAGAAAATAGTTGCATGAAATTGTCATTGAGACTCAATCTCACTAAACTGAGTAGCATTAGGTGCCCAGACCTTACCCTTTGCATCAGTAATCATAATAAACAAGCCAAATCAGGTCACCATTTCATCAGTTTGTTTTCTAGTTCTGTCAGAGAACGATTGCATTGTGTTTGTATATCAGACGACTCATTATTTTCTTATTTTCATCACTCTAGCATTTTACTTAATCTGGTCACGTTTTTGTTCTTAAATAGCTTAATTCTTGTTGATTTCATTTTTAATTTGTGTTTGTGGATTGTTTTACGCCTGGGTATTCAGTTTTTACAAAAAAAATAATTTTTTTAAAAGTTTTACCAAAAAGGACGTGGCCAGGACTCGAACCTGCGCCACTCCTCTCACAACACAACACACATACCGCTCTGCCCTTGGGTCTTTTACTGATATACTTTCAATTCAAACTCTATTTAAGGCGGTTTTGTTCTGCTTATTAATAATCTGGTCATGTTTTTGTTCTTAAATAGCTTAATTCTTGTTGATTTCATTTTTAATTTGTGTTTGTGGATTGTTTTAAGCATGGGTATTCAGTTTTTACAAAATAAAAAATAAAAAAAAAGTTTTACCAAAAAGGACGTGGCCAGGACTCGAACCTGCGCCACTCCTCTTACAACACAACACACATACCGCTCTGCCATTAGGTATTTTACTGATATACTTTCAATTCAAACTCTATTTAACACGATTTTGTTCTGCTTATTAATAATCAATTCGAGTTTTATAAGCTCATTTCCAGCTTACTTGTTAAGCAAACGTCAAGCTTTTCATTTTTCCTTTGTTATTCTAGTAGTTTAGGACTTTTTGGTACTAAATTTTTATTTTTCACGTTTTTCAATTATTTTTTATTATTATTTTAATACCCTTTTTTATAAAATAGTTTAAAAATAGATTAATTAGGTTTAAAAATTTACAAAAATTATTTTTAGGTTTTATATAAATAGATTTAGGTAAAAAAATGCCACTATGTAAAAAAGGTGTACTTAAACTGCTATGTAAAAAGTAATTGCATCAATATGAGAAAGTAACTGCATCAATATGCAAAAGTATCTGTCACAACTCACAAGTATTCAAAGTAGCTAAACCAGTATGTAAAAGCAATTGCATCAATATGTAAAAAATAGCTGCATCAATATGTAAAAAGTAGCTGCATCAATATGTAAAAAGTAGGTGCATCAAATTGCCATCATCAATTTCGCCTAGATCTGAGACCAGTTCTTGTCGCCGACGCCTCCTGAGATGTTTTCTTGATTTTTTTAGATGGTTGCATTCTTTCGTTTGTACATGTTCTGGAATTATGACCTTCTTTATTCCCGCATTTACTACATGTCCTCCGCTTGTCACTTGATTTAGCTGCTTCTTTTTCAATCTCAGCTTTTGACTTCCACCTCGTATGAACACCGGATCCTTTATTTGAACTCAGGTCTGAATTATTTATAACATTTTGTTAGCCTCAAAATATTGAGTCAAACAAGAATGTTCGGTCATAGGTTTCTATTGTAATATTTATTAGAACGTTGTAATAAGTAGTTATTTAGTCGTGATTCACGGGCTTGGATTTAAACTAATTAAAGTCCAAAAGACAAGCCCGGCCCAATATATAGTCCATTAAAGCCCGCATGTGGGTGGACTATATATACTACCCTCCTAGCATGTTAGGAGGGTGGATGGTCATTTGTAATTTCTCACTTCTTAATCTAATCTCACCAAGTTCACACACTTCTCTCTCTTTTCTCTCTCTAGTTTCTCTCTCTAAAATTCATCTCATTTCTTCCTTTCTTTCTTCTTTATTTCGTGTAGTATAACATATATTAGGGACAACAATTGGTATCAATCGCCACGGGGTAGTTTTGTGATTGATTGTTGTTATTATATTTGATTCGTATGATTTAATCTATAAATCATCACGAATTCAAATTCTTTTTGTGTTTTTCGTGTTCTTCATCTTGCTACAAATCTTCCATATACTTGTTGTATAGATTTGGTTGTTTTGGTTTGGTAAAAATCACGAATTTGTTGCCTAAAAGTTGCTAAAATGGTTGCCTAAAAAGTTGGAAAAAGTACTATCATTGCGACAGCTTGAATTTCGGAAAAGGAGAGCACGGTTTCGATCGCTTTCGAAACGAAAAGAAAATGTTGACAAAAAGGCTTTTGAGTTACTTCAACACAAAACTGATTTCCTTCAAAAACATTGTCATTCACTTGAACTTGCTTTGCAAAAAGATGTTGGTCGTTTTCCACATGATAATAAATTGCAAGAAAAACTTTCCCAAACATTTCGAGAAATGAATGAACAAAATTTGGAAATTAAAGGGTTGAAAGCTCAATTACAAGACAGGGACAGAGCGATAGCTGAGTTACAGAAACTCATTGCTAAAATGGGTGGGAAAATTGTGGAACCTAGCATTAAGAAAAATGTTGTTAGACAACCCAATGCCTCTAAAGAGAATAGATCCTCTATCTTGGGAAAACCATCTGCTTTATCTAATTCCTCGTTTGCTAAACCTGTGTTTGCCCCCAAGATGGATGGAAAGGAAAGGTTACCACAAGCTCAACCTATAAGGAATCCTATAGCACCAAGCGTTAAGCACAATAATGTCATTAAACCAGGGATGTATAGAATGTCCACTAAGCCCACAAACAAAGATACTCACTCGCCTCAGACTTCTAGAAACACTAATATTCATGTGTCTTCTACTACAGGAATAGTCTCCACTACTAGTGTTAGCCGGCCTCAGCTTAAGAGCACTCAAGTGAATGATAAGGTCTGGAAACACAAGAATCAAGGGAAGATGAAGCAAGTAGAAGAACACCCTAGGATTTTCAATGTTTCTAAGAATAAAACGTCTGTAATCGCGTGTCATGACGATTTGAATGATTCGACTTTGAATGCTATGAATGTGAAATTTGTTTGTGTCAAATGTGGCAAGTGTGCTAATGCTAATCATTCTATGTGTGCTATGAATAATGTCAAAGGCGTAGAAACTAGAACTAAGAAGCAAACTGTGATGCCTATTAGTGCTAGTAAACCCAAACGCAAAGTGAACCATTCTGGTGCTACCCCCACTAAGAAAAGTAATGCATCAGACTCCACCACTCAGAATCTTAGAAGCAAAATTAAGGAATTATATGAGTCTGCCAGTAAGTCTTGGAAATGGTGGTTTGCTAATCAATGTCCTCCCGGATATAAATGGATGCCTAAAGTTAGGACAGAAAATGTGAAAACGAGTGTTAGTTTGCCTTTAAATGTCGATAAGGACACTAATGATTCTACTCTCACAACTAATGTGGTATCCAATTTAGCAAATGCTCCATCGTGTTCTAACTCTTCTGCAGGTGATACAAATAATTCTCTTCATAATGGACTCCGGATGCACGAAGCACATGACGGGGAATCTCAAGCTTCTAATTAACTTCGTGGAGAAGTTCCTAGGTACGGTCCGATTCGGAAATGATCAATTTGCACCGATCCTAGGATATGGAGATTTGGTTCAGGGGAATATCACGATTAAAAGGGTATACTACGTCGAAGGGCTCAATCACAATCTTTTCTCGGTTGGTCAATTCTGTGATGCGGATTTAGAAGTTGCTTTCAGAAAGAAGACATGTTTTGTTCGTGATTATGATGGGAATGACTTACTTACCGGTACACGGGGTACTGATCTTTACACAATTTCACTTCAAGACACAACTTCATCAACTCCAATTTGCTTCATGGCTAAAGCTTCAACGACTCAGGCATGGTTATGGCATCAACGTCTTTCTCATCTCAACTTTGATACCATTAACTTGCTTTCCAAGAAAGATATTGTGAGAGGCCTTCCAAGCTTGAAATTCATCAAAGATCATCTTTGTTCTTCTTGTGAACTTTGTAAAGCTAAACGAAGTAGCTTCAAAACAAAGACCACACCAAGCTCTAAAGGACGGTTAGATCTTCTTCACATGGATCTGTGTGGTCCCATGCGTGTTCAGAGTATCAATGGAAAGAAATATATTCTGGTCATCGTTGATGATTACTCAAGGTACACATGGACTCACTTTTTGAGGTCCAAGGATGAAACACCCGATGTTCTCATTAGCTTCCTTAAATTGATACAACGTGGTCTTCAAGCTCAAGTTAAAGTGGTTCGTACTGACAGAGGTACAAAATTTTTGAATTCAAATCTGAGAAAGTATTTTGAAGCCGAAGGGATTGAACATGAAACATCTATTGCTCGAACACCCGAACAAAACGGCGTTGTTGAAAGACGAAACCGTACTTTGGTTGAAGCTGCTCGAACATTATTATCCGCTTCAAAACTTCCACTATACTTTTGGGCCGAAGCCGTGTCAACCGCATGCTACACACAAAACCGCTCCTTAATTATCCCAAGACACGAAAAGACACCATATCACATAATTCATGATCGAAAACCTTCACTCAAACACCTTCATGTTTTTGGATGTACTTGTTACATTATACGAGATGGTGAAAATTTGGATAAGATGAAAGAAAAAGGTGATGCATGTATTCTTGTGGGATATGCAACTCAGTCTAAGGGATATAGAGTGTTTAACAAAAGAACAAAATTGATTGTCGAGACTATTCACATCCGATTTGATGAATCTCAAGAAATGGCACTTGAACAAAATAGTTTAAGTCCCGACCCACAACGACACACGACTTCCGTTCACAACCGCACGGAACTCGGAACTCAAGACCACAGCAATGAACCGTCAAGTTCAACGCTGGTTCCAGAAAATGTTCCTAGAGCTGATATGACAGTCGACACGACAATTGAAGAGTTGGAAATGTTATATGGACCAATGTATGATGAATATTTCACGGGGGAGAAACAAGTTGTATCGAAGTCTTCCGCTGTCACTCATGATAAGAATGATGATACCAATCATCGTCAACAACTGGATACAACTTCATATACTTCAACACGGGTTGTTGCAGATTTACCACCTCAGAATATCACTTCAACAATCGATCCTACAACATCCACAACTACTGTCATTGCTCCAGAGAACACAAATCAAGCAGACAATGCATTATCTGACGAAGACGAATTCATCAACCCATTCGGTACACCGGTACACGAAACTGGAGAGTCTTCTACTCGCCATGTTGATCCGTCAAATATGCATACTTTCTATCAACGACATCCTTCAACACATCATTGGACCCGAGATCATCCTTTGGTTCATGTCATTGGAAACCCTTCACAGCCCGTTCGTACAAGACGACAGCTTGAAACCGATGGCGATGTTTGTATGTTCGCACTCGCCGTGAGTACTGCTGAACCGAAAAACATCAAAGAAGCCATGGCTGATCATGCTTGGATTGAATCGATGACGGATGAACTTCAACAGTTTGAAAGACTTAAAGTCTGGGAACTGGTTGACAGACCATACGATGTAACACCATTAAATCTTCGATGGATCTGGAAAAACAAGATGGATGAAGAGAACACGATCATCAAGAATAAATCTAGGCTAGTGGCTAAAGGGTATGGACAGAAAGAGGGTATTGATTTCGAAGAATCATTTGCACCAGTAGCTCGAATGGAAGCGGTCAGGATTTTTCTTGCTTATGCTGCACATAAGGGATTCATCGTTTATCAAATGGACGTAAAGACGGCGTTTCTTAACGGTCCTTTGAAGGAAGAAGTTTATGTCACGCAGCCGGAAGGATTCGTCAATCCTCATTATCCTGACAAGGTGTATCGTCTCCACAAAGCACTATATGGACTCAAGCAAGCTCCAAGGGCGTGGTACGACGAGCTCTCGAAATTTCTGGTCTCCAAAGGTTTCTCAAAAGGTTCCATTGATCTAACTTTGTTCACTTATAAATATGGGGATGACATTCTGCTTGTGCAAATTTATGTTGATGACATTATTTTCGGGTCTACAAACCCAAAACTTTCAAAATGGTTTGAAAAAGTAATGCACAGCAGATTTGAAATGTCTATGATGGGCGAACTAAAATTCTTTCTAGGAATTCAAGTTCACCAATCCCCAAGTGGTATCTTCATTAACCAAGCTAAGTATTGTCAAGAGATAATCAAAAAGCATGGTATGACATCATGTGACCCTGTTGGGACACCATTATCAACCACATCTCTAGATGCTGATTTGGAGGGATTACCCATAGATCAAACGAGATATCGTTCCATGATCGGGTCCCTCATGTACTTGACAGCAAGCAGACCTGATATTCATCATGCTACGTGTTATTGTGCACGATATCAAGCACGACCCACTGAAAAGCACCTCAAGGAGGTTAAACGGATCTTTCGGTACCTTAAGAATACCATTCACATGGGACTCTGGTATCCGAGGGAAACCGGTTTCTTTCTAACGGCCTATTCAAATTCTGATCATGCAGGGTGTCTTGATACACGTAAAAGTACTTCTGGTGGTGCATAATTTCTAGGTCAAGACAAGCTTGTGGGATGGTCTTCCAAGAAGCAGGATTGCACGTCACTTTCATCAGCCGAAGCGGAGTATGTGTCTCTATCTGCGTGTTGTGCTCAAGTTCTTTGGATGAGAACACAACTCACGGATTATGGTTTCCATTTTGATAAAGTACCTATGTACTGTGACTCAAAGTCGGCCATAGCCATCTCCTGCAATCCGGTACAGCATTCCCGCACGAAGCACATTGATGTCAGATATCACTTCATTAAGGAACAAGTTGAAAGAGGTATCGTTGAACTATACTTTGTTGGAACGGATTACCAATTAGCTGACTTGTTTACAAAAGCTCTTTCGAAAGAGAGGTTTGCGTATCTAGTTAGGCAAATTGGTATGAGATGTTTGACTCCAGCAGAACTGGAGGTTCTGGCAAAGAAGCCTGCTTGATTCATCTATCAAACATCTACCTGTAAATATTAATCAAAAAGCAAAATACAAAATTAAAAAATCTTTGATAATCCAAAAATATTCTTCTCGACATGTCTTTCAGTATCGATAATATGGACGTACCTAGAAATGTCGTTCAATAACGACACGGGTGTGTACATAAAGCTCGAATGAAAGTTGTAAATATTTTTCAAAACATGTCATTTCTATCTTTTCAAAAGGATATTGTCTATTTTGGACAATATTTCCAACAACGGGTAGAGCAATCTCTCTTGGGTTGAGCTTGTCACAAAACATTCAACGTTTTGAGCTCAACACAATGGCTTGTAATCACTTTCAGATTGCAACCCGGATCTAAATTCACGGGGGAGTGTACGCTTTTGTACTCTTACCCTTAGCAAAAGAAGTTAAATCTTCTTACACTTGAGTGGATTCGTCAAGACATTCAAAGTCTATGAACTCAAGTTTATGCTTTCGAAAAACCTTTTCGTCAAAAAGAATTGATTTTTCAAAAAGCGTTGAACACAATTTTTTCAAGAATTTCTCAATGATATTCAAAATCTTTCAAAAATTGTGTGTTCAACAACTCCTATCCTCAAAAGTTTAATGTGGATCAAATCCTCGTAATGACAATTCCATTGGATCAATTTTTGAGGGGGAGCAATTCAACTTCATGCAAAAGATTAACACATCTTTCTCCCGAAGATTTTCAAGACTATTTTTCAAAATATATTTTAATCAAATTTGGTATCTCTAATATCAAAAGATTTTATATATTAGAGATAGGGGGAGAAAATGTGATTAAAATGTGATCATATATAAGACTCAAGCACTTTAACTCTTACCCACATGTGCGAAACACTTTCGATTATCGATGCACATGTGAAGGGGGAGTTTTTCTGAAATGACAAAACTAGCAAGGTGTTAAATGTTTTTCAAACACTTTGTTAGAATTTAAAGTGGTTTTCATGGTTTCGATCAAATACCCACAACATCTTTAATTCACGACGTTATTGGTGTCAAAAGGGTAGTTAGGTTTAAGTCCTATGATCCAACCAGAACCGGAGGGATCTTCCCAGGGACAATCCAATAGATTATTAGAAGTCCTTAAGAAAGATGGAGTAGAATGTGAACGTAGCAGAATGCCGACTAAGTACTGATGCTAGCACTGGAACAATCATAACAAGGTGCTAGTAATGATGTCTTGGTAAGCATTGAAGGGGTTGAAGAATGAAAAAGAAATGTAAGGATAAAGGGTCTAAAGAAAGAAGCCCTCCATACAACTTAGGCAGAAACCGGGTCAACCCATCATGAAGACAAACTCATCATGGACCCAGTGATGTGAAGCACAACCCTTTCCTAGCTACTCAGGCTTCTCTCAAAAGAAGTTTGTTTTATTGTCACGGAGATCAACACGACTTCTATTGACTTTCTCACTCCGAGATAGTTGATATTGAATAGGTGGCATCTGCTCCAGCCTCCGACCACTAAAAGTGGACAAATCGAGTCTAGAGCCAAGAGATCAATCAAATCTCGTTAGGACACACGGATGAAGATCAAGAGAGTCCTACGCTATATCCTTGCGATATTGCTAGAACACTCAGAGTGATACTACTTAGTATTCACAATGATGAGTGGAAATCCTTCCAGTGTTAACATCAAACAGCACTGCAGTAGGTCATATGCAAGATTCTTTATGAATTGAACATATGTAAAACTGAAAAGCAACAGTGGTTTGATTCTGAATTGATTCAAACTCGTTTCAGGTTTCTACGCAATATCTTTATGGTCTTGCCAGAACATTCAGAGTGATATTTATTAATATTCACAGTGACGAATGGAAATCCTTCTAGCGTCAACATCAAACAGCGCTACGGTAGGTGACTTGTGAGATTCTTATGAATCAAACTTGTGTCAACTGGAAAGCAACAATGGTAAGATTATTAATGAATCAAACTTGTTCCAGGAATTTGAATTGACGACTTTAATCAAGCGGATATTTATCCAATTGATTCACTCTTTATGTTCGCAGTCTTGCTTTGAGACGGTCGAGTAAAGAGAACGGCTAGTACAGCCGCGAAACCCTGTCAAGGAGATTCTTAATTGAATCTACCTGATCACAGGTACGATATTTAATATCGTATAACGGTCTTCACCGACCGGAGGTAAAACGCTACCGATTTAGGACGAATGTCAAAGCCATTCAGTCCGTGTCTATGTTTTGTCTCGAGAAGGTGGCGTCACGGTGTACTCAGCAAAGTCAAAGATTCACAACCACATATTCATGCCCAAAGACTTATCCAATAATTGATAGTGTGAGCATGTGGACAAAGACACAAGATCGCAAGATGGCAATGACAAGTCAAGGATGATTTGAAGATCTCAAGACTAAAAGACAAAGTCGAAAGACAACGACAAAGGCTCAAAGATCATAGCATGAAGGAACAAAACTACTGTTACACGTTCAAGACTCATTTATGACGAAATTCATAAATCTCCATTGGAATCCAAATATGAAAGAGGAATGACCTCACATTGGGGGAGATTGTTAGCCTCAAAATATTGAGTCAAACAAGAATGTTCGGTCATAGGTTTCTATTGTAATATTTATTAGAACGTTGTAATAAGTAGTTATTTAGTCGTGATTCACGGGCTTGGATTTAAACTAATTAAAGTCCAAAAGACAAGCCCGGCCCAATATATAGTCCATTAAAGCCCGCATGTGGGTGGACTATATATACTACCCTCCTAGCATGTTAGGAGGGTGGATGGTCATTTGTAATTTCTCACTTCTTAATCTAATCTCACCAAGTTCACACACTTCTCTCTCTTTTCTCTCTCTAGTTTCTCTCTCTAAAATTCATCTCATTTCTTCCTTTCTTTCTTCTTTATTTCGTGTAGTATAACATATATTAGGGACAACACATTTGAAGTTAAGGTGGGCTCCTTCACACCAAGCATTGCACTAATAATATCTTTCGAGTTAAGTTTTGGAAACGTTGGAACATTGATTTTAGCTTTATTCAACAACTCCATTATTTGCTCCTTATAAATCTTCAACATGCCAATGTCATGAACCAAGAGATCAATCGTAGATTCAAAAATCTCGTACAAATCAAAAACCTCACTTTGCAAAACCAAATCTGACCCACTGACAACTGTCCTAACTGTAGCGTTGAAAGGCTTAGCATCCATTGACCACCTTTTCTTCAAGTATTTCCGAGGAAACTCTTTCACATTGTTCATTCTCAACACGTAAAAAATGTGCCTACAAAGAAGACCATATGACTCGTAGTGTTTACAGCTACATTGAACTTCCATTTCAGATTTACAAAACTCCACCTGCATAACAGTTTTTAAAAATATTAAAATTTAAAAACACACTGCATCAGTGCTAAAAACTTACTGCATTATAGTTATAAACAATATAAGAACACATACCTGATAAACAACAAAGTTATTTTCACCCCTGATTTTGTTCTCAGCTTGCATATCACGAATTGAATATCTCTCACCATTATCAACTTGGGAAACATTTATCGACATGCAATGGGAATAAGAAGCATATATCTCATTTTGAACTTCCAAGAATATAGTTCGAGTATAAAGAGTACTTGCTTTTTTTTCAATCTGAAGATCAGTTTTGAGTTTAGGATTCTTATATCTTGAATCGTGATCGTTCTTACGCTCAATATACCTCTGGTACTCGATAGCCGTCTCATAATGACTAAGAAATTCAATAAGTGTCAAATATTTACTCCTCCATTTACCAAAGAAATGGTTCTCGATTTCGGACCTAGAGGTGGTACGCATGAGGCCCGCCATAAGCACATCACGCAAGTATGCCGGGATCCAGCTTTCCTGTAGGTCAAACATATCTTGTAACCATTTTTATCACCAAGTTGGAAATCCTCAATCATACGTTCCCACTCTGCTTCAAATTCAAAAGGCAAAATCTGATCGGTCCAAACTATATCACATATACACCGTTTGAAATTTGTGTTTTTGCAGATTGAAGTCCCCACCTGAAAATTCATAAATTTATAAAACTACTGCATTAAAGTATAAATATAGTGCATTAATATGAAAAATTTCCAAACAACTCTAGCTCTAATAACATGACTTTAAAAAATACTGCATTACAGTGTAAAGATAGTGCATTAATTTGAAAAAAAAACAAATCAACAGTAATAGATACTTTAAGAAACCAAAACAATTTTCCATGTTGATCACTGAGTCGCTTAAAACGTGAACGAGAAACAAAGCCAAAAAAGGTAAACTAGGACAATAATGTTTTACAAAAGACAAGTGAGAACATACCTTTGTAACCAACTTTTGCATGATATGCCGCATACAAAAACGGTGTATAGTATTTGGGAAGTATTCTGGTACTACGATCTTTATAGACGGGTCCTGATCGGTAATTATAACTTGTGGATCTGTACCAAACGCCTTTTTGAATTGTTCAAGTAGCCATTTGTAAGCACCAACCGATTCATCAGATAGTAAACCCGCAGCGAAGGTTATACAGCGGTTGTGATGATTAATGCCGGTAAAAGGGACGAACACCATCTTGTACCTACATTTTAATATACAAAGAAATAAACTAAAATACTAAATAAAGCTGTAAAACACGATTAAATTTTTTGATAGAGAATTAAGATAGAATATACTTGTTAGAACGAAAAGTAGCATCAAATGAGACGATATCACTGAAAACACCATAGTCCTTAATTGCTTGCTCATCAGCCCAAAAAAGACCAACCAATTTATCGTCAACACCTAAAAAAAAATTAAATAAGAAACTAATAGAAAATAACATGTTGTATGAACTGCATCAAAACACAAAAATGAACTGCATTACCTGTTTTGTATTCAACATAGAATCCTGGCGAATGAAACTTTTTGCTCAAAAGTTTCTCAACGGCCATCTGTGCATCATGATCATGAAGAAACCAATTCACTTTCTTCTTAAAATTCTTACAGTCAACCACTGTAGCTCCAATTTGATCGAAACTGCCAGACAACTGTTTCAGCAATTTAAACCCCGTAGAAGGACCAAAATTAGCATTAGAAGCCTGAAACAGAAAATGTTGCTTTGTGAATCCCAATTCCCGAGAACTCTTCATGAATATCATATCCTTTTGGCTACCAGAGGATGGTTGTGTCCTTCTATAAAAGTGTATACTATATAAAGACCTCCTGAAATCTTCTTAATACGGATTTTAGCCAAACAACCACATCTACTAGAGCCTCGATTCCTTGTCTGCTTTACTTCAACATTCTCATCCGTAGTAAAGTCACTAACATCAGATATAACCTCCTTAGACTTATTAGCAGTTTCTTTAGGTTCAGGATTGATACCTTCTTTTGAACATACAAACCACTTCAAGCTTGGTGGTTCACCATCTATAGGTTTGTAATGGCCCCCCTTTCTAACATCAAAACCGGCCCTTTTACCATAATCCTTATAGAAATCATAAGCTTGATCAATAGACACAAACTTCGCACCTTCCAAAGGTACAGCGCCAATATCTTTATCTGGAAACCACGTCCTGTTTCCATCATCATCACAAGTATAATACCCAACATGATCCTTGACATGAACAATCTCAAAATTTGTAAGTTTAAAAACAAATGAATAGTTAATGCATCATTGATATAAATTAAGTGCATCACAATATAAAACTTCTACACATAACATAATTTAGCCTACACGTAACCTACACATAATCAACAACTATAAAGCCCGCTACAAGCATGATAACCCCTCTATAAGTTTTCACTAAATAAGCCAATAAATTATACGTGTGAATTTTGATGTTGAGTAAGAGATTATATATCCTCCATTTACTATATATCAATGTGTGAGTTCGCTGATGTTAATAGTCTATCTCTTTATGTCTTAAGATTTTTGTCAAGATTACAGACACTACACAAGTTAAAGTTGGTACTAAATAGAAGTGATTTATCGCAATTTCAGTAACAAAATTACACACATCATGGGGTGTAGGGTGCATAAGAATGAAGTGTTGTCATTTTCCTTGTTTTTATCACCACTAGGAATATCGACGACGTTACCTACCTACAAATAATATTACCAGCTTAATAGAAATGTCCCAGATGCCCTTAAGCGGGCCGGTTTGTGAAACAAATTGAACTAAACGCAGATTATTGATCTCTATGTGTCACTAGATTCAAACCCCTACCCCCTCAGCAAGAGAATTCCCCTGTTCTAATAAATTTTTTATCATTTACCTATCAGAATGACAACACAAGAATCCAGACAATTGCCACCAGTTGGTTCGATTGCAAGTAAGTTTTGTGTACCAACATTAGAAATATTGTCAGGAAAACTAGACATGGCTACAAAGGTGACGCAATATGATGCAACCTTCTCCATGCTTAATTACAGATTGGTATATTGGAAACTGAGACTGGGGGATGAACAAATGACTAATGAGGCTGGTCAAGACGGTGAAAGTGTTTAAACATAGTTGTAAACGTAGCAGCCATTTAAAACTATACTGAAACTATGATGTGTTCACTAAACTTTATATTTTTTCAATGCAATAGTTTATCCCCCACGAGATTTGCAATCCTTGACATCATACTTAGCGCTATAGACTATTTGGCAACTGATGGACTGTCCTATTGGTCAACCCGGCCACACTAAAGTTACTTGTTTCGTTCCAAACCAGTTACGACTCATTACCAACCGGCCTTCTTTTTTCCACAGCTACTTAATACCCTTAATCTTTTTTGCAGCCAATGTATAGCCTAAGCTTTTAGTTACCTCAAGAGGCATGTATCAGTGAAGAAATACCACGCGTCCATGCCTATCAAGTGCTTTGTTGAACGGCACCCGACCCATCCACCCGTTTCCACAAGGGCTTATATCTTACTAAATAGCTAGTGAATATGTGCGTATTTCAACATTAGCGTGTTGATAGAACTATCCCATCCTCTTTTTAATTACATAAAAGACTGCATTACAGAACTTCTAGTTATATAGCCCAATTTGTAAGAATTTCTATTTTATTCTGCTACTATCAAAAGTAAACCACTCAACACATATTCTGCACTTTAACCACCTGTTACTAAGTGTGCTTTGATTTGGTTTACTTAGCCCAATTTGTAAGAATTTCTTTCCCTTAACACCTATTCTGCACTATAACCACTCAACACCTAAGCTACTATCAAAAGTGAATCTAAAAACATTAGGTCAAACATCTTTTTGCATCATTAAGTCGTATATTTCAAAACTGACAACCGGTCCACTAATTCACTATAACAGAATCATAAAAGCTAGTGTCACATAAATCAGAATCCTCCACTCAAATCATGTAATTCCAAACTTCATGATTTAAGGTTAAACGTCACTAATCAATAACAGTATATCACACTGAAAGTATCAAAAACATAATAAATCACACAATTCTGAACTTAATAAAAACATCGTTCAATCATAAGTAATAACATTGTCCCTTAGCATGATATACCTATCGAACCACTACTTTATATCATCAAAAACGTCATTAAGCCTAGAGTCGAACAGTGGTTTAAATTAACCAAAATTTCACGAAGCCTAAGAAAACTCTATAAACCTATAGTTGTTCTAACCTCATGAAAACCTAAACTAAAATAATCATGTCCGAGGCATCTACTGCATCAATTTGTTTAACTATATGCATCAATTATCAGAAATCTATAAAAATCATACCAACGCCTAACATCAGATGTAAATTGAACAAAAGCCTAACTAAACATTATAAACCTACACAAAACTAATAATATAACAAAAACATGTAAACGAATAAATATACTGAATTAACAGAAAAATTAACACGTTTACCCTCATTATCAGCTGCAATGGAATTAGATCGTGATGTAGAACAATTATTACTCGTTGATGTAGAACAATCATCAACGGTTGATGTAGAACAATTGTTGTTGATTTCTGTAATACCAAACATCTTTTTCAATCGACGGTGAGTGGTGGTTAGTGGTGGAAAAAGGGCGGCGGTTGGTTGTTAATGGTGGAGAAGCGGCGGTGATTGGTTGTTAGGGTTGTTACAAGTATATATAGCCCAGGGTGATTGGTTGTTAGGGTTGTTAATGGTGGAGAATCGCCGGCGATTGGTTGTCGAGGGAAAGAAAGAGACGAATAAAAAAACAAACAAGAATGAGTTGAATGTGTGTTTGTTTAGAGTATATATACCCGACGGAAGTAAATGACGAAAATGCCCCTGGCTATATAAAGTAAAAAGACGATGGGGGTGGACAGGTGTCAGCATGAGAGTCCTTCCTACACTTTTTATTTTAACAACACTTCTCAATTTACCCCACCTATATATATATATATATATATATATATATATATATATATATATATATATATATATATATATATATATATATATATATATGTATATCTATACTCCCTTATAAAGCATGCATATCCCCAACCAAAACCCAAACCTCCCTTTTTAAGATTCAGACTTCCAAACCTATTTCAAAACCTAAATTTACACACACCAAACCAATTTTAAAACCTAAATTTACACACACCAAACCAAATCCAAAACAAAAAAAACTTCAAAAGCTCATAAAACTACCGTCCAAATAAAACCCACACACCCCATTCTTACACTTTTATTTCACCTAAAAAACCTCACTGCACAAACACACACTTCTCTCTTACATCTACACAAAAAAAACACGCACTTTACACAATAACACAATCATCTACCCACCATCCCAACAACCACATACACAGCCACCGTTAATCGTTACCACTACCGCACGTCGCCACCCCCATATCTCACCAACGCCGGATGTAACTTGTAAATCGCCATCGCCATATCACAAATATAGTTATCCAATTTCGTGGTATTTCTATAGATCTGTAGCTTTTATTTTTACATCTATATTTTGTTTTTATAGATCTAAGTTTCTATAATTTTTCACCTTTTTTGAACAGCCATCTTTATGCCAGAAAAAGCTTTCGTTGTTCGCCAGGATGAAACCACTACGTCGCAGCCTTCAAACAACAAAAACCCATCCGAAGATAATTTGAAGGTTTGACATTTATTAAGTTTATAGTACATTTATATATTAAACATGGTTTTAAAACATTTTTTATAGATCTAAATCTTTTCTTTCTTCAGATTTGAATTGTTAGTCTTTTGGAACGCCCTTGTCGGAATCTTCATTTCCCACCGTGGCCGGTTTCTTGCTTCTGCCCTTGAAACTGTAGTTGCGAGAAAATATGGTCTCTTTACAGATCTGACGTTTTCTATCAATGTTTTAAGTTTTAAGTATATATTGTTTTTTAAATCCATCATTCTTTTATGCAGATCTGACTTTAATAACTTTCGAGGAAAGCATTTATAAGGTTTGCAGTTTGCTGGAGCCCCTGTACCATCCCATTGAAGTTGACTATTCCTTCGCCAAATTTTGAGCAGCTGCTACTCTTTGTCGCCCAATAAACCGCTTCCAACGAGCTAATTTAGGTGAAATAATTTTTATTGTTTCTTTATAAAAATATGTATTTTGTGATACATAAATTTTTGAACTCCTTATATATGTACTTTATTTTTTAGGTCTGAGTTGTTGGCACCATTCACCACTGCCGTTACATTTACCGATGTGTCATCTGTCGCCGCCGCTGACTCCCACCGAAACTGAGAATCTGACTGTAGCCGGAAAAATGTTCAATTTGTAAAGTTTATTTTTTATTTATTGTGTAAGTTAGGGAATTATGCTAATTTAACATTTATTTAGAATTAAAAGTCTGAAAATTGGAGTTAAGGTGATATTACGTATTGTTTTTAAAAGTAGAAGTCTTTTCAAAATATAAAATTTTAATAATTATTTAAAAGTTTTTCAAATGAAAAACTATGAACATAAATTTTGATATTTCAGGAGTGTATCTTCTAAAATTTGAAAACGTTGACCTTTTGAACTTAGATATTTAAAAAGTTTTGAATTTATAAATTTGTTTGAAATTTATTACTCCGTAGTTTTGTTTTTTCAACTTTTGAAATTCGAAGTATAATGAAACTTTATAAAAATAAAAGTGTATGTTGTCTACTTTGATAAAAAATTGTGATATTTTCACGGTTTTAAATATTTGGAATTTGAATTTTTTGAATGTGTAACTAAGCACGTTACTGTATTTCTTTTGTAAAGTTTTGAATGAAGAACTTATCTGTAACATGATCGAGTTTCAATGTTTGGCCATTCGGTAAAGCAAAAGTACATGTGAACAAGTCAGAAACTGTAAAAGACTTCCTTGGCTACCTTTTGTGATAAAGTCAAAACTTCAATATATTCAAAAATTTCAAGTGAAAAATTAATTGATTTGAATTGAAGTAAAAGTTTAGAAATGAAGGATTTGATCTAAATCTCAGTTATTGAATTCCAAATACTACAAAATCTGTAAATTACAGTTGAGATATGCAATCATTTTTGTCGAGATATGCAATTATTTTGTTTAGATAAACACTGCTCCATAAAAAATTCCTAAGGCTACAAGCACAATCTAAACCCTGCAAGCACAATTTGTTAGAAAAGAAATCATCAGTCGCTACAAACTAGCGGTCGTTTAAAGTTTTGTAAAAAGCTAGGCCCACTGTCGTTAGACGCAAGTACTCAACTAGCTTGAAAATTTATATTTTAGTCATTCTCTGGCCTTTAAAAGAATGTAATAACTTTTTTAAATTTTTACAAATTTGAAAACTTTTACGTAGTAAACTTACGAGAATTTAAAATTTTGAAAGCCAAAAGATTCTCAAATCTGATTTTTTTTGATATTTCAAACATTTTATAATGTTTAATATTTTTTTAATCTTTCAAACATTTTCAAATCCGATATTTTATAAGAAACCAATTAGGTACATAAGTTATGAATTATCGAGAACCGAGAAATAGGTGGTCAGGTCTTTGTCCACTAGATACAAGGAGTCAAAGGGTATACATGCAAAGTATGTGAGATGTCTTTATCAAAGACTCATCCAAATGAATTTGACTAAATTTAAGTTTTAAATATTGAATTGTCTTTTATATATACAGTGAGAATTTTTCATACTCATCAAACAAATAGTGAAAGGTAAAAATAGCATGAGATGTCTTTGACTAATAGTAAATGAGATTGGTATACTTTGTTAAACTATTGTGTTACTCGCCCGTCTTATAATAATATTTCACCGACAAAAAATACGTAATTTTATAAAAATATTACTTTTTTAGCTTTCTCTATTACTTTTACACAAAGTCAATTTTACCTTTAACAAATTAATTTATAATTTATTTATTGTTTATAATAATACCTCTCAAGTGAGGGTGATATAATAAACTTAATATACATTTGTTATCTATTTTAAGACTGAACTATTAATTTAAGACGTTCAAAATTAGTATACTGAACTGTTAATATGAGACCGGGATGATCAGTTTGTTTTAATCTCTTTTAATCCACCAACAAATAGTAACAATAATAGCCTGTTTTCTTAACGTAATGGTTTGTTATAAAAAAACACAGTGAAACACATAATATAAAAATATTGATGCAACGGAATTTGTCGCAAATAAAAAAATTTGGTATGTGAAAATTTTCGAATGATTATGAAATAATTGGAAAATTAATATTCTATTATTATTATTGTAGCTTTGTAGCACTTTTAGTGCGACCAAGCCATCAGAGAAAAATTCGATCAAAAAAGATTATCCAACTGCATAAATATAGTTTGCCGAAAACTAAGACATCATTACCATTAAGTGCAAATACACGACTATCTTAAATATATAATGCAACATAAAAATAGCCATTAAAAAAAACTCACACATAGTTTACGCTATCTTATTTTGATATAAATTATTGTATGCAACCATGACATTGGAGAAAAAAATTCATCAAACATGATTCTCTACCGACATAAATATAGTTTGCTGAAAAATAGACATCACTTTCGGTAGGCAGGTACTTGGTTATCTTAAATAAACATTGCAACATAAAAAGCGCCATAAAGAAAAACTCATACATAGTTTACGTTCAAATACTCGCCACTTGATATAGAATTTGAATATATTATTATTACAGTATAATTTTAAATGAATGTTGAAACTTACGACAGACATTATTAAAAAAATGTAATCATGTCGTTAGAAAAATATTGCAACAATGAAACTACGTCACAGAAAAACTTATGTGCTGTCAAATTTGGTGGAAACAACATATTGTTGCTGCTAGACAACTGTAAATGACGCTATCAGAAATCTACTCAACCATGCCAATAGAAAAAAATGCAACAAGGCAATCACGTCGTCAAAAATATTATTCACTATTAAAATTTGGTCAAAATTGGATACAGCTGCCGCTAGGCGCGGGTACTCTGCTAGTATATATATATATATATATATATATATATATATATATATATATATATATATATATATATATATATATATATATATATATATATATATATATATATATATATATATATATATATATATATATATATATATATATATATATATATATATATATGTATATATATATATATATATGTATATATATATATATATATACATATATATATATATATATATATATATATATATATATATATATATATATATATATATATATATGTATATATATATATATATATATATATATATATATATATATATATATATATATATATATATATATATATATATATATATATATATATATATATATATATATATATATATATATATATATATATATATATATATATATATATATATATATATATATATATATATATATATATATATATATATATATATATATATATATATATATATATATATATATATATACTAGCGTCGTAACCCGCCCAACGGGCGGGGTCGCTTTTTTTCTTGGTCTCGAGGGTTTCTTTTTAGTGTATTTTTTGGTTTTCTGATTTGTAATTGCAATGCTTATAGTACTAAATGATATATACCTGAGAAATAAACAGGATATACTAAAAATAGGGTAAAACGATTGATGAACCAAATATTAGTATAAGGCTGTTACTTTTTTGTAACATCTGATTACTTTAAATCATTTTTTTCATCCTAACACATATATAGTTGATTTATTTATTTATATATTAATGATATTTAAAATGTAAAAAAAATTTAATTTTTTTATATAAACCATAGAGTATAACATAAGTGATATTAGAATATTTGAACAATAAAAAAGAACCAAATGATTAGAAAGTTAAGATACGTATTTTATTATTGGTACGTAAAAAAATAAAAATAAATGTAGATGTTGTAGTATTTTCTTATAAGTCAAGAGTTCAAAATCAAATCAGATATGTCTTATAGAGAAATAGTGAATATGAAAAATATTTTTGTCAATCGTTAATTTTTTTTCTTATATTTGTTCTCTTTTCTTCTTGTTTTTTCCTAAAAAACGTTTTTTTCTACTTTGCCCAGATTGGTATCATACTTCCTTATAAAATATATTAAACACTTTTTTTATTAAATGTTAAAATTTTAAGTAATTTAATACTCTCTCCGTCCCAAAATTATTGTCCACCGACAAAAAACACACAGTTTAATAAAAGTATCACTTTTGTAGTTTTCTCTCTCTTACTTTTTGCATAAAAACAGTTTTACCCTTAACCACTTAATTTAAAAACCTCTTAAAAGTTGGTATTTATACTTTCAACTAAGGGTTATGTAAGCACACAGTTTAATAAAAGTATCACTTTTGCAGTTTTTTCTCTCTTAATTTTTGCATAAAGACAGTTTTACCCTTAACCAGATAATTTAAAACCTCTTAAAAGTTGGTAATTATACTTTCAACTAAGGGTTATGTAGTAATCTTGATCTAAACTTCTTATTTATTTTTAGAAGTGGACAATTAATTTGGGACAACCCGAAATGAATAAGTAGAATATAATTTTGGGAGGAGGTAGTAAATAAAATTTAATGTACAACTTAATGATGCAAATAAAAAAATAAGATTTAAATAATACAACCTATTAATATTTATGTCTAATATACAACTTTAAATCTCATATTATCAAAAGTGCCATTTTCCAATAAAAATACCATCTAATGGCTAGAAGTTTCTTTTCTTACTGGTTACATAAAGTATGGTCTTCTCTTTAGACACAGTTAACATGTAACAACAACGCGAGGGACACTACTACATACAAGAATAAAAATGACTTCATTACCACTCGGATTTCTAACTCATTCTATCGTGGTAGTTCAAACGTGAAATTTCTTTGTTTATGGATTTCTTAAATATGAGTGACTTTTCGATAACGAAGAGCCCAAATAGAGTGGCCATACAAAAGCCCAAATAATTGCCTAGCCAGTGAGTAAGGAGTACTGCTCGCTGAATTCCTGAATATAATATCTTGAGGAAAACCTGCTGATATCCCAGAAAAAAAAGGAAAATAGAAAAGCCAATAAGTAAAGTTAAAACAAAGTAAAGGTAGTTTTCCAACCCTTTAGCTAATGAGTAATCCACATATCTTTGTTACCATTTGGTGCATCAAATCAACATTCCATAATTTCTCGTGGTTGCTTTTGACGAATACTTTGAGTGGAACCAGCATAACAGACCGCTACATGCTTGTATGCATATCTCACATGTTGTATCGTTAAAATGAGTATAGCTTGGTAGTTTTATGTCCCTCATCCCCAAGGTGCAGAATTTGTCTAGTCATTATTTCAACTGCTTTTGTTTCACTTACCCATTAAATGTTAATTTTAATACAATGATAGTCTTTACATGTTTGATACACGGTTTGACAGGAATGATAAGATCGAGTTTGTACCTTTATTTATCGTAACACTACTCATCCATGGAGCCAACACAATATCCTTGTTTGGCTGGTAAACTTAGACTCTAATATATTGCTCGATATCAAATTTTCATTCTTTATTAGTGGCAAGTTTTATATTACTGTACTTGTAAGACATACATTTAATTAAGGGTGCTGTTGTCGAAAACGTTAGGAAGGACATCCATAATAGAACATTAGAAGTGTAATTGAGGAGAATTGAAGAATTGGCCTTCCTGCTGTGTTTTCGATATATAAATAATGAACCACTATTTGAAGAATTAAAGAATTGGTCTTCCTGTTGATGTTTTTGTTGTCATCCAATACTAAATAAACTATGGCATTGATTGTAACATCAAGTGGCGGATTTAGATCCCTTTCCTCAACCTGCATTCCTTCTTTCTCCATAGCAAGGTGATAGGTGTGTAAACACCCATCCTTTTTACCACTTAATTACAATAATAACCGAACCAAAACGTGTATTTTATGTCTTTTATGTCGGAATTATGCGTGGTTTGTGTTTTTGTTGTGATTTAGGACGAAAAGGTGAAAAGTGGAGAAAACACGGCATTTACGGGATTTTATTGAAGAAAAAGATGAAAGATGAAGTCGAAAAGTCAAGAGTGCAAAAAGAACGGAAGTCCAAGACCAATTCTGAAGATTTATCGAAGAAAAAGTCGAAAGACGGAAGTTTACTTAAAGCCGAAGAACTCAAGTCTATTTTATTGAAGAATTAAAAGACGAGTTCAAAGAAATCCCGAGCCAAAAGTCATTAAAGTCCAAGATTAAAGAAGATTCAAAGGCTTAAGGACTAATGGTGCAATTAACAAAGAGATTAAGAAGGAAGGGCCTAATGATGCAATTAAGAGAAAAGGAAGGAGGGGAGGAAGCTTCCTAATCCTCCCCTATATATAGTCATTAGCATTTCATTTTTACACTTGTTAGCTAATTTGACAAATTAATTCTCCACTTTATTTTATGCACCTTTAATTACTTGTCAATTTAAATACATGTTTTGCACCTTAATTATCTTTTAATTTCCATGTAAGTGTTTTTAATTTTCTTGCTTTAATCTTTATTTATCTTTGATCAAGTTTACTTTTATCAATCTCATTCTACTCTTCTTCTTTTTGATTCGGTTCCAATTTCAGATTAAGCAAGTTTTTGCTTAATCCATTTGCTTATTTGATTAAAAGTTTTGTCTTTTCTTTTCCCTTTTAAGTTTTCATACGAAATAGCCATAAGCTTGACAATCTTATGTGCTTATTTGGTATTTAACTTAAGTGTTTTCAAAGTTTTATTAAAAGTTTAAGTCTTTTTAATTTTCGTGTCTTGTTTTTGTTGATTTCATACGTTTTATCTTTGATCTAGTGTTTTTATATAGCTTATTGTCTTTTTATTTTGCTTATTGTCCTTGAAAAGTTAAGATTTTTGTGCTTATTTTCGTACTTTTTGTGTTTTCCTAGTTTTTAGGAAATCTGATTCATTTTAGGAACTTTTTCCATTATTGCGAAATTGTGACATTCGTGGTATTGCGAAATTGATCTTCTTCAAAGTTGCGGATTTGTGTATCTTACTAATTGTGAAATCTTCTTTCTTTCCAAAATTGCGAATTCGAATAATCACCAAAGTTGCGAAATCTTACAAGCTTAATTGCGGAATCTTTCCCACTTGAATTGCGAAATCTTACCTTCATTTTCGAATTGCGGAATTGAATTTCCAATGTTGCGAAATTGAATTCTTTTGGGTTATTGCGGATTTAGCTTATAATTTCGCAACATTGCGAAATTGTTTGAATTGCTATTGCGGAATTTTGTGTAAGATTTTGCAATTATTGTTTAATTGCGAATTTATTTCAATTTTTTTAGTATTGCGAAATTAATTACTTTTTATTCAAATTCAAATTTCAAGCTTTATTTTTCCCGCCTTTTTACTTAGTCACACCTTAAGATTACTTGCCGAAGATTTATTTTAGCATTGCCTTAGTTTTAAGTTTTAGTTGCGTTTTAAGTTTGCCTTAGATAGATTCAAGTTTAAGTTATTTACGTTTAGTGCCTTTTAATTTTAGTCACGCTTTTTAATACTTGCACCATTTACTTTAAGTTAGACTTAGATTTATTTACCGTCATTTACTTTAATTGTCTTGCACATTTAATACACTACAACGACACCACTTTTGTTTCACCAAAGAACAGCTGAGTCGCATAGTTAACCTAGATCAATTCGATTAGACCAACATAACGAACTTAATTTTTATACGGGCCAAAAGCTTTGTATCAAATGGCGCCGCTGCCGGCTCTTTTCGTAAAGATTAACGGTTTTCTGTGAAAGACGCGTTGCTTTTTGTGATCCGTTCACTTGTGAGCGTTATTTTTCTTGCTTAAAAAATTCAAAAAACCAGAAAAATTAAAATTGCTAAAAATCCATAAAAAATTAAAAATTTCAAAAATCCAAAAAGATTTTATCTTTATTGTGTATATATATTGTCTTTGTGTTTGGTTTCTTTTTCTTTTGCATTTTCAGGTGTATGCGTACTAGATCTTCTAATTATCAAGAGCCCGAGACTCAAGAAGATTTAAGTATGTCAGGTGTTAAAAACAACAATAATCCACCGCACCTTAATAATAACAACAATGTTCTTCCACAGCCCGATCTTCGGACCATGGAGGAGCTTTGTCAACCTACCATGTTTACACTTGGGATGACATGACTCAACGCTTTTTGTCGCGCTACTTTCCACCATCCATGGTCACGATCCTTCGCAATCAAATCAGTGGTTTCATGCAAGATCCTGATGAATCTCTTTTTGATGCTTGGGAGAGATATAATGTCTTGATCGATAGATGTCCAAACCACAACATGCTCCCTGTGACCTTAATAGATACTTTCTACAACGGTTTGACTTTTCGTGATCGGGATACGATTAATGCAGCCGTCGGTGGCACATTCATGAAAAGGAGACCCGAGGAGTGTAGAGAGCTTATTGAGAACATGACTACTCACCACAAAAACTGGGATTCCTCCGCTTCTTCAAGGAACAACCCGAGAGTCAATGTTTCCTCTACTTCAGCAAACCCTGATATGACCGAACTCACACGCGTGTTGACCGAAATGAGAAGAAGTATGCAACTTTTGGCTTCAAACCAACAACAACAAGTTAAAGTTGTTGCTACCCCTTGTGAAACATGCGGCAGTCCACACTCATACACTGATTGTCCTTCTACACAAGGAAATCCGGAAAATGTGTATGCAGCTTATGGTAATTATTCACCGGAAAATTACCAAGCTCGACAACAAGGGGATAGAAATCTGCTGAGTTACCGGTCCAACAACTACCTTTCACCCGGTTTTTCTCCTCAAAACCAAAACCCCGCCAACAACTACAATAGAAGCAACCACATCCCACCAAGAGCTTCTAATCCTTATCACCCACCCGCTCAACAAACCCCACCCATTAACCACGATGTTGAAGCCATCATGAGAACCCAAGGTGAGCAAATCAAGAACCTACAGAGCCAAATTATCAATCTGAAAGGAGATATCACCAAGCAAGGAAATGAGATAAGATCCGAGCTTCGAGATAACATCCAATCCTCCTTCAGCAATCACACCAATGATTTAAAGAATATGCTTGCTAGTTTCTTGCCCGCAGCTCAACCTTCTTCTTCGAGTTCTCTACCTTCAAACACCGTCACCAATCCGCGAGCAAATGTGAGTGCTATTACTACTCGTAGTGGAATTACCATTGTCGATCCACCTATCCCACCACCATCATCTACACCTCCTCCACCACCACTTATCCCTACTCCTCTTACGCCTAGTATTAGTGCACCATTACCGTCTCCGCCTCGTCATGACGATGTTTCTAGGAAGGACCCTTCAACATCTCAACCTTTACCTGCTACACCTGCACCTTCACCACCCAAACCCAATATCCCATATCCCTCTCGTTTAGGCAAGACCAAAATGCTAACCAAGGATGACGCTGAAGTGTCACGCTATGTGAAGATGATCTCTCAAATGAACTTCAACATTAGCTTTCTTGAAGCACTTGTCCATATGCCGAAATTTGTCAAAGCATTTAAGGAATTGCTTAACAAGAAGGAGAAACTGATTGAACTAGCCAACACACGCTTAAATGAAAACTGCTCTGCAGTTATTCTTAAAGAACTTCCGGAAAAGCTTGGAGATCCCGGTCGTTTTGTGTTGCCTTGCGTGTTCAACAAAACTGAAGAATTTACTGCCCTTGCTGATCTCGGGGCTAGTATTAATCTTATGCCTTTGAGTGTTTGGAAAACACTATCATTGCCTGACCTCACTCCAACAAAGATGACTCTTGAACTTGCTAACTGCACTCTCGCTTACCCCGTTGGTATAGCCGAAGACGTGTTCATCAAAGTTGGCACATTTACTTTCCCGGTCGACTTTGTCGTTGTTGATTATGAAATGGACCCTCGTATTCCTTTAATACTTGGTCGGCCATTCTTGAGAACCGGACGAGCTCTAGTTGATGTTGCCGAAGGTGAGTTAATCTTAAGAGTCGGGAATGATTCACAAGTTTTTAAAATGGGGAAGCTAACAAGCAAATCCTTTGGAGGCCGAGAATCAGTGAATATGATTAATGTGCTTGATGATTTTGTCATCTACAACAATCCTCTATTCGAGTCTTGTGATGATAACCCACTTTTTCAAGATGATGTGGATGATTCTCGCTCTAATTTGGAACCTTCTCCCATTTATGATTCTCCACCGGTCTTTGATGCTTATGATGATGATGATTCTAGCTCAGATTCGGATGATTTTGATGATTGTACTTCTGAGTATCCCGAGCTGCCCACATATGATGATTTTGATGAGGCCGATAACTCTTTCGAGCGATTCTTCTCACGATGAAGATCCTCCGCCATCACTTGATCCTACTTTGGACGATTACTCATTTGAGGAAGACTTCTCTGAATTTCTCAACACTTACTTCCCTCATGAGAGTGATGCACCTCCTTTTGTTTTTGAAGATTACCGTCTTGATCCTACTTTGGATTTGAAGAACATTCTTTCAAAGGAGAAGAAACCGGTCGACACCAATATCCGCAGCACGTATGAGTTAACACCTCTTTGTCCCCCTTCTAAGGACGAGGTTGTGCTTCTTCGCGGATCTTCTTCACACTCTGCTGAGCCTGAGTGCTATTTTCCCCTAAAGGAAAAGGTGTTCGACCCCGGTATCGATATTCTGCAGCCATCTCAGTATCCTTCTGATGAAATAAAAGGAAATATCTTTGAAACTTATGGAAATCTGCTTGCACCACTTCACCCTTGCTTTCACCGTGCTCCATCGCTGCTTAAGGGAACCTTGCCTCTTCTTCTTTGGCTTGCCTTGTTCGCCTTAAGCCTCTGCTATTTGATGGACGAAGACTATGTCTTTGATCCTGGTGGATATGTTTCATGCTTCTTCCATTGATAATCAAGGTCGAGTCAGGCTCACGACTCGGTTAACAAAAACCAAGCGCTTCTTGGGAGGCAACCCATGCATCTATCTTTTCGCTTTCTTTATCCTAAGTGTAGGGGAGGCCCGTTAGTTTGCTATTTCCTCTCCTCTCTTCTTAATCAGGGATTCGAGCGCTCAATGATCCACTCTTGATGATTCTTGACGACCCGTAATTCCGTGTTCACTTTTCCCGGTTCTATCCTAAACTATTTTCGATTCACTATTTTATATTTTCTCAATATTAAAATAGGAATCTCTTTATTTGTCTTTTCCTTCACGAGATTTAAACAAAGTGCACAATGTCCTAAGTGTAGGGGAGTTTACTCCCACATGCTTAAACATTGAGGACAATGTTTATCTTAAGTGTAGGGGGACTTCTATCGAAGTTAAGTGGTCTTTTCCTTGTATTTGTCCTCATTTTAACCGGAAAATCAATTTTTCGACATTTTTCAAAATTTTTAAACTATTTTGGCCTATTAGTTTTGTCATTTGTATAGTTATTTTCTTCCCTTATTAGAATAAATTTTGAATAAAGTGGTTTTATTTTTCAAAAGTTGTGAATCTTTTGACTCAACCCGAGTTTACTTTACTCTAGCTAGTATCCTTAACGTGTTTAAGTCAAGTTTTGCTAGGCTTTTATATAGGGAGCTATAAAACGCGAAAGTCTTAACTCTCACAGGTTAAGAAAAAGAACTTTTTGCAAGTTCCTATAATTGATCCTAGAGAGTCGTTTATCAAGGGAACTTTAAAATGCGATTTCTAAACTTGAAAAAGTCTATGAATTTGCAAGATTCTATAGGCGACTCGAAAACCCAAAACTTTGATTTAATAGGCTAAGCATCCACGAGTCTCATTACTTGAGATTTTAAACTGTGGAGAACGAGAGATGATAGAGTCAATTATAAGTTTGGTATTTTTTCGTGAATTTATGTGAGTTAATTATAAGCCTATTCTCCCATCGCCTGTTAATAAATTTATCTGCAATAAATAAGGTTGTACGATTTAAAAGGTTACTTGGCTTCTAGCCCAAGATCGTTTAAAACTTGCTCGGTACGGATTAGAGTTCATAGCCAAGGCATAACTTATTGAAGCGGGATGCGAAGAGTGGCGAGTCCGAAAAGGCCCTAACAAGGCATGAGGGCTATATCTTGTTGCTAAAGATCCAAAAGTGATGTGAAGAATCATTTATCGAAAATCAATATGAAGGATCGAGACACACGACGAAAAGCAAAAACTCCCCAAAAGTCATGGAGAAGTGTATCCGAAAAGACCCTAGCAAGGTATGAGGATAAATAGATCCAAGTCAAAAAGGAGGCGGATCGTTGTATATCAAAGTTCAAAATAATGATTGGAGAAAAATGAAGAAGTCGTGGTCCAAGTATGAATCTCTCAAAACTTCAAGTGAAGAAATTCCTATTTTGAAGAGAAGACCATTATTTCATGAGCGTCTCTCAAGGTTTGAAGTATGAAGTCGCTGCCAAATATCGGTCCGAGAAAGGTCTCAAATCGCGAAGCGAGTTATGCCAAGATATGAACTTTATGAGGTCCCGAGAAGCAGTTTTACAAGATTTTGTCCTTTAGCTAACTATTGATTAAATCGTTCACTTTATTTTCGGACTAAATAACTATCGAAATAAGTTAACAATGCATCCTCGTGATCATTCAAGACAAATAATAAAATATAAGAGATACCCCTAGGAATAAGGAAGTCTAAGTGAATAATTGGCCCACATGAGTTCGTGTTAGTTTACTAACTTATAATAACAATGATCTCGTTTTTAAGCTTGGTTTGAGAAAGTGAAAACTTGAGGATGATGATCAGTCACAACATTTCCAAAACCTAAGGTATGCTTTTTGATATCTTTACTTTTAATGTTTATAATTTTTTATCTCTTTAATAAAGGCCAACGTGGATTGTTTATGATGAAAAATGTAAACGTGCTTTGTAACTAATGCATTGCATGAGGACATTTCAATGGTCAAGTGTAGGGGATTTGATAGGTGTGTAAACACCCATCCTTTTTACCACTTAATTACAATAATAACCGAACAAAAACGTGTATTTTATGTCTTTTATGTCGGAATTATGCGTGGTTTGTGTTTTTGTTGTTATTTAGGACGAAAAGGTGAAAAGTGGAGAAAACACGGCATTTACGGGCTTTTATTGAAGAAAAAGATGAAAGATGAAGTCGAAAAGTCAAGAGTACAAAAAGAACAGAAGTCCAAGACCAATTCTGAAGATTTATCAAAGAAAAAGTCGAAAGAAGGAAGTTTACTTAAAGCCGAAGAACTCAAGTCTATTTTATTAAAGAATTAAAAGACGAGTTCAAAGAAATCCTGAGCCAAAAGTCATTAAAGTCCAAGGTTAAAGAAGATTCAAAGGCTTAAGGACTAATGGTGCAATTAACAAAGAGATTAAGAAGGAAGGGCCTAATGATGCAATTAAGAGAAAAGGAAGGAGGGGAGGAAGCTTCCTAATCCTCCCCTATATATAGTCATTAGCATTTCATTTTTACACTTGTTAGCTAATTTGACAAATTAGTTCTCCACTTTATTTTATGCACCTTTAATTACTTGTCAATTTAAATACATGTTTTGCACCTTAATTATCTTTTAATTTCCAAGTAAGTGTTTTTAATTTTCTTGCTTTAATCTTTATTTATCTTTGATCAAGTTTACTTTTATTAATCTCATTCTACTCTTCTTCTTTTTGATTCGGTTCCAATTTCGGATTAAGCAAGTTTTTGCTTAAACCATTTGCTTATTTGATTAAAAGTTTTGTCTTTTCTTTTCCCTTTTAAGTTTTCATACGAAATAGCCATAAGCTTGACAATCTTATGTGCTTATTTGGTATTTAACTTAAGTGTTTTCAAAGTTTTATTAAAAGTTTAAGTCTTTTTAATTTTCGTGTCTTGTTTTTGTTGATTTCATACGTTTTATCTTTGATCTAGTGTTTTTATTTAGCTTATTGTCTTTTTATTTTGCTTATTGTCCTTGAAAAGTTAAGATTTTTGTGCTTATTTTCGTACTTTTTGTGTTTTCCTAGTTTTTAGGAAATCTGATTCGTTCTAGGAACTTTTTCCATTATTGCGAAATTGTGACATTCGTGGTATTGCGAAATTGATCTTCTTCAAAGTTGCGGATTTGTGTATCTTACTAATTGCGAAATCTTCTTTCTTTCCAAAATTGCGAATTCGAATAATCACCAAAGTTGCGAAATCTTACAAGCTTAATTGCGGAATCTTTCCCACTTGAATTGCGAAATCTTACCTTCATTTTCGAATTGCGGAATTGAGTTTCCAATGTTGCGAAATTGAATTCTTTTGGGTTATTGCGGATTTAGCTTATAATTTCGCAACATTGCGAAATTGTTTGAATTGCTATTGCGGAATTTTGTGTAAGATTTCGCAATTATTGTTTAATTGCGAATTTATTTCAATTTTTTTAATATTGCGAAATTAATTACTTTTTATTCAAATTCAATTTTTAAGCTTTATTTTTCCCGCCTTTTTACTTAGTCGCACCTTAAGATTACTTGCCTTAAATTTATTTTAGCATTGCCTTATTTTTAAATTTTAGTTGTGTTTTAAGTTTGCCTTAGATAGATTCAAGTTTAAGTTATTTACGTTTAGTGCCTTTTAATTTTAGTCACGCTTTTTAATACTTGCACCATTTACTTTAAGTTAGACTTAGATTTATTTACCGTCATTTACTTTAATTGTCTTGCACATTTAATACCCTACAACGACACCACTTTTGTTTCACCAAAGAACAGCTGAGTCGCATAGTTAACCTAGATCAATTCGATTAGACAAACATAACGAACTTAATTTTTATACGGGCCAAAAGCTTTGTATCACAAGGATTCTTTGGTGTTCACAAATCAAGTAATGCAGTCGTGTTTCTGTTGACTTTTTTTGGCTCCATAACTAAGCCCTCTCGTGGTGACCCGACCTCTCTTTTTTGCTGTCGCTATAAATGGTAAAAATAAAAATACTTAAAGATCGCGTCCTTAGATATCTTCCTAGATAGTCCTTTGTCCTCCAATTCAGAAAATTCACCTCACTTAATGGTCAGATAGGAATTCAAGTTCTTTGCTTGTGTATTATCGAGGTTTATTCCAATCGACAATGGCATATATTTTTAACGGAGACAACGGAAAATCTGATGAGTAATGGTAGCATGTAATCATTTAATTTATGACATAGTGCATTTACCTTTCCAAGTAGTAATAGAGAAATTAGTGTATAGCAAAGTCCAGACTTACTCTACCTCCGCAATCCGATCTACAAGAACAGACTAATTCAGTTTATAGCAAAGTCTGGAGTAACTCGGCTATCCCATCTACGACAACAGACTAACTCCGCTATCCGATCAACCTGCCTGCAGTCACAAAAAATAAGCTTGATAGTGTCATTAGCTTTGATGAGAGGATCTGGGCAGCGGATTGTGCGACCATCATAAGTGTTGTTGATGTATGGAATCCTTTTGAGCCAAACTGAACCGAAAACCTTGCACAACTTAAACTACAAAAAAACTCCATAGATTTAGCACGGCTGCTACTATAAGCAAGTATGAACATTCATTTTTATTGGTAAAGGATAACTAACCTTTGATTCCTCATCCCTGATGGAGTGAATCCTAAACCCCATTACCAAGGGCTCAAATATCAACAAAAGGCTCAGAAATTTAGTCAATATTCCTTTGTTTGGCACGAATAATATGGATAATACACACATTATATGAGAGTAGTAATACATACATTATATATCTGTATTTAACTATACATTATATGGATAATAATGTAATTGTAAATAATCTGTAAAAATGTACTGTATTTATTTGACAGTCGTTGGCATAAGATAATGTATAACTAAAGATGATGTATTGTATTTAAAATAGTAAAATTTAATAATAGTTGACATTTTGAATGTTGTGTTTATGAACAAGTTAAGGTAAATGCCATCCAGAAATACCATTGTTAAGTACATGTATCGAACAAAAGACTTCCTCGAAAGCCTAAAATGAATGAAGAAAGGCATCTGGAACAGATTCACTCAAAAGTGTCGCGGTCCCGATAACTCAGTGTCTGATCTTATTGACTTGAGTTATCTCGAACCTCCTCCACGTGTATATCATTCTGAAAGGATTCAACGTGGAAAGATGGAAAAGAAGAGATTGACCAAGTCAGATGATTTACTTGGATCTTAATTGCTTGCTGGTCATTGATTGTAGTAAATTTAGATAACTTGCTTTAGGAAAAACAAGCAACTAAATATGAGCGGTAAGTATCGAGTGATGATTTTAGGAAAAATCAACACTAATGACCCAATCACTTAAAAGAGATGAAAGAAGTTCGTTTCCCAAGGAGGTATGGTGTTGTGAATTAACTTGTATTTATTTGAGATTAATATTAAGAGAAATGGGGATGAGAAGATGAAAGACGGATACGTTAAAATTAAACTACGATGAAAACGTAAAGCCGTAGAAAAACCACAAAAATTAAAAATTAAATACTAAAGCCAAAAACAAAATCAAGAAAAATTTAAAAGGCTAAAAACAAGTCTAAAATAATATAAACAAAGATAAAAATCCAACAAAGATATTTTAAAACCTTTTATTAATTAAATAATTAATTTTAAATGCTAATTAAAGCCCTAAAATTAAATTTAACTAATTCAATTGTCTAAAATATGATTTTATTGAATAATTACTAAACTTATATTATTATAAGACTAAAAAGTAATTTTCTAAAAATTAAAACCTATTAAAACTATTTTTAAAACCCTAAAAATGATTTAAAATAATTAAAATCTAATTAAACTTAAAATAATTATAAAAATAAATCTAAAAGCTTAAAAATTATTCTAAAAATGGAAATGATCCTAATTAATGACAAAGAACCTAGGAAAAATGAAAAAGAAAGAAAAATAAAATTTTGAAAATTAAATAGTAAAATAATATTAAAATATTACTAAAAATAAAAAGTTTATAAAATAAATTCTAAAAATTTTCTAAAAATCCTAAATAATATAATTAAGAGAAAAACACAATCTAGGCTTCTAAACCTTTTTTAATAATTTTATAAAAATCTTTAAAGTTTATGAAAAACCTTAAAATAATATAAAATTAAAAATAAAAGTTTTTAAAACCAAAACTAGATGTAAACCTCAAAAATATATTTTAAAAACTAAAAACTATTTTTCCTAAAAATAAAAACTATTTTTGGTATTTTTTAATGCTTTTATAAAAAACGTATAATAAATAAATCCTAAAAAATAATCTATTGAGTGGAAAATTATGAAACTAATTTTGAAAAATCTATAAACCTATTAACTTCCTATGAAAAATAAGCTAAGCAAAATAAGCTTAAAGAATAAGCTAGGAAAAATGAAAAGGGCTACGGCTTTTGTAATAAGCAACAAACCAAAAACGGGTTAAGTAAAGTTTGAAAACAAACTTATCAGTCAAAGTCCCCAGGGCGCAGTTGGTTATGTTGTTGGTGTTGTGAACGGCAGGTCGTGGGTTCGAGGTTGCTAAACCCCTTTTTATTCCTTAGTTGCGCCGCAACGCTTTTGTCTTGCGCCGCAACTAGTGAAACGAGAGCACCTTGATCTGTAGCTCCTTCAGTTGCGCCGCAATAGGTAGGTCTTGCGGTGCAACTTTTATTTTATTTTTTATTTTTTTTTTTTTAAATTTTACCAAACCAAACTGTGACAACTAGTAAACTTGAAAACCAACTCTTATTCAATTTTTATGCCAGGATTAGAACAAAAACATCACAAAAAAAAAAAAAAAAACGTGGCAGCTAGAGTTATGAACACAAGCAAGATAGCTTGGTGTTCTTGCTTTTGATTTAGCCAAGAGGTCTTGGCAATGCTATTTGGTGATGATATTATGGATACAAAGGGCACTCTTGTGCTCCTTTGAGCACAAGAAGTCACAACAAGCTGAAATAAACACTTAAGCACACCACAAAATAAGCAAAACAAGCACTCCCTAGCCTATGATGAGTTTCTGAGGTCTAGTGAGCAAGTCTGTGGGTGTTTATTCAGTTTACCAGCAACCTAGAGAGTTTCAGAAGTCCAAACTTGGCAAACAATCTCACAAATTAGCATACAAGTAAACTTCAACCTTAAATCACTCTAACAATAACAATCACTTAAGGATCTAGCATCAAAATCTTCACAAAAATGAGCAAAATATGGTTATGCAGATTTCTAACTAGCCTTATCCTTAAAAACCTAACAAACTTGTTCAAATCTTGTTCCAAACTAATTAACTACTTACTAAAAACCTTAATCAACCCTAAACAAGTAATCTAACACCTCTAATAATCACTACTTAAGATCCATCCCCTGCTAAAACGTATTGCCAAACACCACTTTAAAAACTTGTAAACCAAAATTATCAAACCAAAACCTTATAATCTTGCTCAAACTTGACCCAACTAGCATCAATCATGCATAATGACTCAAATGAACACAGATCAAAAGGCTTAAACACACTTAATCACAAAATCACATAAGATCAAACAATACTTCAATTTTCTGAAATTTCAAAGGGAAGAAGAAGTTTTACCTTAGGACCCTTACATCCAAGGGTCCTAGTGGAAGCAAATTCCACCTCCAATCCAACCCGGGTTGGAGCAGATCCTTGGATCAAACAATCTTCAATACCTGCTCAAAACAAAGCAAAAGAAGAACCAAAACAAGCAATAATGTTATAACTGATTTCTTTTCTTCCTTTTTTAAACCTTCCAAAACTTTTTAAAACCTTCTAAAAACGTTTTGATATTACTTTAATCACCAAATAACATGAACTACTAACACCAAATCCTTTGAGCAGATTTTACCAAAATCTCTCAAAATTCAGAAACCTTAAACAACTTTGAAAATCAAAGTTGCTTAACCATAAAACAAAGTGGAACTCAGAATCAATCTCCTCACAACACACAATCTTTTAAAAACAATAAAAAAGGAATTACACTTGAATATTTCAAAAACCAAACTTTTTATTTCTTTAAAAAGGAATTACAAGTGAGAGAATTGAAACTGGAACCAAGGGATCACCACAGCTTGGGTCTCCTTTTATAGAGCCTATAGAACATCCTAGAAGCATAAAAACATAAACCCTAATACATAGAAAATCCCAAATCTACCCTTGGACGTTTTTGGTGCATTTGAGCTGTCCATTTGATCTTGAACGTTTATTTTGCTTTGGGAGGAAGCAAATAATCTTGGCCATTCAATTGGGACACGTCAGTGTGCTTGGAGGCTAAGGAATGATGTGATTGGTGGATTGGGGAATTGGGGGTTTGGTGCACATGTGTGGGATGCAGGTTTTTAGGAGTGGGTTGAGTTTAGGTACGTGTGAATTACTTGTGTGTGAGTTTAATTGGGTTTTACCCAAGTAAAAATGAAAGTGAAACCTGGGGAGTAAAAAAGATGAACAGTAAGTTCATTGATCCGAAAATAGGGGAACAGTAAGTGTTAGGCGCACTTTTCTTTTCAAATGTTTCCACTTTGACACTTCTGGTCCTTATAACTTGAGATTTTTGCCATTAAAGGTTTTCAAGCCCTAAAACTTGTTTCTGCCTTGTTAATAACTTTCAAGGTTTGGCAGTTTTGGCACAAACTTAATAAAAAGGTTATCAAGGGTAATTTTTGGCATTTTTGAATATTTCAAGGGCTGAACTTGGACAATGATGATCTTCAAAGGTCTTCAATGAGTCTTCCACTTTATGAGGGACCATAATTGGCAATTTGAAATTGTTGAAGGACTATTCTTGCCATTTCTTCAAAGTTGAAGGACCTTTTTGCAATTTTGACAAACTTAAGGGACCAAACTTGTAATTATTATTATACAAGGGTTTTAAGTGTCATTTCTTCATAGAATGAGGATCAATCTTGTTTTGTCTTCAAGTCTTCAAGGGTATTTGATGAAAATTCCATGATTAGGGCCCGGTTCATTGCACGGCTTCGTTTCTCGTGTCCGTTTTTCCTTGTATCTTGTGATCTTTTGTCTTTTTCACGATATCCATACCTAAAACACACAAGTAAACAAACACAAGCATATATATGGTATTTTATGACATTTTAATGCATTTAAAGCCCGAAAAGAACGATGAGATCATGTATAAATGCCATCTCATCACTCCCCCATACTAAGCCATTGCCGGGCCCTCACGCAATGCTAGAATAAAGTATCTAAGCATCACCAAAGTTCAATTTTATTAACCTTTATTGAAGAGTAAAAGACTTGCAACATACTACGAGATTGTGTAAAGACATAATGTATGATTTTCATCACCAAAAAGTGACTTTTAGGGTCTAAGAATAGAAACAAATTAATGTCCCTTAGAGTAAATTTCGTCATCCTTGATTGTCATACATTCCATGCCAAGTGCAAAAACAAGATCATTGTTGGTACAAGTCACAATGCTAACACTACTCATACGTCCAAATTGTGTAGTACTTTTTCTCCCCGCAATCCTAGTTATTATAAAAGGAAATGGGTTACTAGCATTTTTTATCTAATTGTCATGGATCACAAGTGATTCATATTGACTTATTTAAGTAGTTATTAGTCCGAAAGCAAAGTAGCACGATTTGATCAATAGTTAGCCGAAGGACAAAATCTTTTAAAACGGCTTCTCGTGTATCTCCTTAAGTTCATATCTTGGCATAACTCGTTTCACGATTTGAGACCTTTCTCGGACCGATATTTGGCATGTACTTCATACTTCAAATCTTGGGAAGACGTTCTCGAAATTATGGTCTTCTCTTCATATAATTGGAATTTCTTCACTTGACGTTTTTGAGAGATTCTTCATATAGGACCACGACTTCATCATTTTTCTTCAATCTTTACTTTGGATTTTGATATACAACGATCCGCCTCCTTTTCGGACTTGGATATATTTATCCTCATACCTTGTTAGGGTCTTTTTGGATAGACTTTCTCCATTCTTTAGGGGAGTAATTGCTTCTCGTCGTGTGTCTCGATCCTTCATATTGATTTTGGAATAATGATACTTCACATCATCTTTGGATCTTTAGCAAAAATAGAGCTCCTCATGCCTTGTTAGGGCCTTTTTGGATAATCGCCAATCTTCGCGTCCCGCTTCAATAAGTTATGCCTTGGCTATGAACTCTATTCAACCCCGAGCAACTTTTAAACGATCTTGCGCTAGAGGCTAAGTAACTTTTCAAATCGTACGACCTTACTTATTGCAATTATGATTTATTCCTAATGCATTGATCTTATGGGAAGAAAAAGCCACAATTAAAAACATATGAGTTTTTGAAAGAACACTTTCATGTTCTACGTTTAGCATGATCACTTGTCTAACTCTATCATTTCTCGTTCTTCACTATTTAAAGACCTCTAATTAAAGAGACTCGTGAATACTTAGCCATGCAAGTCAAAATTAAGCCAAATTTGGATTAGCTTTCATTAAGACTATATCAAATCATAGTTTTGGGTTTTCAAGCCACCTATAGGATCTTGCACTTTCTTGGACCTTTTCAAGTTTAGAGAATGCGTTTTATAGTTCCCTTGATAAGTGACTTTCTAGAATCAATTATAGGAACTTGCGAAAAGTTCTTGTTCTTAACTCGAATGAATTAAGACTTTCGCGTTTTAAAGCTCCCTATATAAAAGTCTAGCAAAACTTGAATTGAGCGGGTTAAGGAATGTAAATGGCTCCAAATGCCCATCAAGTCAAAAATTAACTCTTATTCTACCCATCGGAAAATATACATTCGTGTCTTAAAAACACTTATGAAAACTAAGAAAAATTTTAAAATTTGGCCATTTTTAGCCTTATTAGCAAAACAAAACATTGAAAGTTGGAAAACGTGAGGGCGTAGCAAAGCAAGTACCTATTCACCCCCCCATACTAAAAGTAAACATTGTCCTCAATGTTTCGAGTCTAAAGGTGGAGCACCCCCATACTAGAGACGAAGAGTCGAATGCTTAGGATCTAGCATGGAAAGGGTGATCAACAATATATCTAAAGCCGTTTATTAATTATGCTAAAGATAATTGTTAGAACAATAAAGGATATGTCATGGATTCGTGAAAAACTTCTTCAAACGAACGATGGAGGCTCACGTAAACGAACACGAGAGTCTTCAATCGTAGACGATGATGATGATCTAGATAACACAATCACAAACAACCACGAGACAACGAGTTGGAAGGGTACAAGTCCCCTTATTAGTGAACATAAAGCATAAAGATAAGCATGGGATCTCCCCCACGAGGCACCTCGTTTTTGATTACCGAGTCATGAGCTCGACTCGATCCCCTCAAAATGTGAACATTTAGGGATAATCAATGGTGTGGTCAATTTTTGATGGGGCTTACATGATAAACAAGGCCCAAAAAGCAACCGGTATAAAGGACTAAGTCCTTAGATGATGCAAAATACCGGGGTCGAAGATGGCGTTCTCGTTTCCATTGGGAAAACAAATCAAAGCCACTCCAACATGTGCCATAAACTCAAAGAGTTTGAAGAAAATAGATGAGAAGTAGAAGGGTGAGACAATTGGTAAGACAAACGTTTGAGCTACTCGAGGTAGACTCGCACCAAGCAAATAGATATAGTTTCCATTTATTGCATCGGTGGAAGACCGAGATTTCCCTTTACATGAAATTCCGGGATCGAATATCTCGTCCTCGGTGGACAAGAATGAGGGAACATAAGGGGCTTCCCCCATACTAGAACCACACAAAACATCGTCAAAAGGAGTAGACGAGTTTGTAGTACTCAAAACACGCGGTGATGACGGAGTTAGATTTGTAGAAAAATCAATTAAATCACATTTAAGATCTTTTTCTTTGTTATCTTTTAAACTCTCCTTATGAAAACCCTTGTTGATTATGTCGAAAATATTCGGTGTTTCTAAGACGATGTTAGTCACACTAAAAATTCTCACATTTTGAAACCGTTTTGGTTTTGGTGGTGGCAAGTTCTCAAAACGTTTATCGACGAAGAAAACATCCCCATTAGGGTCCATATATTCATCATCCGAAAGATCTTCCGTAGAAACCGGTAACTTATCAACACTTTTCAAGAATGAAGGTGAAGGATTTTTCGATTCAAGTATTGATGGTTTCTTCTTTGTAGGCTTTGCACTCATAACCTCCACCGGCGGAGGAAATGGTAAATTGTTTTTGGAGACATTCCCTAAAACTCTTGGTGAAAATTCTTTGCAAATGACATTGGTCGAGTCACCATGGTTTAAAGTTGCAATAGAATAGACATGAGAAAGATTGGAGTTTTGTGTTGCATTGATGACAAGTTCTTCTTCATTGAAACGAAGGGTGATTTTTCGAGCATGAACATCGATAAGTGCTCGTGACGTATCCAAAAATGAACGACCCAAAATGAGAGGAACTTTTCGATCGATGGGAATGTCTACAACGATAAAGTCAACGGGATAGTAAAACTTTCCGACTTTAACGAAAACGTCCTCGGCTACTCCACATGCCATGATCGTAGAATGATCGGCCATCTCGATGGACATGTTCGAAGGAGTAAGAGCCGGAAGCGAAAGCGATTTGAAAATCTCGAGAGGCATCAAATTAATACTAGCGCCAAGATCGGCCAAGGCGTAGCATTCCTCCATATCTTGAATAGCACACGGAATCAAAAATTTACCGGGATCACTGACTTTTTGTGGTATGCGGCTTAGAAAAACCGATGAACAACTAGACGATTGTTGTAACTTCTCTTTGTTGTTAAGCATACTTTTGAAGTTTGCGGCGAATCGAGGCATCATGATTAAAGCATCGGCAAAACTTATGTTGAAATGCAAATCACGAAACATTTTCATAAATAGCTCAAATTGATAATTGTTCCTTTCTTGTGCTTTCTCTTTGTTACGTCTCGAAGGGTAAGGTAAAGGTGGTGTGGGTTGGTCATTAGGCAACGACCTTGGAATCTCGGGTTCCACAATTGGTATTGGTGTAACCGTAGGTGTGGTTTGAGCGGTACTTCGTGGGATTGTAATGTGCTCCTTTTCGACCATCACCTCGGGTTCTTTCTCGATTTCCTTCTCCGTAGAAGTACTTGGACGAGAGATTGGTTCCTTGAAAGTTTTACCACTTCGTGTAGCAACAACCTTCAATTCTCCCTTCGGGTTGTTAATGGTATCACTAGGAAGACCACCCGAAGAAGAGGGCTTACACATGATAGCTTCAAACATTTTAGCCATACGGTCCTCAAATTTTGATTGCCTAGCATCCGCTTTCAATAATTCTTGCTTAATCTCATGTTGTCCTAATTCCATCTTTTGTTGGTTTTGTTGAAGACGTTGGACATTTCCTTCCATTTTGTTAGCATGAGTTTTAAGTTCATTAGCTAGTTCATTTTTAAGCTCGTTTTTCAACTCGGATCTTAAGCTAATCATCTCACGTTGCATATTATCAAATTTAGCATCATTTGCTTTTGCATAATCTAAAAATTCTCCTTGCAAATTTTTCGTGTGAGCATTTTGAAAACCTTGTGTAGTGTTTTGAAAATCACGGTTTTGGTTTTGATTAGAGATTTGTCCATTCCCACTTTGATAATTCCCTTTGTTATAATTGCGTGTGTTGCCTTGGTAATTACCTTGGTTGTTGTTTCGATAATTATTAGCATTTTGGTTTGGTGGAGCTTGATTTTGGCGGGAACCTTGGCCGTTTTGGTTGTAAGTTCCCGTTGCTACGTAAGCACTCGAAGTGTTACCATCCGCGGTAATGCACTCGGATAAATCATGAGCTCCTCCACACGATAAACAACTCTTAGCAACCGCTTTAACCGAAGCGGAATTGGAAGCTTCTTGAGCCTTCCAATGGGACATTAGATTAGCAAATCTATCAAAAAACCGATTTTCCTCATTAGCTTCATCATGTAAGGCATTAATGCTACGAGACGATTGTGATGACGATGACGAACCCATATTGGCAACACTCGGTGTGTTACGAGGGCTATAAACCTTTGATCGATTTTCAATGATTTGTAAAGCCTCATTTGTCGTCTTGCACAAAAAATTACCACCCGCGGCGGCATTCAAATAATCTCGTTCATGATCATTAAGCCCATTATAAAAAGTATCAATTTGATGCAATTCCGAAAAATCATGATGAGGACATTCATGTAACATCTCCTTAAATCGTTCCCATGCCATTGAAAAACTTTCATTGTTACGTTGCACAAATCGTGAAATCTCATTTTTTAAGTGTGTTGTTTTCGATGGCGGAAAAAAATTGTTCACAAACTTAGAAACGAGATCGGCCCATGTCAAAATCGAATTTGGCGGTTCTTTCTCGAGCCAAATTTTAGCGGGTCCATCCAACGAATATGGAAACAACATCATCTTAATGGCGTCATGCGGAACATCTTTGAATTTGCTAGTGGCGGTGAGACGGTTGAAATTCCTAATGTGGTAATGCGGGTTGTCTTTCTCGTGACCTCGAAATTTGTTTGCTTGTAGCATCGACATTAAACCCGTCTTAATCTCGAAATTCTCCGCAAGGATGGCGGGAATAACAATGGCCTCTCCAAAACCCTCGGTGGGTGCTTGTAGCAACTCCATCATAGTACGAATAGCCATTACGACTTCTTGTTCTATAATAGGTTCAACAATTGGAGGTTCTTCGACAATCAACGATCCTTGATTTGCTGGCTTTTGAAGACGTTTACGAGCTCGTTTAGCTTGATTACGAGTGATCATAAACTTCACGAAGAATGGGAGGTGAGCAAAGAAGATTCTTTTTGGTCGTTTTGTGGATTTTCAATTTTTTTGTGTTTTTGATGATATTTAATTTTTTTTGGATTTTGGTGTATCTTCGTAGACAACAATCTACAAAATCTCTCCTCGAATCAAACTCTTGATTAAAGAAGCCTCAAAGGAATGAAAACGATCACGTGGAGTGAACGCCTTCGAATGACTTTAGAACTTTGGTGAAAACCAAATTGTTCACGAGGGTTTAATCACAAAGAAACCAAGCAAATATAGTATACGTATTAATACTTTGGGCGGCAAAACCCTCGATTAGCCTTCAATCTCAAAATACTCACAAGCAAGCGGGGAAACGAGGCGGCGCGAAGCACTTAAGAGCCTTTTTCCTTAGGGTATATTTTATAATACCCGCCTTATACCCACCTTATAGTTCGTATCTTTCAAAATCGAGCTTCTCGAAAGTATTTATCTATTTTTGCCTTTTCTTTTTGTTTGAGATTCGAATACAATGATCGAGTGATGAAATCCCGAATCAAGGTTGTGTTTTCACACTTTTGGAGATATTGTATTTTTATTGTGATACTTAATACAATATATTAATAATATTCACAAAGAAAAACCAAGAAAACCGATAATACGTGTTAAGGGAGTTCCACTTAACACAAATACTATTTTGGATAATATCAAAAACAAAATTTTCCAAATTAAATCACGACACACCTCCCCGGCAGCGGCGCCAAAAATGATTGTAGTAAATTTAGATAACTTGCTTTAGGAAAAACAAGCAACTAAATATGAGCGGTAAGTATCGAGTGATGATTTTAGGAAAAATCAACACTAATGACCCAATCACTTAAAAGAGATGAAAGAAGTTCGTTTCCCAAGGAGGTATGGTGTTGTGAATTAACTTGTATTTATTTGAGATTAATATTAAGAGAAATGGGGATGAGAAGATGAAAGACGGATACGTTAAAATTAAACTACGATGAAAACGTAAAGCCGTAGAAAAACCACAAAAATTAAAAATTAAATACTAAAGCCAAAAACAAAATCAAGAAAAATTTAAAAGGCTAAAAACAAGTCTAAAATAATATAAACAAAGATAAAAATCCAACAAAGATATTTTAAAACCTTTTATTAATTAAATAATTAATTTTAAATGCTAATTAAAGCCCTAAAATTAAATTTAACTAATTCAATTGTCTAAAATATGATTTTATTGAATAATTACTAAACTTATATTATTATAAGACTAAAAAGTAATTTTCTAAAAATTAAAACCTATTAAAACTATTTTTAAAACCCTAAAAATGATTTAAAATAATTAAAATCTAATTAAACTTAAAATAATTATAAAAATAAATCTAAAAGCTTAAAAATTATTCTAAAAATGGAAATGATCCTAATTAATGACAAAGAACCTAGGAAAAATGAAAAAGAAAGAAAAATAAAATTTTGAAAATTAAATAGTAAAATAATATTAAAATATTACTAAAAATAAAAAGTTTATAAAATAAATTCTAAAAATTTTCTAAAAATCCTAAATAATATAATTAAGAGAAAAACACAATCTAGGCTTCTAAACCTTTTTTAATAATTTTATAAAAATCTTTAAAGTTTATGAAAAACCTTAAAATAATATAAAATTAAAAATAAAAGTTTTTAAAACCAAAACTAGATGTAAACCTCAAAAATATATTTTAAAAACTAAAAACTATTTTTCCTAAAAATAAAAACTATTTTTGGTATTTTTTAATGCTTTTATAAAAAACGTATAATAAATAAATCCTAAAAAATAATCTATTGAGTGGAAAATTATGAAACTAATTTTGAAAAATCTATAAACCTATTAACTTCCTATGAAAAATAAGCTAAGCAAAATAAGCTTAAAGAATAAGCTAGGAAAAATGAAAAGGGCTACGGCTTTTGTAATAAGCAACAAACCAAAAACGGGTTAAGTAAAGTTTGAAAACAAACTTATCAGTCAAAGTCCCCAGGGCGCAGTTGGTTATGTTGTTGGTGTTGTGAACGGCAGGTCGTGGGTTCGAGGTTGCTAAACCCCTTTTTATTCCTTAGTTGCGCCGCAACGCTTTTGTCTTGCGCCGCAACTAGTGAAACGAGAGCACCTTGATCTGTAGCTCCTTCAGTTGCGCCGCAATAGGTAGGTCTTGCGGTGCAACTTTTATTTTTTTTTATTTTTTTTTTTTTAAAATTTTACCAAACCAAACTGTGACAACTAGTAAACTTGAAAACCAACTCTTATTCAATTTTTATGCCAGGATTAGAACAAAAACATCACAAAAAAAAAAAAAAAACGTGGCAGCTAGAGTTATGAACACAAGCAAGATAGCTTGGTGTTCTTGCTTTTGATTTAGCCAAGAGGTCTTGGCAATGCTATTTGGTGATGATATTATGGATACAAAGGGCACTCTTGTGCTCCTTTGAGCACAAGAAGTCACAACACGCTGAAATAAACACTTAAGCACACCACAAAATAAGCAAAACAAGCACTCCCTAGCCTATGATGAGTTTCTGAGGTCTAGTGAGCAAGTCTGTGGGTGTTTATTCAGTTTACCAGCAACCTAGAGAGTTTCAGAAGTCCAAACTTGGCAAACAATCTCACAAATTAGCATACAAGTAAACTTCAACCTTAAATCACTCTAACAATAACAATCACTTAAGGATCTAGCATCAAAATCTTCACAAAAATGAGCAAAATATGGTTATGCAGATTTCTAACTAGCCTTATCCTTAAAAACCTAACAAACTTGTTCAAATCTTGTTCCAAACTAATTAACTACTTACTAAAAACCTTAATCAACCCTAAACAAGTAATCTAACACCTCTAATAATCACTACTTAAGATCCATCCCCTGCTAAAACGTATTGCCAAACACCACTTTAAAAACTTGTAAACCAAAATTATCAAACCAAAACCTTATAATCTTGCTCAAACTTGACCCAACTAGCATTAATCATGCATAATGACTCAAATGAACACAGATCAAAAGGCTTAAACACACTTAATCACAAAATCACATAAGATCAAACAATACTTCAATTTTCTGAAATTTCAAAGGGAAGAAGAAGTTTTACCTTAGGACCCTTACATCCAAGGGTCCTAGTGGAAGCAAATTCCACCTCCAATCCAACCCGGGTTGGAGCAGATCCTTGGATCAAACAATCTTCAATACCTGCTCAAAACAAAGCAAAAGAAGAACCAAAACAAGCAATAATGTTATAACTGATTTCTTTTCTTCCTTTTTTAAACCTTCCAAAACTTTTTAAAACCTTCTAAAAACGTTTTGATATTACTTTAATCACCAAATAACATGAACTACTAACACCAAATCCTTTGAGCAGATTTTACCAAAATCTCTCAAAATTCAGAAACCTTAAACAACTTTGAAAATCAAAGTTGCTTAACCATAAAACAAAGTGGAACTCAGAATCAATCTCCTCACAACACACAATCTTTTAAAAACAATAAAAAAGGAATTACACTTGAATATTTCAAAAACCAAACTTTTTATTTCTTTAAAAAGGAATTACAAGTGAGAGAATTGAAACTGGAACCAAGGGATCACCACAGCTTGGGTCTCCTTTTATAGAGCCTATAGAACATCCTAGAAGCATAAAAACATAAACCCTAATACATAGAAAATCCCAAATCTACCCTTGGACGTTTTTGGTGCATTTGAGCTGTCCATTTGATCTTGAACGTTTATTTTGCTTTGGGAGGAAGCAAATAATCTTGGCCATTCAATTGGGACACGTCAGTGTGCTTGGAGGCTAAGGAATGATGTGATTGGTGGATTGGGGAATTGGGGGTTTGGTGCACATGTGTGGGATGCAGGTTTTTAGGAGTGGGTTGAGTTTAGGTACGTGTGAATTACTTGTGTGTGAGTTTAATTGGGTTTTACCCAAGTAAAAATGAAAGTGAAACCTGGGGAGTAAAAAAGATGAACAGTAAGTTCATTGATCCGAAAATAGGGGAACAGTAAGTGTTAGGCGCACTTTTCTTTTCAAATGTTTCCACTTTGACACTTCTGGTCCTTATAACTTGAGATTTTTGCCATTAAAGGTTTTCAAGCCCTAAAACTTGTTTCTGCCTTGTTAATAACTTTCAAGGTTTGGCAGTTTTGGCACAAACTTAATAAAAAGGTTATCAAGGGTAATTTTTGGCATTTTTGAATATTTCAAGGGCTGAACTTGGACAATGATGATCTTCAAAGGTCTTCAATGAGTCTTCCACTTTATGAGGGACCATAATTGGCAATTTGAAATTGTTGAAGGACTATTCTTGCCATTTCTTCAAAGTTGAAGGACCTTTTTGCAATTTTGACAAACTTAAGGGACCAAACTTGTAATTATTATTATACAAGGGTTTTAAGTGTCATTTCTTCATAGAATGAGGATCAATCTTGTTTTGTCTTCAAGTCTTCAAGGGTATTTGATGAAAATTCCATGATTAGGGCCCGGTTCATTGCACGGCTTCGTTTCTCGTGTCCGTTTTTCCTTGTATCTTGTGATCTTTTGTCTTTTTCACGATATCCATACCTAAAACACACAAGTAAACAAACACAAGCATATATATGGTATTTTATGACATTTTAATGCATTTAAAGCCCGAAAAGAACGATGAGATCATGTATAAATGCCATCTCATCAGTCATTTACAATCTCATGTTCAGCCACATGATTTTGTCTCAGAATCGGTTGGAAGTTTGCATAACGAAAATTTTCCTACGGAAGATCGCCCAGCTGCCAACAAAGATCAGGTTCAAGACACCATTAATACTTCCGATGTTAAAATAAATAATGATAAGTAAAGTTTAATAAACCAACAAAGGGGATCATAGAATATGCAACACCCTTATCCTGCACCAAACATCTGTTTTGTAACAGTAAGTCAACCTCCTAAAGCTTCGTTTGAAAATTGAATAAAAGTGAAATTTTTCGCATCAATCTGAGTGTATGTGCTACTTCTTTCATAGATAAATTAATAAAACATGGGGATACCTCTTTGAACTTCATGATGCACTATGATTCCCAGCAGAATCGATACGCAGAATGTTGTTAGGAGCATATATCACCTGCTTTGCCTCAACTTCTCTAGTTGCAGCAACGATTAATGTATACAAAGAATCTGGAGGTGTAGAGCCCTACAGGCAGAGTTCAGAACATCCAAAAAACCAAATAAAAGAAGCGGCTTAAGATCACGACCTGCAATGATCTTTAATTAAACCAATGATCGATATTTGTTTGTCTTCTCTAGTCATTTATTCAACAATTCTTAAGAAAACCAAGTAATATATTCAGTAGATCCGACGAAAACTCTGTAAGTTCTAAACATTATCACAAGACCATATATGTAGTAAGAAAAGTAAAATAAAGATCAGCTTGCATTCCCGATTAGAAGACTTAGCTTTTGTTATGTTCTTATCACTTTCAACATCAGAAGATTTAGCTTTAGTTATGGTTTGAGTATAAAATCAGTTAGCCGAGTAACCACCTAGCGCTTAGATTACAAAAAGAGAATCACGAGTTCGTTTTTAGTTCAGCTTATTTCAAAATTTTACCTGTTACACAAGAGTTGTAGGTTAAATACCAAGTGACGCTAATTTTAGTTTTTACCTTATATCCCTAACATCATGAGCAAGTATGCAAACTCAAAAAATCACATTCATAAAGTTGTTATCAATATTAGTTGCAAGAAACTGAGCAATCGTAAGATCTTGACCAAGAACCCATTTGGACGTCCTCCGATGCCATTTATCAACTCTAGCCTAACCAAGTACAAAAAGGCCCAAGCTACAGAAAGAGTCGACACAAGCAACCAAATAAAATGGGTGACCTTCTGTAGTTGGTGAACTGGCTCATGTGCACTATTAGGGTCATATAACTTTCTATTCGTGTTCCATAAACTCTTTTTGTATTCTTCATCATCTAGCGTTCTAGGAACAGTTTCTCGAGTGTTGGATTATTCCTTCTATCCTTCAAGCGTTGTGATACACTAAACCAAAAGAATACAATTTTTTTAAACCCCCAAAATCATGGATGCATCAACAGCCTGATGGCTTCATTTAAGTCCACAAGCCTGGTTATCAGATGGTACCACTTATTGGGTTTTTTTGTTTTACTCTTATTAACACAATAGCTAAGGAGTAATCCAAGCTCTAGCATCTCTTTTCCTGAGTTTATTGGTCAAATAATGGTTCACATCCACCTATGTGCGATGATCCATGGAGTTTTACTTTATTATGTGATGTGAAAACCACATTTCCAGGTTTCAGATTCCCATCGACACGCTTGCTTGCGTAAAAATGAATTGCTCCATTAAGAATCAAGATACTCAGAGAAAAATTATTAAAATTAGTATAAGCCACACGAATGAAACCTTCAAAGATGTGTTGCGCCATGATATCAACAAACACTTTAATTACCTCATGAAATATAAACCATGAATTCTCTTTATAAGTATTTGCTGACCTATAACTGCCAAATTAGTATATGAGCAAACAAGTCAATCCTTTGAGCAGCTCTAAGCAAATACCCTTTAACCAACAACTACAAATTTGAGATACTTTTGAATAATATAAGATGTAAAAAAAATAGTAATGCAGTCAAAGGTGCATTTTGGTCAAAATACAGCCAAAAAAATTGTGGATATTGAGCAACAAAATAAATCATGGTGTAACACCCCCAAATTTATACAATTCAATACAACGGAAGACTAGTTGGTGTTACGAGATAACACATTACTCACATCATAGACAACGCTTAAAAATCGCGTCGTTTAATAATAAAACATTTCCATTCATAAATATTAAATTTACATAGGTCCCAAGTCATAGTATTTCATACAATTTTTACAAACATTTGAATGGAAATTGTTTAAGTGCGGGCCATAAATTCTTGTCGTCTTCCCGAGAATTACCTTCAAGTACCTGAGATAAAACATGTTAAAAGAAAAGGTCAGCGATAACGCCGAGTGAACTCATAGAGTTTAATAAAACCATCAATGTATCATCGGTATATAATTATTACCGAAAATCATTTTTGTACCAATCTTTATAGTAGACCATGAAATAGGCCAAAACATTTTATAAAAATCCTTGTCAAAATCACAATATAGGCTTTCGCCTTCAAAATCATTATACGAACCAATGTCGTAAAAGTATCATACAATACGTTTTATAACGTCGTGTAGAATTAAATAAAAACCGTTATATGAATATGGTTATGTAAAACCAAAACACAAACATAATATCAATAATATGACCCCGTATTGCTAGTCAGGCAATATATCGTAATTTGGTGCGTATAGCAGTATTTCATTATTTTGGATTATTATAAGCCGCATGACATTGTTACCTTACTACAACAAACAACGGGTAGCTAGCCCGAAACTCAATTTGCCCATCTAAATTAGCGTGTCGTCACAATAATCACGCTTGTGTAAATCTTCTCATACATAAATTCGCTTACCAATCAATGTGGCACGACGGGGATCAACCGTCAAGGCGCGAACTGGGGTGATCGTCCCCAAATAATACTATTATATGAATAAGCGTCTACCAAATCCCGGTAGTTCACAATTCATGCTAATGGGACTTTTAGTGACATAACCTAACTTTAATAATCCATTTTATCTCATACATCGGGTCATATAATCATTCATCGGGTCATACAATCATTCGGGTCCAAATCAATAAACAAAAAATCGGGACAAATGGTGTCCTATTTTATCAAAACTAACATGTTATCTCCCTCGCGGGTTTATAAAACATTTCATAAAACATTTAAAAGAGTGCGAGGCTATGAACTCACGTTGATGTGGGAAAGCGGGTTATCGGCAATTCGGATGTACGGTACGTGCTTCAATCACGGAAACCTAGACAAATAATACTCGTCTTAGACTCTTGTCCAATGACTTTATAAAAATAACAAATATACATATGATGATTTTGTACATATGATGATGATCAAGTGGGTTTATATATTCTTATTTACTCATTTTAGTGTTTATGTATTGGTAACTTTTTACTAGTTTACTAGTTTTACCTATTTACATGTTTTAGGTCCAATAAGCCTATTATAAGTTCATTAACTTATATTAATTCATTTATACTTGTATTATCAGTATTTATACTTTACATGTTGGGCCCAAATGGGTTAAGCCCAATAAGTAATTTTTATAAGTGTTTAACTTATTTAGTTAAATTATTAGTCCAAATATGCTAACTTAGCTCGTTAATGTCCGTATGTCATATAGTTCGGGTTTTATCGGTTTTTACTTGTATTAGGTACTTATACATCATTATATGACTTTTAAAAACTTTACATTAGACGGGTTTGATCGTCTAAGTTTTAATTGGCGAAAAACGTTAATTTTACGGTAATACCCGAAAAAGTCGTAAAAATCATGTTTATAGTTTTTATAACTTGTAAATCTTATTCAACTACCATTTTTATAAAGTGTCCATTTATTTAACCTTATACATATTTATATTAATGAAATTTAGAAGTTAGTGGGTTTTAATTCACATTTTATACTATATTAGTTTGAGTGCTTATATAATACTATTAAACATTAATTCTTCAAAATCTGATTTTTAGTTTCATCTTCACCATTTTTATCATATCTTGAGTTCTATAAGGAGATAGAAGCTCATTTTTGGATGGCATAAACTTCATATTATGTGCTACAAATAAGTTAGTTATAGCTACTGCTCATTCCATGTCTAACTATCCTTAACAGTCCCTACAAAACAGACTATTCAGATTGGTATACTAATCTTGTTTTGATCATATCTCACTCATTTTGATGATTCCATTGCATGGCCAACTATCACATGTGTATGACATCTAACACTTACTGTAAATGGATTCCACCATGCAATTTTATCAGTTCATAACTTGGTTACTTACTGTTTTTATACAACCAACAATTTAAGCAAGATTTTAGCCTTGTTTCTTATGGTTTTTCATCTTTTTAATCATATTTATCAACACCAAATCTCCACATAATATTTTTATCATCATTCATCATCATATACATATACATAAATAAAGAAAATACAAGATTACATAATCAAAATAACAAGAGGATGGGAAGAACAATCTCTATACCACCAAAGTGATGAAAAGATGGGGTTGATGATGAACAAGACTTGGTTTTGGGTAACCAATCTTATGAGATATCAACATCACTTCTAGGATCACCAAGTATTTGTAGATTCCTCCAAAAATCAGCCCTTGTTCTTCATGAAAACTCCTTGAGAAATCAGCCCCAAACTCCCTTGAAAACTCCTTTTTACATGTTAAGATCACCTCCAATCTTCATAACTTCAATGGGTTTTCATCATATGTAAATTATACATATGATTTATGATTGAATCAAGATCAAATGGAGTTGTTTTGGGTGAAGAGTGGACGAAATATTGAGAGAGAGGGAGGAGAGTATGAGTGGTTTGCATGGGATGGAATGAGTGACTGGTTTGGAAGAAATAGTTTTGATGTTGGTAGCTTACTTTGTAAGCTTCAAGTTAACAAGTGTTAACTTGTTAGTTGAAATTTTGACACATCATGGAGTGTGTTGGAGCTTATTTAGCCATCCATATAGTGGGGTGGGCAAGTGTAAAATTTGTCCCATCCCACTAATTTACGGGTATTCCTCGATTCTAATTTCCTCGATTTACGTGCCCTTGGGTCGTTTTACGAAAAACATTTTTATAAATTATGAATCAACGGCACAAAACGGATCTAATAAAAATTGTCTCATCAAAAATGGAGTTCAAAAACGTAAATATGTAATCCTAAGGTTTCCGGTTTAGTCGTAAAGGACGTTAAATTATAATCGTAAGTCCTAATCTCTTCTCGTAAATTTGTGAGTTTATGAACCAACACAAAAATCTCAAAATAATATTCACGGATAAATTTATTTCCTGAAGTGTCGGACTTGTCACCAAAACGGTGTATGTAAACGTAAGCACGTAAAGTAGAATCCTCCGGTTTAGACGTAGTCGATGCTACTTCAAGACGTGAATCCAAATTTCTTCCCAAAAATAAGCGAGTTCATAATATAACATTAAAATAATATTTTTAAATAATACTTGAGAATAAAATATCAACCATAAATTGACGGATTGTCACAGAATTTACCCCTAAACAGGATCTTTGTCCTCAAAGATCATCTTATCTTACTACTCGCTTCTTATAGAGTTAAAGCAATGTGGGTATTTCCTCCACATTCGGTCTTTTCTCACAAGTGTAATTCATTACAATACGTGAGTTTCATCAAACATAACTACGGGAATAAGATCAGGCTTAATGTTGACTTACTTTCTCTATCCATCATGTTCACGGGTTTTTGATGAATGCAACTTTTCTCCGATCTAAACTTCATCAAGAAGTGATCAAATTCTCACTTGATAGACATTTTATCAAGTTCAATATACGAAACATAATTCACGCAGCTCTTGAAGTCCTAGGGTAGATCCAGCTTATATGCCTTTCAAATCAATCTTTTACATAATCTCAATGGTCCCATACAACGTGGACTTATATCCCATGATCTTCCAGATCATCAATTCATTTTTCCATGGTTAAAATTTTTGGCATAACTTCGATACCTATCTGGCACTTCAAGATCTACATTTCATATTCACATAACCTCCTGCCCACTACTGGCAGTCAATAATCAGATCCTAATTTCAAAAATAATTTTAGGTCTCGCGGGTCGAGTGTTTTGTAAGGTTAGGTTCGCCATCATAGGAAACCTTAAACCTAAAAGACATGTCCAACTCACAATGGGTGTATGTCGGGTGTCTTCATCCCAACTCCTGCTTACAGATGCTCTAATATTTAGATCCTAATAAGATTCGATCTTGATCCTAATACGATAATTATCAATGATAATCTCTCCAAAGGAAAACGATTTTACAGTTTATTACCAAAGGTCAATCATTCAAATATAAAACAACACTTATAGTATTTTGTATTGTTACTTTACCTCGTCCCTTCGATTGGGGTGGTACACAGTACTCTCATCAAGATTCGTTCTTAATGACTTCTGAGCAAATCTCTAGAAATTCAATGCGAAGCGAGGATCTTGATAGAGATGATCAATACAGGCACACCATGTTTACACAACTCCTTTAAATACAAAAGAGTCAATTTCTTCATCAAGAATCTAGCATTATCATTAACGGGAATGATATTAGTAGATTTGGCCAGTCTGTCGACGATTACCCAAATCGAATCAAATTCAGATGATGACCTTTGTAATAGCTAGACGTTTACTAATGTATGAGGCAATGTCTGTGTTGTCCCTAATATTATGATTGAATAATCACGAATTTATGAAAGAAAGTAAGAAATGAGATGAATTTTAGAGAGAGAAACTAGAGAGAGAAAAGAGAGAGAAGTGTGTGAACTTGGTGAGATTAGATTAGAGAGAAGTGAGAAATACAAATGACCATCCACCCTCCTAACATGCTAGGAGGGTAGTATATATAGTCCACCCACATGCGGGCTTTAATGGACTATATATTGGGCCGGGCTTGTATTTTGGACTTTAATTAGTTTAAATCCAAGCCCGTGAATCACGACTAAATAACTACTTATTACAACGTTCTAATAAATAATACAATAGAAACCTATGACCGAACATTCTTGTTTGACTCAATATTTTGAGGCTAACAATCTCCCCTAATGTGAGGTCATTCCTCTTTGATATTTGGATTCCAATGGAGATTTATGAATTTCATCATAAATGAGTCTTGAACGTGTAACAGTAGTTTTGTTCCTTCATGCTGTGATCTTTGAGCCTTTGTCGTTGTCTTTCGACTTTGTCTTTAAGTCTTGAGATCTTCAGATCATTCTTGACTTGTCTTTGCCATCTTGTGATCTTGTGTCTTTATCCACATGCTCACACTATCAATTGTTGGATAAGTCTTTGGGCATGAATATGTGGTTGTGTATATCTGACTTTGCTGAGTACACCGTGACGCCACCTTCTCGAGACAAAACATAGACACGGACTGAATGGCTTTGACATTCGTCCTAAATCGGTAGCGTTTTACCTCCGGTCGGTGAAGACCGTTATACGATATTAAATATCGTACCTGTGATCAGGTAGATTCAATTAAGAATCTCCTTGACAGGGTTTCGCGGCAGTACTAGCCGTTCTCTTTACTCGACCGTCTCAAAGCAAGACTGCGAACATAAAGAGTGAATCAATTGGATAAATATCCGCTTGATTAAAGTCGTCAATTCAAGTTCCTGGAACAAGTTTGATTCATAAAGAATCTTACCATTGTTGCTTTCCAGTTGACACAAGTTTGATTCATAAGAATCTCACAAGTTACCTACCGTAGCGCTGTTTGATGTTGACGCTAGAAGGATTTCCATTCGTCACTGTGAATATTAATAAATATCACTCTGAATGTTCTGGCAAGACCATAAAGATATTGCGTAGAAACCTGAAACGAGTTTGAATCAATTCAGAATCAAACCACTGTTGCTTTTCAGTTTTACATATGTTCAATTCATAAAGAATCTTGCATATGACCTACCGCAGTGCTGTTTTATGTTAACACTGGAAGGATTTCCACTCATCATTGTGAATACTAAGTAGTATCACTCTGAGTGTTCTAGCAATATCACAAGGATATAGCGTAGGACTCTCTTGATCTTCATCCGTGTGTCCTAACGAGATTTGATTGATCTCTTGGCTCTAGACTCGATTTGTGCACTTTTAGTGGTCGGAGGCTGGAGCAGATGCCACCTATTCAATATCAACAATCTCGGAGTGAGAAAGTCAATAGAAGTCGTGTTGATCTCCGTGACAATAAAACAAACTTCTTTTGAGAGAAGCCTGAGTAGCTAGGAAAGGGTTGTGCTTCACATCACTGGGTCCATGATGAGTTTGTCTTCATGATGAGTTGACCCGGTTTCTGCCTAAGTTGTATGGAGGGCTTCTTTCTTTAGACCCTTTATCCTTACATTTCTTTTTCATTCTTCAACCCCTTCAATGCTTACCAAGACATCATTACTAGCACCTTGTTGTGATTGTTCCAGTGCTAGCATCAGTACTTAGTCGGCATTCAGCTACGTTCACATTCTACTCCATCTTTCCTAAGGACTTCTAATAATCTATTGGATTGTCCCTGGGAAGATCCCTCCGGTTCTGGTTGGATCATAGGACTTAAACCTATCCACCCTTTTGACACCAATAACGTCGTGAATTAAAGATGTTGTGGGTATTTGATCGTAACCATGAAAACCACTTTAAATTCTAACAAAGTGTTTGAAAAACATTTAACACCTTGCTAGTTTTGTCGTTTTAGAAATGCTCCCCCATCACATGTGCATCGATAATCGAAAGTGTTTTGCACATGTAGGTAAGAGTTAAAGTGCATGAGTCTTATATTAGATCACATTTTAATCACATTTTCTCCCCCTATCTCTAATATATAAAATCTTTTGATATTAGAGATACCAAATTTGATTAAAATATATTTTGAAAAATAGTCTTGAAATCTCTGGGAGAAAGATGTGTTAAGCTTTTGCATGAAGTTGAAATGCTCCCCCTCAAAAATTGATCCAATTGAATTGTCATTATGAGGATATGATCCACATTTCGCTTTTTGAGGATGGGAGTTTGTTGAACACACAATTTTTGAAAGATTTTGAATAATCATCGATAAATTCTTGAAAAAATTGTGTTCAACGCTTTTTGAAAAAATCCTATTTCTTTTTGTCGAAGAGGTTTTTCTAAAGCATAAACTTGAGTTCACAGACTTTGAATGTCTTGACGAATCCACTCAAGTGTAAGAAGATTTAACTTCTTTTGCTAAGGGTAAGAGCACGAAATCGTACACTCCCCCGTGAATATTGATCCGGGTTGCAATCTGCAAGTGATTACAAGCCATTGTGTTGAGCTCAAAACGTTGAATGTTTTGTGACAAGCTCAACCCAAGATAGATTGCTCTACCCGTTGTTGGAAATATTGTCCAAAATAGACAATTTCCTTTTGAAAAAAAATAGAAATGACATGTTTTGAAAAATAGTTACAACTTTCATTCGAGCTTTATGTACACACCCGTGTCGTTATTGAGCGACATTTCTAGGTACGTCCATATTATCGATACTGAAAGACATGTCGAGAAGAATATTTTTTGGATTTTCAAAGATTTTTTAATTTTGTATTTTCTTTTTCATTAATATTTACAGGTAGATGTTTGATAGATGAATCAAGCAGGCTTCTTTGCCAGAACCTCCAGTTCTGCTGGAGTCAAACATCTCATACCAATTTGCCTAACTAGATACGCAAACCTCTCTTTCGAAAGAGCTTTTGTAAACAAGTCAGCTAATTGGTAATCAGTTCCAACAAAGTATAATTCAACAATACCCTTTTCAACTTGTTCCTTAATGAAGTGATATCTGACATCAATGTGCTTCGTGCGGGAATGCTGAACCGGATTGCAGGAGATGGCTATGGCCGATTTTGAGTCACAGTACATAGGTACTTTATCAAAATGGAAGCCATAATCCGTGAGTTGTGTTCGCATCCAAAGAACTTGAGCACAACACGCAGATAGAGACACATACTCCGCTTCGGCTGATGACAGTGACGTGCAATCCTGCTTCTTGGAAGACCATCCCACAAGCTTGTCTTGACCTAGAAATTGTGCACCACCAGAAGTACTTTTACGTGTATCAAGACACCCTGCATGATCAGAATCTGAATAGGCCGTTAGAAAGAAACCGGTTTCCCTCGGATACCAGAGTCCCATGTGAATGGTATTCTTAAGGTACCGAAAGATCCGTTTAACCTCCTTGAGGTGCTTTTCAGTGGGTCGTGCTTGATATCGTGCACAATAGCATGTAGCATGATGTATATCAGGTCTGCTCGCTGTCAAGTACATGAGGGACCCGATCATGGAACGATATCTCGTTTGATCTATGGGTAATCCCTCCAAATCAGCATCTAGGGATGTGGTTGATAATGGTGTCCCAACGGGGTCACATGATGTCATACCATGCTTTTTATTATCTCTTGACAATACTTAGCTTGGTTAATGAAGATACCACTTGGGGATTGGTGAACTTGAATTCCTAGAAAGAATTTTAGTTCTCCCATCATAGACATTTCAAATCTGCTGTGCATTACTTTTTCAAACCATTTTAGTTCTTATCATGAGTGACAGCGGAAGACTTCGATACAACTTGTTTCTCCCCCGTGAAATATTCATCATACATTGGTCCATATAACATTTCCAACTCTTCAATTGTCGTATCGACTGTCATATCAGCTCTAGGAACATTTTCTGGAACCAGCGTTGAACTTGACGGTTCATTGATGTGGTCTTGAGTTCCGAGTTCCGTGCGGTTGTGAACGGAAGTCGTTTGTCGTTGTGGATCGGGACTTAAACTGTTTTGTTCAACTGCCATCTCTTGAGATTCATCAAATCGGATGTGAATTGTCTCGACAATCAATTTTGTTCTTTTGTTGAACACTCTATATCCCTTAGACTGAGTTGCATATCCCACAAGAATACATGCATCACCTTTTTCTTTTATCTTATCCAAATTTTCACCATCTCGTATAATGTAACAAGTACATCCAAAAACATGAAGGTGTTTGAGTGAGGGTTTTCGATCATGAATTATGTGATATGGTGTCTTTTCGTGTCTTGGGATAATTAAGGATCGGTTTTGTGTGTAGCATGCAGTTGACACGGCTTCGGCCCAAAAGTATAGTGGAAGTTTTGAAGCAGATAATAATGTGCGAGCAGCTTCAACCAAAGTACGGTTTCGTCTTTCAACAACGCCGTTTTGTTCGGGTGTTCGAGCAATAGATGTTTCATGTTCAATCCCTTCGGCTTCAAAATACTTTCTCAGATTAGAATTCAAAAATTCTGTACCTCTGTCAGTACGAACCACTTTAACTTGAGCTTGAAGACCACGTTGTATCAATTTAAGGAAGCTGATGAGAACGTCGGGAGTTTCATCTTTGGATCTCAAGAAATGAGTCCATGTGTACCTTGAGTAATCATCGACTATTACTAGAATATATTTCTTGCCATTGATACTCTGAACACGCATGGGACCACACAGATCCATGTGAAGAAGATCTAACCGTCCTTTAGAGCTTGGTGTGGTCTTTGTTTTGAAGCTACTTCGTTTAGCTTTACAAAGTTCACAAGAAGAACAAAGATGATCTTTGATGAATTTCAAGCTTGGAAGGCCTCTCACAATATCTTTCTTGGAAAGCAAGTTAATGGTATCAAAGTTGAGATGAGAAAGACGTTGATGCCATAACCATGCCTGAGTCGTTGAAGCTTTAGCCATGAAGCAAATTGGAGTTGATGAAGTTGTGTCTTGAAGTGAAATTGTGTAAAGATCAGTACCCCGTGTACCGGTAAGTAAGTCATTCCCATCATAATCACGAACAAAACATGTCTTCTTTCTAAAAGCAACTTCCAAATCCGCATCACAGAATTGACCAACCGAGAAAAGATTGTGATTGAGCCCTTCGACGTAGTATACCCTTTTAATCGTGATATTCCCCTGAACCAAATCTCCATATCCTAGGATCGGTGCAAATTGATCATTTTCGAATCGGACCGTACCTAGGAACTTCTCCACGAAGTTAATTAGAAGCTTGAGATTCCCCGTCATGTGCTTCGTGCATCCGGAGTCCATTATGAAGAGAATTATTTGTATCATCTGCAGAAGAGTTAGAACACGATGGAGCATTTGCTAAATTGGATACCACAGTAGTTGTGATAGTAGAATCATTAGTGTCCTTATCAACATTTAAAGGCAAACTAACACTCGTTTTCACATTTTCTGTCCTAACTTTAGGCATCCATTTATATCCGGGAGGACATTGATTAGCAAACCACCATTTCCAAGACTTACTGGCAGACTCATATAATTCCTTAATTTTGCTTCTAGGATTCTTAGTGGTGGAGTCTGATGCATTACTTTTCTTAGTGGGGGTTGCACCAGAATGGTTCACTTTGCGTTTGGGTTTACTAGCTCTAATAGGCATTGCAACTTGCTTCTTAGTTCTAGTATCTACGCCTTTGACTTTATTTATAGCACACATAGAATGATTAGCATTAGCACACTTGCCACATTTGACACAAACAAATTTCACATGCATAGCATTCAAATCATTCACAGCATTCAGATCGTCATTACATGCGATAACAGACTTTTTATTCTTAAAAACATTCAAATTCCTAGGGTGTTCTTCTACTTGCTTCATCTTCCCTTGATTCTTGTGTTTCTAGACCTTATCATTCTCTTGAGTGCTCTTAAGCTGAGGCCGGCTAACACTAGTAGTGCAGACTATTCCTGTAGTAGAAGACACACGAATATTAGTGTTTCTAGAAGTCTGAGGCGAGTGAGTATCTTTGTTTGTGGGCTTAGTGGGCATTCTATACATCCCTGGTTTAATCACATTATTGTGCTTAACGCTTGGTGCTACAGGATTCCTTATGGGTTGAGTTTGTGGTAACCTTTCCTTTCCATCCATCTTGGGGGCAAACACAGGTTTTGCAAACGAGGAATTAGATAAAGCAGATGGTTTTCCCAAGATAGAGGATCTATTCTCTTTAGAGGCATTGGGTTGTCTAACAACATTTTTCTTAATGCTAGGTTCCACAATTTTCCCACCCATTTTAGCAATGAGTTTCTGCAACTCAGCTATCGCTCTGTCCCTGTCTTGTAATTGAGCTTTCAACCCTTTAATTTCCAAATTCTGTTCATTCATTTCTCGAAATGTTTGGGAAAGTTTTTCTTGCAATTTATTATCATGTGGAAAACGACCAACATCTTTTTGCAAAGCAAGTTCAAGTGAATGACAATGTTTTTGAAGGAAATCAGTTTTGTGTTGAAGTAACTCAAAAGCCTTTTTGTCAACATTTTCTTTTCGTTTCGAAAGCTCAATTTCAAGACGTTCACATTCTTTGATCTTATCAAGATATTGGCATGCAACTTCAGAATATTCATCAATGTCAGCACAAGATGTAAAATAAGCACACATAACATCTTTAGAAACGCATTCTTGCAAGAGCAAATCATATTCATCTGAGAAATTAGACTTTTCCATTTGAAGATCATCAATGTGTTTCTCAATAGATTCAACATATTTTAAATCATCAAACATTTCAGTCCGAATGAACTCCTCAAGTTGAAGAACAGTTTCTTTAATCAACGCCGTGTTTGGAATTAAGAGTTCTTTCACAAGCAAGGTAATATCTTGAGGAATCGGACGTGTCCATTCAACATTTTTACGTTTTGCCCAGTCTCTTTCAACAATAGATTTAACATTATCTATGTGGTGTTTAAGAATACCTAATGTTTTCCTACTCTTGCTTTTAGATTCATCTAGAGGGAGGTAGTTGATGTATTTGTAAACATTAGATTTCTTAGGGGCAAATGCTTTCTTCCATTGAATTCTCTTTTGTTTGCATTCTAAGAACACTTCCTCACGAGTTTTCTGAGTTTGTTTGTTGAACAGGCCATAGAGACTATTCTCATAAGCATAGTTATAAGGTTTTACAAACTCCTTATTAACAAGTGGTTGACTATCGGCATCCCAAAGGGCAGTCTCTTCACTATTGGCACTAACAGGCATGCAATCAAGATCTGTCCTTTCAGTCTCATCAAGATAAAGATGCGGGTTCGCAGCTTGAGCTTTGGCAAGGTACTCAGGACTTGCAAAGCTAGCTTGACCCTTAAACATCGATGGAGGTGCTAGCATTCTTACGGATTGAATAGAATCATGCGTTTTATAAACAACGTTCTTCAAAAAGTCGACTTGTGCTTCTAGTTTTGTAACTTTTTCGGTTTCTTTATCATATCTACTTTTGAAGTCTTGTTTTAACGCATCTACCTCTTGTTTCTTATCCTCTAGAATTTTAGCAGAATCGGTAGTGGTCATAGAGAGCTTTTGTTCAAGTTCATTAACTTTGGTATTGGCAAGGTACGTTTTTTGACGTTCATCTATTAAGAAAACATTATATTGACGCTTCTCTTTAGCTAATAACTCAAGAGTTGTATTATATTTGTTTTCAAAATCGTCCTTTTGACTTTTTAACGCACTTCCCTTGTACCCCTCAAGCTCTTTGGTTTTCTGAAGGAGCTCATCTCTATAGGTTTCAGTCATCTCAGTAGATTTGATAAGAGCAGCTTTGCATTCTTCAAAGCTTTGAGTGAGCGTAGCGTTTGCCTTCTTTAATTGCTTTTGACTCTTTTTATTTTCAGTGACATCTTTTTGTAAAGTAGCAATTAAATTAGCAAGCGCAATACGTTCCTCTTCATCATATTCATTTGCATGTTGATCATCCTCAGACTCATTATTGCACATGTCTGATGAATCGGGTGTGGTATTGCTATCAACCGTTTCCATCATACACGTGTCATTAATGGCATTGGGTAGATCACTATGCTCAGGAATATCACCAAACACATTATATTCATCAGTAGTGTGTACCTTATCGATTGGCTCAGTGTCAAAGATAGGACCATTGTCATCTTCAGTGACTTTGAGAACTTCTTCAACCTTTGCCATGTACGAGTAATGTGCATCAAGCTCTTGATCAGAATCTTCATCATCAGTATCATCAAGCATGGCTCCTTCCTCAGCTGACAATTTAACCCCTGCTTCCATTTTCTTGCATAGCAGCATCTTTTCCTTGTGATAGCTGGAGTCTAACCCTTTTCGGCTTCCTGCATTCCTTTGCCATATGCCCATAACCTTGGCAATTAAAACATTGAATCCCACTCTGCTGAACCACTTGACTTCCAACCGTTTCCCTATTCCCAGTAGCAGCAGCAATCCTCTGAGCATCATACTTAGCAGTTTGTCGATCATATCTTGCAGAACCCTCAACATGTGTTGGATTATGTCGATCATACCTAGAAGGACTTTCACCACGTCGACGTGTGTCATACCTTGGAGGACTCTCAACATATCGGTTCTTTGTGTTAGATGATGTGCGAAGATTGTTGTTGGTGGGTTTGTAGATTTTCTTGTAAGTCTTCATTATGTAAGCAATTTGTTGTTTCATCTCTCGGTTCTTTTGAGCTTGGTCTTCATCACTATCTTCTTTAGATGAGGACTCAGATGGTGGTGATGGTGCTCTTGGCGCTTTACCTCGAGATTTTGTGGAAGATGAAGACTTAGATGATGTGAAATATCGTGGTGAAGATGATGTATTGGAGTATGGCTTAGGAGCACGAGAGTGAGGATCTTGAACATGTTGAGTGGTAGTCACTAAAGCAAGTGGATTAGCCGTCTTGGCAACACGTTCAGCTCGAATTTCATTTGCTTCATTCTGAAATTGCTTCAAGATGTCAAAGAGTCGATGATATGAGACCTCGTCTAACTTTTCTTGTTGTTTCACCAAAGTGACAAACCGTGTCCACTCAGGTTGAAGTTGTTGAAGAAATTGGACATTGACTTGCATGGTGGATACTTGCAGGTTATTTCTTGTCATGTCATTCATCATTTTATAAAACCTGGAGTAGTATGAATCAATTGATTCTCCATCCCTTGAAGTAAACTTGCCAAAATTCCAAAACAAGTTTGTTTTGACATCTTGTTTGTTGAGTGATTCTCCTTGTTGCAAGCGTTCAATAGCAGTCCACATTTCATGTGCTGTCGGGCATGCATCAACCGTGGAGTAAATATCATCTCCAATCCCACTTAAAACCATATAGATGGCTTCCTTCTCCGCATCATGCCAAGCACAATTTTCAGGTGTGAGATCAGCTCTTGTCTCATCACGTTCACTTGCAGGTATTGGATCAGTAGTATCTGTGGCTGCTCTTGGAGGAACTGAGATCTTCTTAAATATATATGGTCCATGAGTAATACATTTCCTCAAGGCATCACCATTAGGTCTTGTATCAAGATATCGTATGAAACGTGATTGCCATTGAGCATACCGACCAGATACAAGCATTGGTGGTCTCTCTTTGTTACCTGCCACCATTATGTTGTTGTTCGTCACACGATATTCGGCAGTAGAATCCATCTCAATATTCTCTGAAATGATGAAGTGAATATGGATCTTAAGTAGATGTGTTGTGATTGTTGTTGTGGTTCAAATTCCGAAATTGCGATTTTTCTTCAGTCCGACAATAAATTCCCCAGTCCGACACAACGGTAGACCGAAAAATTTTGTAATCGCCAAAATTTGAAATCGAGCTAGAAATAGCCTAAAACTAGTATGGAAAAAATTTGAATTTAAATGGCGGAAAAATTTTAACTCTTTTTTTTTTTTTTTTTTTTTTTTTTTTTTTTTTGATCTTCGTGTAAACTATGGTCCGAAACTAGTCTAGATAGTGGCTAAGTCACAAAATTGCTCAAACAAATTTTAGCATCACAATGTCACTTATCGCAATATAGCCCATCGCAATGTCACCCATCGCAATATCACCCATCGCAATATCCTGTCGCAATGCTATCGCAATGTTCTGTCGCAATGCTATCGCAATGTTCTGTCGCAATGCTATCGCAATGTTGTATCGCAATATCTATCGCAATATGGCTATCGCAATATCTATCGCAATATGGCTATCGCAATATCTATCGCAATATAGGGTATCACAATGTGATCGCAAAGTAAAACCCTAGGGTTATTGCGATCGAAACCGTACTTACCTTTCCTAAATTCAAGCTGTCGCAATAATGGTGCTTTTTCTTCCAACTTTTTAGGCAACGGTTTTTGGCAACTTTTAGGCAACAAATTAGCAACTTTTAGACAACAAATTAGCAACTTTTAGGCAACAAATTCGTGATTTTTACCAAACCAAAACAACCAAATCTCTACAGCAAGTATATAGATGATTTGTAGCAAGATAAAGAACACGAAAACCACAAAAAAATTTGAATTCGAGTTGATTTATGGAAGAAATCACACGAATCAAATATAAGAAGAACAACCAATAACAAATCTACCCCGTGGCGATTGATACCAATTGTTGTCCCTAATATTATGATTGAATAATCACGAATTTATGAAAGAAAGTAAGAAATGAGATGAATTTTAGAGAGAGAAACTAGAGAGAGAAAAGAGAGAGAAGTGTGTGAACTTGGTGAGATTAGATTAGAGAGAAGTGAGAAATACAAATGACCATCCACCCTCCTAACATGCTAGGAGGGTAGTATATATAGTCCACCTACATGCGGGCTTTAATGGACTATATATTGGGCCGGGCTTGTATTTTGGACTTTAATTAGTTTAAATCCAAGCCCGTGAATCACGACTAAATAACTACTTATTACAACGTTCTAATAAATAATACAATAGAAACCTATGACCGAACATTCTTGTTTGACTCAATATTTTGAGGCTAACAGTCTGCCTTCATAATTTGCCATTAGTACAACTTCTTCAGATAAAGATACATTTAGTCAGAAATTACAGGAATACAATACTTATACTTATGAGATTCCAACATGACTAAATCTCAAAATCCTCCATATTCAGGAAACCATAAACGGCCTTTTAAAACATTGAACGCCATTGGCTTCTCAATTCTAATGGTTCACATTAGCCGCGAACCCCCTTTTATTATTTATATTATCCTTCTTATAAGCATCGGCTATATTTTAAATTACTCGATAATTTATTTGCATAGTCATTATTAAGGAACACATCCTAGTTGGTTCTATATTCTTTTCTATATTATGTGTCAGTAATTATATTCACCTTCACTGATGAAATAAATATCATGTCCGTATTCATTCAAAATTTCTTTCTTCACATTTTCTAGGTTTTAGTTTCGTCTCAACTATCATTTTTATCAGTTTTTCTCAATCCGACGTTTAAAGCGTCGATAATTATACAAGTAATTAAATAGTAGATATTTAATTTTTATGAAACATAAACGTGAATTTTTTTTATTTCTCAGTTCGCCTAATTATAGAAAAATATTCAAAATAAATTTGAATTTAATTAACAAGATTTTTGTTGATTTATCGAAAATAATTAATAAGATTCGTAAATGTTTGAAAAATCTTTGGTTATACTTTGGTCAAAAAATTTCTTAGTTGAAAAGAAAAAATTGTCGTTTAAAATTCAAGTTATGGTTTAACTGGTTTCCTCAATCCCTCTTAGGTTGTCTTGAGGTATACACAAACATTTACCCCTAAACATGAGTTTAGTTAAATGATTTGTGTATAAGGGAATAATTTCTTAAAAAAATCCTTTGTTAAAATATTTGTCCAAACATATTTGCACCTCCTTTTTGGTATAACCCTAAGCCTTAATGGTTCCAATTTTTGAAGAGTCAATATATTCCATTTTCTATTAATTACACGGTCAAATAATGTAAAGGATTAAGTCTTTCATCACATGTCAAATATTCAAGGTACAAGTTTTCACTACTAGGCCGACTCAGGGAATTCTACAAATAATTATTAACTCATTCTTATTCTTATAAACAAACAGATTGTTCTTAATGATCACAAGCATGAATTTATCAAATTACAGCCTACACACGAGATTTACCAAATTTATGGATGCTACATGTGTATTAGTCAATCCAAACGACATCACGTGAAACTCATAACGTTCATTACAAGCACCGGATGTAGTGATTGGAATAGATAATCTTTTTCGCAGATGCGAAGTTGATGATAACCATGCCGTGGATCAAAATTTCCTGAATATATGCTAGAACCTTATAAATGATCGAACAGTCTATCATCTTGGGTAGTGGATATAGATTTTAATCGTCAATTTACTTAGTTGACAACTCTCTCAGTTGTACGGTAATTCCTCTAACTCAGATGGTGCTGACGTAAAGTGCACATGCCACAGGTGCAGCACCGGGAATATAATCAATACCAATTTCAACTTGCCTTAATGGGGAAAGTCTAGGTAATTCATTAATAAATACCTCCTAAAGTTACAAATAACAGAAACATCTTTTAATACGTTTACTTTAAGTTCTTTCTAGATTATAATATTTATGACTAATTCACAACCATTCACGGTATAATTTCAAGCCTAAATGCAGGATATGGTCATCCATCAAGAATTATTTAGATCACTTTTGATAATAAACATCTTATCTTTTAGGGGAATTCTACTCGAGTTCCCATCAATTAAGTCAATGTCGTCATGTCATAATTAATCAATCCATTCTACTGGCACTATCAACTTTCCAGTTTCATTACCGTCGATAAGATGTGAACTTCTCAAAAGACTAATAATAATTCATAATCCTTCACAAATTCAAGGATATCTGGAGACATAACTAACCTTAAAAGAGTAAGGTCAACGCAAAATCTACGCGAGAGAATTTCAAATCAGATACAGACGAAAACATTTAACGAATATGAATATATCCCATGTTTTCATAATTTGAGTACGCATTCGAAAGCTCCTCGGATCGTTACCCAGGTCATTCAAATGAAATCAAATCAATAGAAAGGACAAGAACGTTGATACATCCAATCTGGTATCAACACTCGGTAATCAGATACTTTTCCTAAGAATCTCACTACGAAAGAATTGGACAGGAAAGAGTTGTCAATTGTCAAATAAGACAATATCCACAGATGAGTAAATTCGACTCAGAAGAATAAATAGTATGGGCACATATGTAGGTGTCCCTATCAATATGTCCCTATTTTTCACTTCTTGCAGATCTCATAAAATTTAATCTTTCACAAATTTTCAAGGAAAATTTAGTGTTTATTACTAATTTCATGGTGACTACTACTCAGCCTTGCATGGTCCATTCCAAATTGTATGTAGGCGCGCAACTATATACAATTTCAAGATTAACGATGCAATACTCAGTTCGTCAAAATCTTATCATCATGTTTATAATAAAAGCATTTTCATGCTTAATTCTTAAATAAGAATCAAAAATAAATTTACAAAGATTTTCTTTGTTATGAAAACAATTAAATTTTCCAAGATATTTCATAATCAACTTTTTTTCGATAACGATTATTTATAAGTCTCACTTTAAATAATCCATATGGTAATGAAAATCCAATTTTCTCAAGGAATACTGTTTTAACTTATAAATACAATGAGTGATCTACAAAGGAGTGATGAAAAGTTGTTCACTAAGAACTAACTACAATATAATAGGAAATGAGCTTAGCCAATTAATCATGAGGTTCATGACCTTGATGGCACTCAGGAATACAAAGAGAATAATCCACAACGTAACTCAATTCGAGATGAGTACTTGTTCGATGGTTGCATCACTAATTCGATCATTAGGATGAAGCAATAAAAGATAGATAACATCGATACATGTAGGATTTAGCAATCGAAGGTAGTCTTTTCATTAATCACAAACAAGTCAAATTGTACCGTAACACATTACGTGTCACTATGTCATACAATTCCATGAACTCATCCTACCAACTGATGTCTCAGTTAAGTTAGGGATTTTTAAAAGATACCACAATGAATACTAATCTACAAGAGTCATTAGGTGTCCCACCTGTCCCGGAAGATCCATCGGTCCCAATTCAGAAGAAGATTTCTTCAATTTATTTATTGGACACTGGGCATCCTCGTTAGTGGACAATGGCCTAGGAACAACACTTAACACGAATCAACAATCAATTAAAACCTTATAATTCAATCACATGACTTAACGACTTCCTCTTAACAATCTCATATTCCATACGGGTTAAATTTTACTTTATTCAAGTTTCAAGCAACTTATACTCAATGCAATATCCTACCTCATTTTTCAATACTTTCAACCTTATTCTTAGACCTTAAAAGGGAAATAAAAGTTCAATACAAACTATCCTTAATTTCCAATCCTATAGCTCCTTCATTAATAGTTATCAAATGAGTCACTAGTATAAAATGACTCACACATTCAATTAGACTTCTCGGAAAGGTACTTGTGGCATAAGGCTTTTGGGTAATGGTTCCAATGACAGCCTCAAGTGCAACATTCACCCTTTCGATTTCAAATTTAAGAATTGGGTGACAACGAATCAGATGACACCTTTCCAGGTGATAACGTTTTGTCAAACTCCACTCTATAAGGAAAGATCGTCATGTCATTGATATCAGATTTAATCTCGCCAATTCTTCTTCAATATCACAATCAACTAATATCTACATTTCTACGAATATCAACCATTTTGTTGGGATCATAAATATCCACAACTTGGTTTAGATCTAGAATAGCTAGAATTCCTACGGGAATAGCTTCGATTGATTTGATAGGGAATTTAGGGTTCCTTGTGACAATCTACGTCGTATAAATACCTCGTATAAGTATTAAATAATCATCAAATGATCATGTAATCAAATTACAATCATAAATATATATATATATATATATATATATATATATATATATATATATATATATATATATATATCTATATATATATATATATATATATATATATATATATATATATATATATATATATATATATATATATATATATATATATATATATATATATATAATCCAAGTTATATATATATTAAAATAACACTTCTCAGTCTGGCCTTGTCGGTAACTCGGGAATTCTTCGGCACCGTTATAGTAAAAAGATTTTTAGACATTTTTTGAAAAATGTTTATAGTTAAAAGATTTTGAAATGTTTTATTCAAAACCTTGGTTTTAAAAATCTTTCGTTATCTATAACGAGAGCTCTGATACCAAACTGTAACACCCCCAAATTTATACAATTCAATACAGCGGAACACTAGTTGGTGTTACGGGATAACACATTACTCACATTATAGACAACGCTTAAAAATCGCGTCGTTTAATAATAAAACATTTCCATTCAGAAATATTAAATTTACATAGGTCCCAAGTCATAGTATTTCATACAATTTTTACAAACATTTGAATGGAAATTGTTTAAGTGCGGGCCATAAATTCTTGTCGTCTTCCCGAGAATTACCTTCAAGTACCTGAGATAAAACATGTTAAAAGAAAAGGTCAACGATAACGCCGAGTGAATTCATAGAGTTTAATAAAACCATCAGTGTATCATCGGTATATAATTATTACCGAAAATAATTTTTGTACCAATCTTTATAGTAGACCATGAAATAGGCCAAAAACATTTTATACAAATCCTTGTCAAAATCACAATATAGGCTTTCGCCTTCAAAATCATTATACGAACCAATGTCGTAAAAATATCATACAATACGTTTTATAACGTCGTGTAGAGTTAAATAAAAACCGTTATATGAATATGGTTATGTAAAACCAAAACACAAACATAATATCAATAATATGACCCCGTTTTGCTAGTCAGGCAATATATCGTAATTTGGTGCGTATAGCAGTATTTCGTTATTTTGGATTATTATAAGCCGCATGACATTGTTACCTTACTACAACAAACAACGGGTAGCTAGCCCGAAAATCAATTTGCCCATCTAAATTAGCGTGTCGTCACAATAATCACGCTTGTGTAAATCTTCTCATACATAAATTCGCTTACCAATCAATGTGGCATGACGGGGATCAACCGTCAAGGCGCGAACTGGGGTGATCGTCCCCAAATAGTACTATTATATGAATAAGCGTATACCAAATCCCGGTAGTTCACAATTCATGCTAATGGGACTTTTAGTGACATAACCTAACTTTAATAATCCATTTTATCTCATACATCGGGTCATATAATCATTCATCGGGTCATACAATCATTCGGGTCTAAATCAATAAACAAACAATCGGGACAAATGGTGTCCTATTTTATCAAAACTAACATGTTATCTCCCTCGCGGGTTTATAAAACATTTCATAAAACATTTAAAAGAGTGCGAGGCTATGAACTCACGTTGATGTGGGAAAGCGGGTTATCGGCAATTCGGATGTACGGTACGTGCTTCAATCACGGAAACCTAGACAAATAATACTCGTCTTAGACTCTTGTCCAATGACTTTATAAAAATAACAAATATAAATACGATGATTTTGTACATATGATGATGATCAAGTGGGTTTATATATTCTTATTTACTCATTTTAGTGTTTATGTATTGGTAACTTTTTACTAGTTTACTAGTTTTACCTATTTACATGTTTTAGGTCCAATAAGCCTATTATAAGTTCATTAACTTATATTAATTCATTTATACTTGTATTATCAGTATTTATACTTTACATGTTGGGCCCAAATGGGTTAAGCCCAATAAGTAATTTTTATAAGTGTTTAACTTATTTAGTTAAATTATTAGTCCAAATATGCTAACTTAGCTCGTTAATGTCCGGATGTCATACAGTTCGGGTTTTATAGGTTTTTACTTGTATTAGGTACTTATAAATCATTATATGACTTTTAAAAACTTTACATTAGACGGTTTTGATCGTCTAAGTTTTAATTGGCGAAAAACGTTAATTTTACGGTAATACCCGAAAAAGTCGTAAAAATCATGTTTATAGTTTTTATAACTTGTAAATCTTATTCAACTACCATTTTTATAAAGTGTCCATTTATTTAACCTTATACATGTTTATATAAATGAAATTTATAAGTTAGTGGGTTTTAATTCACATTTTATACTATATTAGTTTGAGTGCTTATATAATACTATTAAACATTAATTCTTTAAAATCTGATTTTTAGTTTCATCTTCATCATTTTTATCATATCTTGAGTTCTATAAGGAGATAGAAGCTCATTTTTGGATGGCATAAACTTCATATTATGTGCTACAAATAAGTTGGTTATAGCTACTGCTCATTCCATGTCTAACTATCCTTAACAGTCCCTACAAAACAGACTATTCAGATTGGTATACTAATCTTGTTTTGATCATATCTCACTCATTTTGATGATTCTATTGCATGGCTAACTCTCACATGTGTATGACATCTAACACTTACTGTAAATGGATTCCACCATGCAATTTTATCAGTTCATAACTTGGTTACTTACTGTTTTTATACAGCCAATAATTTAAGCAAGATTTTAGCCTTGTTTCTTATGGGTTTTCATCTTTTTAATCATATTTATCAACACCAAATCCCCACATAATATTTTTATCATCATTCATCATTATATATATATACATAAATAAAGAAAATACAAGATTACATAATCAAAATAACAAGAGGATGGGAAGAACAATCTCTATACCACCAAAGTGATGAAAAGATAGGGTTGATGATGAACAAAACTTGGTTTTGGGTAACCAATCTTATGAGATATCAACATCACTTCTAGGATCACCAAGTATTTGTAGATTCCTCCAAAAATCAGCCCTTGTTCTTCATGAAAACGCCTTGAGAAATCAGCCCCAAACTCCCTTGAAAACTCCTTTTTACATGTTAAGATCACCTCCAATCTTCATAACTTCAATGGGTTTTCATCATATGTAAATTATACATATGATTTATGATTGAATCAAGATCAAATGGGGGTTGTTTTGGGTGAAGAGTGGACGAAATATTGAGGGAGAGGGAGGAGAGTATGAGTGGTTTGCATGGGATGGAATGAGTGAATGGTTTGGAAGAAATGGTTTTGATGTTGGTAGCTTACTTTGTAAGCTTCAAGTTAACAAGTGTTAACTTGTTAGTTGAAATTTTGACATATCATGGAGTGTGTTGGAGCTTATTTAGCCATCCATATAGTGGGGTGGGCAAGTGTAAAACTTGTCCCATACCACTAATTTACGGGTATTCCTCGATTCTAGTTTCCTCGATTTACGTGCCCTCGGGCCGTTTTACGAAAAACGTTTTTATAAATTATGAATCAACGGCACAAAACGGATCTAATAAAAATTGTCTCAAAAAAACGGAGTTCAAAAACGTAAATACGTAATCCTAAGGTTTCCGGTTTAGTCGTAAAGGACGTTAAATTATAATCGTAAGTCCTAATCTCTTCTCGTAAATTTGTGAGTTTATGAACTAACACAAAAATCTCAAAATAATATTCACGGATAAATTTATTTCCTGAAGTGTCGGACTTGTCACCAAAACGGTGTATGTAAACGTAGGCACGTAAAGTAGAATCCTCTGGTTTATACGTAGTCGGTGCTACTTCAAGACGTGAATCCAAATTTCTTCCCAAAAATAAGCGAGTTCATAATATAACATTAAAAGAATATTTTTAAATAATACTTGAGAATAAAATATCAACCATAAATTGACGGATTGTCACACATGGGCTCATAGCTAACTGACCTTTACAGATGGCAATAGGTTTTTCAGGGGTGAGAGCTATATACATTTTTTGTGGAAACTAAATCCTGATATATTTCTCTGTATTATCAATTTAGTAAATAGTCATATTCGTTATCATCAGGAACTTATTTTGTTTTGTACAGATTAGTATAAGGTCAAGCATTTATACAAAATCCACTTATGAGTTATGATTATCTCCTAATTCAAGAGTAAAGTAAATAGTTTAGAGTTACTTATTCAAAATACTTATTATTTACCTCTTTAAATTCTTAAATACTTATTAAATAGTTAATATACCGGTTTTATCACTGCATATAGTTGTTGCAGAACCTATAGTTTCAGAATCTGAGAGTCTCGAAACCTGCATATGAAATATTATAACGATACAACCCTTATACTTGCGAGTTCTTGCTTCTAATGGGTGTTTGAGGTCCAAGAACATTACCTATATATATACCAGGGACGTGTCTACCATCATTTTCTTCATCGAGTATGCTAACTTGAACTTCACGAGCTGCAAATCCACACCTGGCTCATGCTTATTGGCGTTGATTTGTTCATAGTTCAAATCAATTTCTTGATTTAACAACAATTTCATCGATCAAAGACACCTTTAATTCTTCAAAAGCTAAAACATCCATGCTAATCTCCAAGATTCTTCAATCCTATGTATATCTCGTAAATGAGTTTATTCATATAGTTAATGTACCGGTTTTATCACTGCATATAGTCGTTGCAGAACCTATAGCTATAATAGGTGACGTGTTTGAGGTCCAAGAACATTACCTTTATATATACCACGGTCACGCCCACCATCATTTCCTTCATCGAGTATGCTAACCTATACTTCTTCACGAGCAACCTGAGTTTTTTGCATTTGATATTGGGATTGTATGGCCAAAACAATGAAATTCTGCCATTGATCCAGCCTGCTGCTATTTGCAGTTACCATATTTTTAAGCAACTGATTCAAAAAAAGGTAAAAAAAATCCTTGAACATCTTTGGACATTAGTAATAAAACATTGGTAACTTTAATTTACGTTAGATCAGTAGAAATTTATATAAAATTCAAACACGATTTATAGTTAACCCTTTAGCTTTTTAGACTCATAAAAATATGAATGAAATAACAACATATAGGTAGAAAATGCACCTCTTTTCTAAAGAATATGATCACATCATCAGGGTATTCATGTTGGGTAAATATCTTAGCCGAAACATCCTTCATAACATGATATATATGCATATTATCTTCATTGGTTTTTTGAATAATTAGTATGTGATCGAACACAAGGAAACAAATCATTTTACAATAGCAGATAGAAAACATACCGATCCGAATCACAATGCACAATATACTGTCCCACACAAACCTGGAAAATAAATGTAAGAATAAAATTAGCTTAACACCTATTTGGGGATTATTTTTTTGCACCAATTTATAAATGTTGGCTGAAGTGTCTTTCCTGTAAAAAAATTAAAATCCATAGTCATAAAACATTGGCGTTCTGTTGCCACGTTTTGCAAGCGAAAAACAGCTCTAATCAATGTGTTAGTTACCTAAAGAAACTCACCAACAACACCTACTGAAGTTGTCATTACCTTCGAGAAAATAAGCAATATGCGACAGACAAACAATAATATATAAAGATTACCTTACGTAAGACAAAGCAATTGAAATTAAGGGTACACGGTACCTAAAGGAGTCTGAGAAAGGATTTACTTTAACTAAGACTTTGGAGCCATCCTTTTCGAATAGCCAATCACTGAAGTTAGCGCGATTATCTTTAATCTCGGTTATCTTTAATCTCTAAGGCACCACTTCATCTATTAGTAAAATAATAAAATCAAAATCTCAGATTTTCCTTCTATGATCTAGTGACCGGGTTTTTAATAGCTGTAATAGCAATTACAAAAAACACAATAAAGGGAAAGGGAAAAGTCAATACCTTGATCTTTGCCTTTGACTCCAATCTCACAATATACGATTCCTTATAGCTGGTTAAAGAAAGTGAACAACGTACCTGAGTGTTTTTGCTTTAAGAGGATATGTATTTCCATATGGAACCATCCTCTATGGAAAAACATATTGGAAAAAGATGATACAATGTGAAATGTATACATTCTTGGCATATGGAACATTGCAAATTCAATTACCTTCAAAACACCCAATATCAAAAATATTATAATCACGAGTGTATACATACCTGATTTGAATGAGCCTCATAACATAGCGCCTTTATTCCTAGTTTTTCTGATTGATTATACATATTTGTAATGTAAGTAGCAGGTTCAAGAGTGTTTCCTGTTTATCTTCGACCATTCTGTATTACAAAACATAACAAATATGGTTATAAAAGATATTCACATGGTTTGTTATATTGGTATATAAACCAAATCGATATAAAAAAAGTGTATACAATGTTGCACAATTGACAAACGGGATACAACTACACCAAAGCAAAAGATTAGTCTTACCTCATAATCATTGTTATTATATGAAAACAAAATCACAGGTTAATTAGGGTTTGAGAAAAAAAAAACATACCTCTTTTTTACGATTAACCTGTCAAACAAAATAAAGAAAAATTGAAGATGACGAACCTGCAAAAACACAAAAAATAATGTACATCGGCCAATTCAACTCAAAGCATATAACCAATCTGCAAAAGGCTGTAAAAAACCAATATGCATAAACAATCTAAAAGATTAGGGTTTCAGATTAAGGTTAGGTGAAGGAACCTTTTTTTACGTGTGTTTTCTTCACAGGGTTTTGAAATATGTTTTCTTCATTAATAAGTCACGTATGTTTAGATTTAGATAAATAATTCATAGTATGTCTTCTTAAAATTATGGAGTATATCCTGTATTATTATACTTATCATGGAAAAACAAATTATATTTCCCAAATAAAACACAAAACGGGGCAATAAATATGAGGTTTTAACATCATAAAACAAAAAAAATATGATAGCCCAATTGGAAAACAACAAAACTCACAACCACAAAGTCATCAGTTCGAATCCCATGACCCTACTTTAAAAAAGAACTTTTTTAGAAAAAAACGTACCAGATCATGCCCGACTCGGCCCAGACTCGAAACGGACCGGACCAAACCTTCAAAACGCGATTTCCAATTCGTAGTTTTCAAAACTGCGTTTCCAAAACGCGATTTTAAAAAAACAGCGATTTCAAATCTAAATTTTATGGAATTTGGAGATTTTCTAGGAAATTATGATATACTATTGGCCAAAAGATATGACTGGATTGAAAGTGTGGTTTCAAATCATAATTATATCTATATATAATATATATATATATATATATATATATATATATATATATATATATATATATATATATATATATATATATATATATATATATATATATATATATATATATATATATATATATATATATATATATATATATATATATATATATATATATATATATATATATATATAGTGAGGTTATTCTACAAGAAATCTTATAATACAATAAATAAGGTGAATTGTGGAGGTGACATGTGTCATCTTTTCAAATCATTATTCCACATCATATTGCCATATCATGTCATTTAACTTCAAAAGAAATTGAATTTTTTTGAAAATAAATTTCGAAAAAAAAATTTCGTTAAATTTTTTTTCGAAATTTAAAAAAAAAATTCGAAAAAAAAAAATTTCGAAAATTTTTTTTTTTCAAAATTTTTTTTTCCGAAATATTTTTTCGGATATTTTTTTCAAATTTTTTTACTGAATCACAGTTACATGTTTTACTGCATCAAAGTTAAATTTCGAAAAAAAAAATTCGTAATTTTTTTTTTCAAAATACTTTTTTCGAAAAATTATTTTGGAAAAACAAAAATTTCGAAAATGTTTTTTTCATAATTTTTTTACTGCATTACAGTTACATGTTTTAGTGCATCAAGATTATAAATTAAGGCATTACAAGTTTAATTACTACATTATAGTGCATTCACCAATGTTTTATTTATGATGCACAAAAATTATAACTACGATGCGGTAAACTATTACACTAATGCACTAATAATACAAGTGATGACTAGTGATAGAATTTTTATTCTCCAACGGAAAAATATAATGCATTTACTTATAATGTATCAATGTCATAATTATGATGCATTAAAGTTATAAATTACTACATCACTCGTGATGCACAAAACTTATAATTACAATGCGATACACAATAATTATATTGCACCAAAAATAAAAGTGATACTAATGATATATTTGTATTCTCTAGCGGATAACTATAATGCATTTACTTATAATGTATAATTGTTATAATTATGATGCATTAATGTTATAAATTACTCCATCATTCGTGATGCACAAAACTTAAAAATATAATGCACGAGTTATAAATTTGGTACATTATGATTTTTACTTACTGCATCATAGTTATGCATATAGAAAATCAATGTTATATTATTAGTAATCACATGTATTTTTTGTGCATGATAGTTATAATTTGACACATCGTAGTTTTAAATGTGTTGCATCATATATATGAGAATTACACCATAGTTATAAGTTTTGTGAAGGAATTATGATGCAATAACTTAAAACCGTGATGCATTAACTTATAAACATGATGCTCTAAAATGTATAACTGTGATTTGCTGAATTTTATTGAATTGTTGTAGCGCATCACACTCCAAATTTCAGTGCATCAAAAGTATAAATATGGTGCATAAAGGTAATAAATAAGTGTCTTATTCGTGATGCACTAAATTATTTAACCGTGATGCTCTATATTTTTTTCCATAATAGTTTAAAAAAAACTGAAAATAAAAATTTGTAAAAAAAATACGAATTCTTTTTTTAAAATTTCGAAAAAATTTTCAAAAAAAAATATTTCGAAAAAAAAATTTTGGTAAAAAAAAATATGAAAAAATATATTTTTTTTAAATTCGAAAAATAAAATTTTGAAAAAAAAAAATTCAAAAAAAAAATATTTTTTGAAAAAAATTATTTTCGAAAAAAATTATTTTTGAAAAAAATTATTTTTGAAATTTTTTTATTAAGGAGATGATATGAAGAAGTGATGTGTGATAATGTTGTGACACATGTCATTCCCACATCCATCCCTTCTATTTTATTTATTCTATTATAAGAATTGTTTTATTTTACCCCAACTATATATATATATATATATATATATATATATATATATATATATATATATATATATATATATATATATATATATATATATATATATATATATATATATATATATATATATATATATATATATATATATATATATATATATATATATATATATATATATATATATATATATATATATATATATATAGGGGAGAGTTAAAATAAAAAGGCTTTTTTTTGTGAGAAGGATAAGAAGGATTTTTAGCCAATCATTTAAAATCAATGGATAAGATCAATCTATATTCCTAACTAACTAACTAACTAACTAACCACCAAAACACGATTTTAAAAAAGTCTTCAAAAAATTCTGAAAAAATTCCAAATGGTCGGATTTGTTGGTGCCTAAAAAAGTTGTGAATAAACGTTTTTTAATTTTGAGTTTTTTACGTTTTTCTGATGCACAAAAAACAAAATTTGATGCACAAACACGTGAATTTTGGTGTACAAAATTTTTTCATTCAAAAAATTTTCAATTTATTATAGTTTGATGCGGAATCATATTTTAAAGCAAAAAGTTAAAAGAAGTTGGGCATAAAAATGAATTCTTAATGCACAAAAAACCTAAAAAACGTAAAAGAAAAGGTTTTTGTGCATCAAAATTCCATTTTTGTGCATTAAAAAAGCGTAAAAAACTTCAAATTAAAAAAACTTTTTTCACAAAACTTTTTTGCACCAACATTCCCGATCTACTGGAATTTTTTCATAATTTTTGAAGAACTTTAAAAAAAACACGTTTAGATGGTTAGTTAGTTAGTTAGTTAGTTTGTTAGGATTTTGATTTAATCTCATCCATTGATTTTAAATCAATGGCTGAAAATCCTTCTTATCCTTCTCACAAAAAAAAGTCTTTTTATTTGATCTCTCCCCTATATATATATATATATATATATATATATATATATATATATATATATATATATATATATATATATATATATATATATATATATATATATATATATATATATATATATATATATATATATATATATATATATATATGTATATATATATATGTATATATATATATATATATATATATATATATATATATATATCTCTATATTATATATAGGTATAATTATGATTTGAAACCACAGTTTTTAATCCAGTCATATCCCAGTCACATCTTTTAACCAATAAAAATGGTCGAAATCCTAAAAAATCTCACTTTTTCCTAAAATAACTCTTAAATTTTGGGATTTAGTGTTCTGTTTGTCTAAAATCGCGTTTTCCAAACGCACTTTTTTTAAGGGTAGTTTTAATATTTTTATGCGGGGTCACTCAAGAAAACACACACCCTCCTCCTTTTTTTTTCTCAAACCCTAATCTCACAAAATGCTCTCTTCTCAAAACCCCGTTACCCCGTTTTATTCAATCCTTGATCCACGTTCCAACCACGAAACAAAAATTGCCACAAATCATAACATACCAACAAACCAATCCATCAATCCATCAATAATTATTCCAAAAACCAATTAGGATTCTTTTGTAGATCTGAATTATTTTGTTTTCCATTTGATTCACAAACCAAGATCAAGATCTGGTAGAAGGTAACGATGTGGGAAACAATGATGAGATAGAATCAAGTAAGTTTCATCACATCCATATTCGAATTCGGTTTAGGTTTTGGTTTTTCCGGGGGTGATATACTGATTCTCCTAAACTCCAGGTACACCTCTTTTAGGTTTATGGTTTATTGTATGTATAAAGTCATTAATATTATTATTTGATTCTATTTCATGAAACAAACAAGACAACCCTGCAAATGTTTCGTGAGACCAGGTAGTACCTACTACACACCAATAGCAAACTTTATGTGTAATTTTAAGTTTTTGGGTTGTCACTATTTAAAGCAGAATGCTAAATTGACATTTGCAGGGGATTCATTCGAGTTTAAAAGATTTACATGCTTGGGGGTTGCTACCCCTGAGAGTTGTGCTCAGTTTGGGTAATTTTCTTTCAAACTGACAACCCCGTAAAAGGACATAGCAGCAAATAAATGTTACAGGAGAGCTCATCTGATTTGATATGTACCCTATTCAAAGAGTGGCTCAGGTGAGTCCAACCCGTCCCAATGCAGTTCAACACGTAATCAAAGACCTGTTTCAACAAGAAAATGTTTGATCTATGCGTTTGCTAACTGCGTTTGCTAAATTATATTAAACTCATAAGGAGGTTGTAATGTTAGGGTGATATTTGATAAGGCTGTGCAATTCAATTATAAAGCCGTGGATAATCTGGCAAGTGTTTGGTGTGAATATGCAGAGATGGATCTTAGGCACAAAAATTATAAGGGAGGGTTGGAGTTAATGAGGCGTGCTACTACTGAACCGTCTGCTGAGGTGAAACACATAGGTAAGCTATTCCGATATTCATAGTTTATTTTCTCATGCATATTTGACACGGAGTACCTTTCAATTAGATTTTTTTGTTTTCACTTTGCGATTACCTTAAGTACACAACATCGTTTAAAAGCAACAAAATTTTACATAAATCATAGCAGAAAGCATTTGCTGATAGAATCTACAGTTTCTATTCTATCTGGTTGAGGATGACCACTTAGTTCTAGATATAGATCACGGCAGTTACCAGTACGCCTGAAAACACCGCTGAATGAAATTTCGCATTTGTTAGCTTGAAACGTTATGTCTGCGGAGTGACAAGCTAACCTTTGATCATGATTAGACAAGTAATGGTCAGAACGAGGTCATCAAATGTCATCTGTAGTATGGGTCCAAACAGTTGGGTTGACCCGACAAGTTTAATCTCCGTCTTTCTTTAGTTTTAGATTATTACCTGTTGTTTGTTTCTTAAATTATTTATACACTCAGCTGCGAAATGGGTCGGCTCTTGATTCAGATCTGGCATTAGCCATGTATATGCTCCAATGGGTATAATTTGGATCCAGCAACCCAGTAAAAGCTTGGTTTTCCTTCTGCGTATTCAGGTATAACGATATGTACAAGAGTATCATGAGAAGTGGACTGCTACAAAGCGTTGTACAAGATTTTAGAGTCTTACAGGTGTTGAGAAGTTTCAGATTATTTCTTCTAAGATTAACCAAGTCCAGCCTGAATATTATGATCAAATATAATTTTTTTCAATATAAGTTTTCATATAAAATATTTAATTTCTTTTTTAAAGACTAACGGGGTGTTTGGATTAACCAGTGTTCTTGATGACATTGTATTCTTCCTAATTTTCAAGTGCTTAGCACCAGATCAACTGCTTTAAAATATAGTTTATTAGAATCCAGCCAAAGTTAGACCCGTTTTCATACATTTGGGCCAATTCAGAATATATTTAACATGTAATGGGTCAAATGGCTAATAAAATTGAATGATTTATAGTTCTATTCAAAGAAAGCTGAATTTAAACACGAGACCCGCATATGTGTAACTATAGGGTGTCAGAAAATGAAGTGGAGAAACTTGGACAATGAGAGTACAGAGATGGTTACTTGAAGTGGTTCAGGATCATTACAAGTTGAATGGCCGACTTGAAGTTATGAGTCTTAAATTGGCTTTTGTATTATAACATGTTCAAGTTGAGGCCTTTATCACCTTGAATGGAAATATTTGCATCAGGTATGACCCTTGTAATCAATTTGCTTCTCGATCATATATTTAATGCAACTAAACCAAATTGATTCAGTAGGGCGTGATTACCGTAGCATGAAGGAGCTCAAAGCTCTCACTGAAGCTGCATTACTTTCTGTGCAGATACAATAAAATGCAGTGTGATACGCGAAGTATTAAATAGGCAAAACCTATTCAAATTATTTGATAAAGATGAGTTTTCAGCTGAATTCATGTACTGAGATCCTTAGTAGTACTTGTGGTGCTGCAGGCCTTAGGTCGTCTGTGATCTCCATGGTACATGACTTGCTCACATCTTTAAGCTTATAAATTTTAACTATTAGGCCAGAGATAAATATCCGCTGCACTCGCAGTCAATTTCATTTCCCTTCTCATCCACTATGATAGGCTACATTAAAAATTTCAATGTAAGATGGTTTTAGGTAGGATACCTGAAGCCCGAAAAAGGGAAGAGTTGCAGAACCAGGTTTTTGAGGCCACGAGGTGGGAGTAATCTGGAAACAATATCAGTGAATAACAAGCAATAGTTTCCATTCTTGATATATGGTGAATTTAAAGTAAGTAAATAATATGAGTACGTACCATGAATCCACCGGTGTCTGTCTATTTGATATGGGACACCTTGAATTTCCAACTGCATTGAAAAACCACCTGTCAAGTACATAAAGGAATTCTTCATATATACATATATAATACGCCGTTCCTTTCAAATGAAACCAGAAGATGACTTTTGGTAAGAAGCTTACCATTTGTAGCAGCAACATATCCTCGGTAGCCCCAACACACTGGACAGCATTCAAGGTATCAACTGAGGAAGGAGCCATGGCTGATTGCATTCTTTGCAGCCTTCATGATTAACTTTATGTACTTCCTTCATATGCAGTTGGCGAAGAGATTATATATGCAAGGTAAAAAGGCTCATACAATACAACACCACCTTATGCCTACCGTTTGTCTACATAAACAGATAAAGGCACCAAGAAATGGTGAGATATAGATTATATTCCATGTTTGTTGCTAAAATTTATAAAATATCTATCTTTAAAGTCAATTATATAATATTAATTTACTTATGTCACAGTTTTATTGCCGCTTCAATATTCAGTGGGTTGTCATTCCTCACTGAGTTGAAGTGAGTTCTGGATACACGTGATTAATTATGACTAACTGTGTTTACAAGTTTTTTATTAATGTTAAACTCTTCTGGCTGCAGATCAAAGGAAAAAAGGAAATTGATGCTCTTAATATGGAACTAATATAATACTCTAGATGAACTTGAGTTGGTGAAAACAGAAAATACAAATATATCATCAGGAGAAGGTGAGAGGAACGCTAATAGTTTGTACTACCTCAATTGTTTAACAATGTTGTTCCAGCATATAATAAATTTTCTATAAAAAATTTACTGCCAAGTAAGTAGGTGTTTAGATTATGTTTATGTATGAAGCTGTCTAATGTGCCATTGTGGTATGAAAGATGTATCATCCGAAACTTTGAGAAGTTAGAGAATATGTTAGCAATGTAATGTGATGTTGTATTAGCTTTCCTAAAATATCTGTTTTTTCTTAAAGGTTGAATTGTAGTAGTAGTGTTCAGGTTTCCATTACCATTATCATTGCTATTTGTCATTGGACAACTTCTAAGACTCGAATATGACACAGTCAAGAACTCATCATGAAATATTATTCGTAATTACAAATCATCCACTTTTGGTCTTTAGGTGGCAGTGGAGAAAGCCGAGTAGAGCCAATCAAGGAAAAAAACAAAACATGACAGAAGTAGCTGCCACCACTGAAACTAAGGTATAGCCGCTGATGTTTTTAGCATTAAGGGATGTTTGGCTACGCCTGTTGCAACACTCTTCTGAAAGGCCAAGTGGTTAAGGTCATATTGTACGGGGTCGACGACTTAAGAATAGGCTCCCGCCAAATACATATACATGGGAAATCACCAAGATCAGTATGCTACTGGTGCAGATCCTCTTGGTTAGATTCCTGGTTTTAATGCCACCATGGAAAAGGTTTTGGTCGTACTATAAAACCAACCTCCATAACATCAGCTCAGGCAACCACGCCTTATTCAGTAGACTATTTGCCCGAATTGGGTGGTCTAAGATCTTCTTCGCCATGCGTTCGCTTACGCATTAACTATCCGTCTCCTTCACTTTCAAATTGCATACTTAACTTCTTACACTTGCTTCTTAATGCATGCTCTTTTGTAAAGTAGTTTACCTTCACGCACATTTAAAATGGTTGTAAGAGTTTGATTATGTGGTGTTAACTTTTTTTTATCTTAAGGAAGCTTATATAGAAGTGGTTTTGATGGCACCTTCGGACCAAGAAAATGTAAGTGGTTCGAATTTAGAGGTCATTTGTAGCTTCGGCCTTCGGGTTTCTGAGTGTTATTTTTGTGCTATTACTTATGTCAACTTAGGTTTTTTTTTAGTTCGTTATCCGAATTTGGTTTCTTTTATATTTATGTTCCATCAAAATTAAATATAGAATAACTTACGAGGGTAAGTAGGAGTAGGGATATGATTGTTATTTGAGAGTTTTTGTTGGTGGTATTAGTATTAGGGACCACAAAATGCGGATGGGTATTCATCAAATTTTTGAAAAATTATCACTGCCTTTTAGCTTTCTATAGGATTAGAGATGTTAGAGTACAAAAATAATTTTTGTAATGCTTTGTTTGTTTATAGGCAATTCATTGTGTAGGACTTTGAGCTTAATCGATATAGAAAGTAACAATGGGGTTGATGTAGCAATCTGTTTTTGCAACTTATGGGGCCTTGATTTAAGATCTCACAAGCAATTATTAGAGCACCTAAGTAAAATACAATTTTTGTTAAACTCTTTCGATACAGTTGTTTTTCAAATAAATACGAGAGTTAGATTTGTTTGTGAGCATGAATTGTAGTTCGGGAATTAAAATGGAACTCTTTTAGCTTAAGCCTCACACTTTTTTGCTTAATTTACAATTGGAATATATACTAATATGGTTCGTGTCATTGTTATCTAAAATAAATTATGGAGTACTATGTTGAATATCCAATTTAAAGTTTTGCTATGCGCTATAATGTGTAATATTCAAACTGTGACTATCTGATATCGAATTGCATATTTTGTACATTATCCAAGTATTTAGTATTCAACTAACCATGTATTTTTTTTTTCAATTTGGCATTGATCTTATATGTTTAAAGATGTTTGATAGCCAGAATTATTATATGGATTATAAGCGGAAAAACGGTTCGGTCCGGCGATCCAACCGGTTGAACCCGTAACCCGGTAAACCATAATCAAGATATCCGAGAATGTTGCTCAGCTAGGAGGAGTCAGCAAAGGGAACAATACATAGTTTAGTAACTTTCATTTACTTATTATTTTGGTTATTTTTAATTGCTTACTAATTTATGTAAATATGCAGGAGGCGGAAGCCAAACCTGCTGCTAAAAACAGAAAGATAGCAAACAGTTTTCTAAAGACAATTCCGACGATGGTAGTGATTCTAAGGAATAGGTATTGTGTTATTTTTTTCACTTGATAATTTAAATTCACTTTTAGCAGTTTTTGTATCTTGCATGATTTGGATTGTGACCATGATTCTCATTCAGCATGTAAAAGCTTTAGCAACAAACAAACCTACAGCTGCTGCTGCCCCCAAGGTTGGTATTTCAAGCATGAATAGATCACATGTGATTGGAGTATGTCATGTTAAGACTTTGTTATTGACCTTTAAGTATGGCTCTTTTATCGCTAATTTGTACACTCTCAATGACTGCTCTTACTCTTTTTGGTTTATCGACTTATATTTGATAATCACTGAAACCTGATTACAAATTCTGAATTTGTACACTCTCAATGACTGCTCTTTGAAAAATAAGGATATTATGTTGCAGATACTCATATCATTCATAAAGGGCAATTATTTGTAGGTTGTATTAGATGGTCACCAGTGGTGGTTGTCTAATTCAGGTCTGATACAGTGAATCGGTTGTCAGGAAGGATTCCACCATACTTGGACAATATCACCTCACATATATATCTGTATGTTCTCAGTAAAAGAGCATTTGTTGTTGGTGTTACGGATGACAATGATATCTAAAAGTGCGAGTTCAGTATGAGCAAGCATAGTGTTAGTCAAGATAACATTCAGAAAATAACTAAATAAGATAAGGGGTCACTTGGGTTAAACTTTTAATTACTGATGTTATTTTTTTTGTACAGCAGCCTAACAGAAAAGAAATAGCTACAAACATTGAGTCCACGAAGGAGATCGCATGGACCAAAAAATAGCCCTGACTACATTTTACAATCCTAAGTCTACTACTCTATAATTGAGTTCGGGCAGTTGCGTGTGTTAGATACTTGGATGATCTCACACCTTTGTCATAGAAACCCATGTGCTTTTCACTTCTTCCTTTTTTGATGTAGAGTGTCTAATACACCATTAGTCACATTTTATATCAGCACTTTATAATGCTAGATTTGGCAATTAGACTTGGTTGATTAAGGAAATGAACATTTGTTTTGTTTAGGAGTTGTCCACCGAGTCTTTTCCTCCTGGTTCAGTTGGAAGATAAGTTCGTGACTTGCAACCTTCACGGCATGACCACCTGAGTTTTTCAAATGTCAATTGCTTCAGACAGGTTTTTGGTTGAATTTCTCGTCGGTGTTGTGCAAGTTAGATGTTGATATTCTAATGCTCGGTTGGTATTTTGGTGACCCATGACGCGACAATTGAGAATGGGGCTGCAGGCAGTGTCACATCTAATGTTCTTATCTCTTGACTTCGGTTTTCAGATTCTTTCCTACACTTACGTGCTGTGTTCGTTTTTGAACAACGATGAACATAACTCTTATAACATCTCTGATGCTCCCGCACATGCCATTTCGTGCCTATATTGACATGGAATAAGTCTTATGGTATAATTTCAATGGACTGTAACTAAATTGTAAGACAAAACAATAGCAATTGAGTGCATAATTCAGAATTTAAGGATACCCATTTCTCTTCAGCCTTTCTACTAACCACAGAATTGCTGACATATCCTGTTACTTATTGAAGTTCGCTAGCCAATCAAGGGCCTCCTTTGAAACCTGGACATGGTAAGATTCTAATGAACTTCAGCAAGCCATTTAAGCGAGGACCTGTGTTTATACATGCTTAAACACACATCAGTGATTGGTTAAATAAACCCACAAATCAGACCATACTTTACTTAGTTTAGGAGTTTGGTAATTATGGTTGTTTATATATAAATCAGTTCAAACACATGTTGCATTCAGCTTTTATTAGAGATCCAAAAAATGTAACTGAAAGTGTATTGTTGTACGACCATTGCGTGGCATATCTGTTGTAAGAAACAATGATCTGATGGGGTATTCGGCTAGATTCAGGATGTAATTTTCTATAACATAGATTTAATAAATCAATCATAATCATTCAAACTCATTTTTCATTTTCTTTTAAAATATCTCAAAAAAGGTAAATAGTTTAGCAAAAAAAATACACAATTAAATAAATGATATATGATTCATATCATGGATCATAAAGAATTTTAAAAACACGACTTCTGGGTGGACTAAGACCTAAAAACCTAAAAATTATTTTACTTTTAGTTTTATTTTGACAAAAAAGTGTCTCAATAGAAACAAATATAATTAATACACAAACCTATAAACATATTTTATATTGACTTAATACTCTCAAGTCTCGACTGAAATCACATTTCTTTTTCTTTGATTTTTTGGTTGTTAAATGAATACTTAAAATAATACAAACCGATACTTTTATTATTAGACATTGAGATTAAAAGAGTTACGTCAAGTCATCAGATTCTATGGTGTTTATTTTGATTGAAATGGACAAGGCTGACTATGAAAAAGGTGGTCGAGAATTTATATATGCGTTTATATATACACGTCCGTTGTGAGTTTAGAAATTTTTTGTGTATTGTTTTAGCGCTAAAAGTTTTTCTACTATTGAGAAATTTGATGACTACATTAAACTTGATAGTTACTGTCGGAAGATTTGGTTATTGATTTGCTAAGCATGACTAATTTATCGCCTATGTCACAACGGCTCAACTATTATATATATTATTCAATCATAAACAACGGAGCACGTAAATACTTGATATCAGTGAACAACCACAAAAACACAGAAACGAACCTTAATGAACAAATTAACGAACAATAACAAAGTAGATGGTATTTAGGAGTAAGTTCATATATCCTACTTCAAACCAATGATCTAAAGATTGTTTCAAAACCTATTTACAAACCAATATCCACCCGTTTATATACGTACAACTAAAGATTCACATAGGACAAAACACGTTCGTTGGGTCAGACTAAGCCTAAAAATTTCAAAAATTAATTTCTTTTAACAAAAATGCGTCCCACTACGAACATATATAATTAATGCACAAACTTACTTTTAAAAATGATTTTCGAAACGATCGGTAACTCAACATCTTTGATAAAAAAAACAACAATTATATTGATATTAATGTGTAAACTGATTTGCGTGATGATATTGTATATAGGAGTCAACTTTTGGTGTTATGATGATACTACACATGTGGACATGTGGTGCATTTTAGACTTCTTTAAAAAAAATTAAGATTGTTAAACAAAATAAATTATTCGGACTTTAAAAAATTTAAATTATCAAGAATTTTTTATTTAAATCTGGATTGAATTTAATTTTTTAATTCTTTTAACATAAACATAACGTTATTTAATAGTAAACTATAAATAAAATATGCTAAACATTAAATTACAAATTCAAAAAACAAAAAACGCACAAACCATAAACCCTCTGGAACAATTAAAAAAACAACCCCGCCCGTTGGGCGGGTTACGATGCTAGTATATATATATATATATATATATATATATACATATATATATATATATATATATATATATATATATATATATATCTTTACATTATATATAACAGGAGGGAAATGCCACATAAGCATGTTTAAATCCACGTCATCAATTTTTTCCACAATTTTCGGGATTGAGATACTTAAAATCTTAAAATACTATAAATATTAAAAGTTTTGCCAATAGCAAGTTTAGAACCCGAGTGTGTTAGTTCACACACAAACGCATCTACCATTAAACCGTAATGGCATATGTTATCAAGTATTGAAAAACTAAATATTTAAATATAAATCAAGATTCGAAAATATTTGGAGTCAATTTATAGTGTAAACATACCTACTTAATCGTAACAGAGCATGATAAAACAGAAAACCAATAAAACAATAACCCTAATGATAATATCAATCGCATTCTCAGTGTACCATAACTTTTCTGCTTTGGTTATCCCAAAAAAAGATCGTCTTCCCAAAGCTTTATCACAGTCGCACCAATTTTCTAAACATTAAATTAGTTTTGGCTCTCGCTTTTATCTTCCATGTTACCATGCCAATTTTTATTCATGTTATTGTGATGTTAATGTATATTGTTTCTTATTGCAGAGGGATTAAAAAAAGTTTGTCCCTGACTTTGTTTGCTTTTTATGTGCAGACACCATCGCGGACTACGTACATGCAAACTCCATCCTTAAATTAACTCTGGATCTAATGGTTTTGTTACAATAACACGCTAACAAACTGACTCTTCAGGTGCTTTCGCATCATACCTGCACGAAAACATGTTCAAGTAAGATTATTTTTCAAACGAATCATGAAGTAATAAAGTTCTTATTTTAGAAATCAGATTTTTACCTGTACTATACATGTATTCGATCTCGAAAAGCATTGGTATAATCATGTCCATCTGTATTTTAATAACTTTGTTAAAGTTGTGATCTTGAACAAAGTACATAAAAAATCTCAATTTTATAATGGACGTACATGCATACTCTTTTTTAGAAAGCAAGAATGCGTTAATTTCATTGTCAGACAAGAAGAATTTAGACCTTGCTGTAGACTACACGAATTAGGGTAAGCTTATAACTATATAAAATGTTATTACATCTACTTTTTCTTTTTAACTGTGATCTTTGAAATTGGTTGCTCCTATGAGTTGATATTCATCTCTGTGAATACTTTCGTTTTCGATGACTGTTGTAATTCAATGTGAGGAAGGAAATGTACGCACACAAAATTTTTATCTAATCAGAGACAAACAGAAACGTAAACGACAATCGTAAGTTTGATTTAAAGTGGGTGTTTGCAACTAAGACTCTAAAAACCTTTTAACTGTAAATTAGTTACTGATTTATTTTGTCGAAAGTGATTAAGCTGGTTTGGTTCATTAGGAATTTCACTTTGGGTGACCTTTTTACCTTACGTATATTGGAACAGGTGATACACTATTAAATAGTTGGAACGGAAAATCTTGATGGTGCTTTATGTTTCTTCCAACTGTTTGAAATCCTTACGTGATTCCATTTGCTTATCTCTGCAATTTAAGATTTGATGTTTCTAGCAACTACTTCACCTCCTCCCTGGCCAATGTCTTTCCTCTCATGTATATTTTCATAGATCTAAAAGCCATTTTTCTTCTCACCGATCTTGACACATTAATGTATACGCTTTGGTACTAAGAAAGTGTTGAAAATGGTACAAAATGATAACGCGTCCAACACAGACTCTTGATTACAGCATTTTTCGTTCTCACAGTTATGTTCTATGATGCAGGATATGTAATTATCAGTATGCAGGATATTTAACGATTGATGTAGAGGCTGGAAGAGAATTGTTTTATTACTTAGCCGAATCACCTCAGAATTTCTCAATCAGCATACCTAAAACAATTTTATTCTTATCATGTGAGTGGTACAAGTGGGGAATTTTCTATTTGCTCACAAAATGTTCAACTCGACATGTTTTGACTCAACTAAAATGGGCCAAAAACAACATTTACATCAAACGTAAGAACAGGTCGGCATATCTAGCTACAGAAATCTACTACATGAAGAAGATTCAAGTATGAACAAAATACACAATAAAAGTTTGTTATAGAGCTTGGAATCAGATCAGAACCTTAAGCTACATTATGCACATGCTAACTATTTGACACAATATATTTAATGAGTTAATAGAGATTGTTATAGAGATTGCATTATGCTCTTGGTCCATTGTGATTTAAAATGCTTTTGATTCTTTGTATCTAATCTATAATCTCTAATTCTCTATAACACAATGTATTTAAGGATTAAATGTAGCAGCTACTAGAAGGCCTTTAGAAGAGAACAAAAAACTCGAAGCAGCTATATCTACGAAACAACCAGATTATTCAGAATGGATGTTTTGATATCCTGGAGGCAAAGTATGACTATGATTTTTATATTAATCATTTAATTCTGATCTATTTCTGTTTCGAACCAAGGTTTGATTCTGAGGCAGCAAAGTCTAGCGCAGAAGGAATCCCAGCGCACAGATTGTTTTCATTTGAAGAGTTGAAGAATGGTACTAACCATTTTCATAGATATCTATCTTCATAGGTGAAGGTTCAACCGTAAAGGTACATATCTTCATGATCTTAAAACACAATGTACTCCAATTTTTATCCCTATGTGCAACATAGTATTCAAAATACAATCATAAGTACCATTCAAAATACGTATCAAAACAACAAATTACGTATTTTGGTAAGAAATGGTGAGTTACATTAGATGATTAAAACAAGGACATTGCATGTAACTATCAGAGCATAAGATATAAAATAAGAAGATGTATGCAAAATACTATGCAAAAGAAATAATGGTTTAGTACAGCTTTTACTTCCTGGAATCGCAAGATATGAACTTTTTATGCTAATTGTTTTTCATTTAGGTTTCTATATCTGCTGCTACTGCACCTGGAACAAATACACCCAGTAAGCACAAGCGTATGTTTAGGTACAACACATTAAGAGAACCGCATGTATTGATATACGAGTTGCTGTAGTGTGTTTCTGTTGGAGGTAAAACAAATCTTATATTTTAAGAATGCAGACTATTAAATCCATTTTCTGATTTATCATATGGTTCGTTCATTTAAACTGGTATATAATTTGTTATAGGAGCTAAGGACATATATAGAAATTGAAGATATGTTTAGTGCATGGATGTCTGAGTACTTTTGCAAATAACGTAATGATAATGACAAAAAACAAAGATGCTGCTGACAAGGAAGAAAATTCGATAAAGATGAGTATGTATATAATGTTCACGTTTCATGAACCATGAATTTCTTCAGTATTGAACTCAACAATACTAAGGTAAACTCTTCTCCTTAATACTTCTTGACTATTAGTACTTTTTGTTGGATTCTTAAACCCAATCCTCACGTAAAGGGTCTTCCTTTATTTTATTGTGTGACCATGTAATAACAACCCGATGCGATGTTAAGCCTTGTCGATCAGCTGCAACATGCCACTATTAGTTTTGTATCAGTGAACATGATATCTCCTACTGACATTGTATTTGTGTGCTACACATACGAATTTTTTTATTGTAATTCGTGTGTTTGTCTTTCGTCGACAACTAATAAATATTATTCGTATTATAAATCAGGAAATACTAGAAGTGGCTGTAATGATACACAATAAAGAGTTATTGATGGTTACTTTGCCCCGGTTACTCATGTTAGTGGGTCAATACGGGTGACGTTTTATGTCAAATGGGTCAAATAGAGAAATTAGCTAAGAGCCTAATAAGGTAGAACACGAAACATTTTAACCATAATTAGAGCAACATCGAAAAAGTCTTAGGGTCTGCAATTAATAAGGAATCTGTGCAGACTGTCATGAAAAAGATGAGCAAATGCTACCTATACAGGAACTTGAAGTGAACAACCTGTCAATAAGTTACTAATGTTGTCGAACAAACACTTACCTTTTCTATGACCCATGTTATAGCATACGTGCGTCTCCTGCAAGCCATGTTTCAAATGTGGATTGTTTTGTTGTAAATTAATTGGTGCATTTACTCTTTGCTGCTATATGGCAGGTGAAGAAAATGGCGCTTTTTGCAGCAGAGGAAGTTGTTGAAGGCTTGAAAAATCCAAATCGAACCAAGTAAGTTCAAAGCATTTCCTAATTTATCATGTACGTTTTCCCAGTGCAATCTTCTTTCTTGAACACAACTGAATATCTAGCTACTCATAAGCAATTGACTTCATCATAACATTTGGAATTTGACTTCTGAAGAAGAAAGAGTTATGGCCCGTCTTTCGATACGCCATGCCCTCATCATCTACAAGTCAGATGCATCAGGAGTAGTGTGTTATATATTCATGGTATTATAATCCCATTAACTGACAGTGGCAGATAGATCAATATTCTTAAGCACCGTTCTGAATTTTACTTTTGAGAAAAAAATTGTGTTGTTAGTATTTATAGAGGGAAGAAAGAAAATAACCTGAAGGAAATTTTATGATTGTTTCTCTCTTATCTCATTAAGTAAACATTGGACTAACTCTACCTTACCTAAGATAAACTTAAATTTTAATGGGTGTAATCATAAAGATGGCCATTTTCTTCTCCTTTCTAATCAGCTCAAAATAAGGAAGACATTAAAAATGTTTTATTTTGTACGAAATGCTACTTTACACAAGCACCAAGCTCAATTAAAAAGGCAAATAAAGGTAAGATAAATGTTCATGCAGAAAACATACTTTCATTTGCCTAAAGAAAATTTAATGATACATTGATGCCTTTTAAATTTGTTCAAAAAAGTTAACTTTCGTTAAGTAAGGCAAACGTACTTTCATTCAGATAAAGAAAGGTAACATAGTTAAAGAATTTGAAAATAAGGTAATAAGTTAATAAATATATATGTTACAGTGAAATTAGATGACTTCTCAAGAAGACAAGAACAAAGTATAACGAAGTCCGACCCGTTTATATGTTCGAATTTCTTAAAGGCAGTGCCAATGTTTTGAAACCTGGGTCGACCTGGCCGGGTTAATCGGTTGATCCGGTTCCGGTAGAAAAAGCGGGTCATTTTGACCCGGGTTTCATATTTTTAAAACCCGGTTAGACCCGTCGGGTTTGGGTGACCCGGGTCTATCCGGTTCTCAAGACCGGTCGAGTTTCGATTTTTTCAGGTTTTTTTTTAAAAATATGTAAATTTTACGTATTTGTGATAAATTTCATATTATTTTTGTTGGTAACAATTTATAACTTCAATATACAGAAGTTTTTATGGTTTTTATATATACTTTTTGTTAATTATTTAAAAATATGAAGAAATTTTTTTTAGAAAACCGGGTTAACTCGGACCCGATGACTCGACCAGATTGATTCAAAAACCGGGTTTCAAAACATTGGGCAGTGCGTCGTGCGAGGCGTTTTCCCCATGGTGCCAAACAAAAACGCAACCCTCCATATCGTGTATAACTCAAATGATGAGCAAAAACAAGAGGCCACGGCGCGAGAGATTGTACCGTGCCTCGCGTTGTGAGCGTTCTCGCGTTGTCGTATTGTTTTTTTTGAAAACGCACATCTATATTAGGGAGTCATCTTTTAGTATTATGGTGGATTTTGATGTTATGGAAAAAATGATAATGTGAAATCACTTTTTCCCATGACACGACAGGAGCACAATGGCTCAATTATATCTAAACCTCTTAGTTTAAGCATTCCTCAGATTTTAACCCTTTGAGACTTATTTTTAACATTTTTATTGCTGAACATGGCATTTTGCTCCAAGCATATGACAACGAGAATAATGATCCTTTCATTTTTTTAAGCAAAGCTAAAACAAAAGAATGTTCCATTCATAAATTCATTTGTGTAATAGTTTTAAGATGGACGGGGTTAAAATCTTATATCACAAGTGTATAAATGTTTTAAGTAGAACGAAAAGTTGAAACACATTTTAATGAATGTGGTTCATTTTAGATTCATTTTGAAAAAGTTAACATTTTTTTTCTAAAATTGACATTAAATTAAAAAAATTCACATGTATTACGAATACTAACGAGACATCCTCAGCTCTGTCCCTTTATAATTATCTTTTAGGAAATTGATAGTTCAAGGGTGTAATATATATTTTATTCACATTGTATCGGCTTATTATTCTATGACATAAATTAATGTATTAAATTGCAAGTCTTTTAATGCTTTGTCATATGTAATTTTAATATATTTAATACAAGTTCTATACAATTACTTTAAAATTATAAAATACTAGCATGGTGTGCGCGCAATGCTGCGGCGAATACTTGATGATGATTTTTTAAGCCAACAAATGTTACTATCTTATCTATCAAGTTTTTATTTACATTAATTTAAAGTAGTAAAAAAATAAATTTAAATTAAACCCGTCAAAAATTTAAAAAAAAAACAAAAGTTAATAAAACTCATCAAAATAGATATAGTATTAAAGAGCACAAAATTTTAAAAAATATGGTGAATTTAGATTATGAAAATAATAAATAGATAAAATGTATTGTTGAGAATAAAATTTAGCCAATGCACTTGGACGCTGACAAGAGCAATCTGGACGTTGTTAAGAAGAAATCAAGCGTTGCAGGACAAGCGTTGACAGGAAGAAGTCAAGCGTTGATAAGAAGAAGTCAAGCACTGATAGAAGACTTAGTCTACACGTATTATGTTTCTAGTATGTTTCTAGTATGTTTCTAGTAAAGATATGTTCGACAATGTATTTCTTATGTTTATCTTTACCAAGAATAGCTGATACGTAGACTCTTGTACAAGGTTCCTTAATCTATAAAAGGAGGCCTTTAGGTTTTGTAAAAATAAGTTTTTCATACGTCTTAACACTTTCATTGTACGCAAGTTTGATTTATCAATCAAAGTGAAAGTTTGGTTTATCTTGTTTGTGTGTTCTTGTTTAAGTATTTGTTGGGTCCACTAGATGTGGATCTTACAGCCTGTCAGGAACGGTGAACGACTTCTGTAATCACAAGTCTATTCACAGAGAGACTCTATACACAATATAAATGCGGAATACAAATATAATAAAGAAGAACAGAATAACTATAAAGACTTGATCCTTTCTAAGGATTTCTAATATTGATAATGACTAGAACTACGTTTGATCAAGGTGTGTCTAACCCTTCTGCCTAAGGTTCCTTTTATACTACCAGGAAACCCTAATACATCATTAAACAAAACGTGTAGAACTGATATGCATATCCTTTCCTAACATATCTCATGCATATCCTAACAGAATAATAAATAAATAATAAAGTTTGACTTTAACTAGGACCAGGAGCACGACTTGCTCCTACTACTACTAGGACCAGGAGGAACTACATACCTCCTAGTCTACCTATTACAATTAACTATTCCAATGGTCCTAACAATCCTCCCCTAAACTTGAATTTGACCTATTGAGTTCAAGTTTCCTGGTAAAACGGGCAATAAAGCTTGAGGATTGAAACAGCAAAAGAAACAGTAGCATCAGCAAGATAAGAAGCACAAGAACCGTCGCAACATGTGACACTAGAAGCTTCTCCAAAGCTTGAAACAAATCAGCATCGTGTTGAATCTTTACAGCAACATGAGCAGATTTGATGAGCCTTTACCAATTAGATGCTCGCTCTTGGGCTAGCCAGTCTTTCTGGTGGAATAAGCATCACCCTGGGAGACCATAACCCAACCCAACTCTTAGAACGTGAATCAATGGTGAGTGGGGGTACCCTGATGATTTTAGGCAAACCATCACAGCCGTCAACAGATTTGATATGTCTTTACCAGAAGCCGTACCCCTCTGGACTCGCCAACTCTCAGCAATGAAGCATCGGTGAGTTGAAAACCCTATAGCTTTAAGCAAGCTATTACAGCTATCAACGGATTTGATAAAATCTTTACCAAGAGCCGTACCCCCTTGGATTAGCCACTTTTCAGTCTAGGACCATGGCAAGTGAAAACCATCCAGTTTTGGGTAACCTGGCAACCATCAACGGATTTGAGAATCACACCAGGAGTCGTACCCTCAAGGTGAATCAACTCTTTCTTGTCGGTTAGACATGGTGAGTTGAGGACCATTTGTTGTGAGGACCAAGTCCAACACCTGATGAAACCAGTAACCAGCACAAGTATGAATCAGCAACCAGAACCCAAAGTGTGAATCAGCAGATGGGATTGTATACACAAGTGTAAAATCCATGATATGTTTAAAGTATAAGCAGATATTATATATAAAAAGTATATTTTTTTTATTTTTTTAATTATTATTTTTTTAACTATAAAGAATGAAAGTCACCAATCACTTTACATATTGGTGAAAAGAATTGCAGTATTAACAAATGATCAAAAACACAAAACAAAAACACTTACAAACCAACCATATCGCAGACCAGAAGCAGCCACCTTATCAGCTTTCAAACGAGCTTGGATCCCTTCCACCAGTGCAGTTGCCATAGAAGACTCATTCCCGGAGGGGGCATTTGAAATCTGTAAGTGACAAGCAAGCATAGCCTCCATCGAAGCAATCGTCAACGGATAATCCAAGTCTGTGAGCATGAATACCATAAGACCAGATTCCAACTCTAACATATGCACACCACAACCCGCATATAACTTCCATCGCTGAATAACCCATTGTGGCTGATCCTTCCAGACACCAGAGATAGGAGCATGGGGAGGGGCATCAAGCATCATCTTCAAATCAGCCCATACTCGCAGACCAGGCCAGGAGGGCACATCATTAGGATGAACAGGCATGCCGGCATCCACAAACCCATATAAAGCCATAAGATCCTTACGATCCGCCCAAGACAAAATACCTTGCAGACCCGAAGCAAACCTAACAGACCCATCACTAAGAGTAATCCTATGAGATACCGTACCAGGAAGAGTCGTGGAATGCGTAACCGTCCAACCAGTAATATATCCATTACCCAAAGGCAATTCGGAGTCACTATCAGAAGCTGCATCAATAAGATTTTCGGGATCAGGCTTCTCATAGGGAACAGTCTTGCCACGTCGAGCACGTCGAGCCAATTTCTTGCGAATGGAACGGCGAGGAGTGGGATCATTAGGCGAGGGTCCAACCTACTGAGCAGCAGGAGTGGGAGTAGTAGAAGTAGAATCAATAGTTTGCCCACCCAAAGGATCAACAGGAGCTGCACTAGAAGAAGGAATAGGTTGAGAACCAGGTACGGGTGGTGATGGTGATGCCATAGCAGGTGTAGCAGTGGTGGTGGTAGTTGTAGCAAAGGTGGTGGTGGTAGCAGGACCTAGAGAATAAAACTGAGGAGCAACCGAAGGAGTAGGGGTGGTACCAACTGTAGAAGCAGCAACAACCGATGGAATAGCAGCAGAACCAGGAGTAGTATCAGATGTAGAACCAGTAGCAACATCAGGATTAGAAGTAGGCACCACACGTGGAGAAGGACGATAAATGAATCGCTCCGGAATTAGGGTGCTCTGATGCTTGACCATTTGTTCATAGAGCGCCTTAAGCTCATCAAAAGACAAAGCCCTAACCCTGTCCCACTTCCAACCAGTAGTGAAATAGGCAGCCGACTGATACTTCATATATCGCTGCATCTGCTTTCGCTCCTCAGCTTTCGACAAAGGTCTGTTCTTACGCTTCTCACGAAGTTGTGCAGCAAGCGCCAACTACTGCTTGCGCATTAACACCATGGCTCGAGGAATACAGTTATGCTCATCCACATCCGAACCCAAAAGATCAGTGAACTGGGAATAATCCTTGGTAAGAATAGTCAACACCCGCATCCAATCGCTATCATTCCAATGCATAGCATCATGCTGCACCTGTTCACGTCTCTGCTGTTGTAGCGCTTCCTCCTCAGCCCGAGCAGCTTGATCAATTTCGGCTTGCATCCTTTGAGTAGCCTCCTCACCTAACCTATCCTCCTCAAGCTGTGTGCGTGTACGCTTGCGAGGTGGTGAGGGAGCATCAGTCATGGGGGCCTTCCCCTTTGGATCATGAGATGGACCAACAGTAGAACCAGTAGTAGGACCAGCAACACCTTCCATTGGTGTGGGAACAGCAGCAGGAGAAGGAATGCTGGAGGAAGTAGGAGGAATCGGCAGATCATCATACAACTTATCAGCAAAGGCAGCCTTTGCCAACAAAGTCAAACCATCCTCAACACGATCCTTAACCTCCTCATCAGAATCAGAGTGAACCACATGCTTCTTCCTTCGCCTTTGTTGTGTTTCCAATGCTTTGATCCGGTCAGCCATGGGAAGAACAAATTCCCGAGTAAGCTTACGGTGTTGATTCAAATCTGCTTCCAAGGAAAGAATCCGTGCATGATACCTGTGCATAAGATCAAGTAAAGAAGTAAGTGTAATAGGCTCCTCCGCTTTCCCACCAAGAGGACTTGGGTCTGGGAAGGCTTCATTGGAACCAGAAGCAATAAAGAGGTCATCATTTTGAGCACCAGCACCAGAAGGCTTATCAGAAGAGGGTGGAGCAGGACTAGGAGGGGGAGTCTCCACAAATGGAGACGAATGTGGCAATGAAGAAGGAGCAACCTTGTAAGTGGATGGCCTTTCAACCACCACCTCCTCAACCAGCTCTTCCTCAACAACATGAGGAGCACCACCAGCAGGATTCTCATCCTCCATTGGGTCATCACCTAACTGAGGTTCCTCCTCAGCTTGTTCAACCAGAGGAACAACAACATCAGGAGGACCCTGAGAAAGGCCCAACATGGCATCAGTAAGAGGCCTCCACACCCCGCTAAATCCATGGACCATGTTATAGTATACTTTAGCAGTAAGCTTAGAAGGCACATGTTCCGCCCTATCACGAGGTATACAAACAAGTATCTGTTGTAAAAACCTAGGATACATCAGAAACTTCTTCCTAGACCCAACACTAGACAGATTGCTAACCATCCCCTCAAACAAATAACGAGAGAAATTAAATACCCTACCCTGTGCTAAGCATATTAGACCAGTAGCCAAAGGAGTAGGAAAAGCATCCCAACTCCCAGACTTGGGACTTAAACAATGAATCAGAAAGTGCACTAGAAGCTTCCATTGGGGGGAAAACCTATTCTTTTGGAAGTTAAACTTCCCCACATGATGATACCCAATAGCAGCCATCCCCACCAACACCTCCGCATTGGGGATGGAAACAACACCACCTTCATCTTGAAGATGAAGGGAACTATGAATAGAAGCTTCAGAAACCACGTATGAACGTCCATCTATGGTAGCATGGATTTCACGTGGACGACCAACCACAACCACAAGGCGAGCAGAAGCCCAAAACTGACGAATGACACTATCATAAATAGTGGGACATACAGTAAAAGCATACCTGAGGTTTGAAGCCTCAATGAAATCCAGAATTTCAGTGAAATCATCACGGTGTGGACCATCTCCTAGATAGGCGACCTTGTTATGAGCAGGTTGGTATACCAGGACAGCCATGGATCTTGATTAATAGGAATGAAAGATGATTTGTTAGGGTTTGAGAGAGTAGGATCGGATGTGTGTGTGTTATGAGTGAGATGAATGAGTCAAGAAAGGTTAATTGACCATAAATAATGGTGGGAGTAACTGTTCATTGACCCCTAATAATGGGGGTTGCCCTTTCAAATTAGGCAATTATTTCAAAGTAACCACTTCCCCTTTTAACATTATTTGCAAATTCCAATTTACCAAAGTTAAATAAGATGATATATACCAGAATTTGAAAGCGTTGACTAAAAGTCAAAACGCACAATGGTCAATACTAGAAGCAGAATGTGGTCAACAGAAGTCAACAAATTGAACAGTGTCCCAAACTAGTACCAGAAGGCAACCACCAGTTGACAAAGAAGGATTTGCATCCACTAGAAGCCATCTAATGATGACTAGAAGCTAACCAATAAGGACTAGAAGCCAGTCATGAAGGAATATAACCATCAGAAGTGAGCAAAAACCTCCACCAGGAGTAACATACACCACCAGAACCAATGCAATATGTTGTTAAAATCTACCAATATGTTAGTCTGTGCAAATAAATATGTACACGAAGCCTCCCCTTAGGCTTAGCCTCCCCTCAATCCTAGACCTAAAGGATTGACCATCCCAATGTGAACCACCAAGTGGTTGAACCGAGGACCATCAAAGGCTTTTGTCAACAAATCAGCAACATTATCATCCGTATGAACTTTAAGAACCTGTATCAACCTCTTCTCATTGGCATCCCGTATAAAATGGTGCCGAATTTCAATATGCTTTGTACGTTGATGAAAAACAGGATTCTTCACAATGCAGATAGTGCTTTGATTGTCAATGAAAATTTTTGTGTTCATAAAATTGAACCCATAATCCAACATCTGATTTTGGATCCACAAAACTTGTCCACAACAGCTAGCAGCAGCAACGTATTCAGCTTCTGTTGAAGAAGTAGCTACGATCGTCTGTTTCTTGCATTGCCATGAAATAAGTTTTCGACCCAAAAATTGACAACCACCAGTAGTAGACTTTCTGTCATTATTAGCACCTGCATAGTCACTATCACTATATGCTTCAAGAACAAAAGGTGATTCTTTAGGATACCACAAGCCCAGCTTGGGTTGAGCCTTGATATACTTGAAAATCTTCTTAACTGCATTCAAGTTAGAAACCGTTGGAGCCACCTGATGTCTAGAACAAGCACTTACTGCAAACATGATATCCGTACGTGATGCAGTCAAATACATGAGTGAGCCAATCATAGACCTGTACAAGTGAACATTGATCGGGGGATCTGGCTCATTCTTGAGTTTGACTTTAGCAACTTCATAAGGTGTTGCTGTTGGTCTAAGAGGATCCATGTCAAACTTCTGAAGGATCTCATGAACATATTTATCTTGACTGATGAAGATCCCATCCGACTGTTGCTTGACTTGAAGACCAAGGAAGAAGGAAAGCTCTCCCATAGCACTCATCTAGAATTCGCCTTTCATCAAGTGTTCAAACTCATCACACCATTCCTTCTTAGTAGAACCAAAGATAATATCGTCCACATAAACCTGAACAAGGATAATGTCCTTGGTATTACTCTTAAGAAATAGTGTTTTATCAATAGTACCTCTTCTATAGCCATTCTTTAACAAGAAAGTTAAAAGACGCTCATACCAAGCTCTAGGAGCCTGATGTAATCCATAAAGAGCCTTGACCACCTTGTAAACTTTCTTGGGATGAAGTGGATCTACAAATCCCTTAGGTTGAGTGACATACACTTCCTCATCAATCTTTCCATAGAGAAATGCACTCTTGACATCCATCTGAAAAACCGTAAAGCCCACATAAGAAGCAAAAGCCAAAAACAGACGAATAGCCTCAATCCTAGCAACCGGAGCAAAAACTTCAGTGTAGTCAATGCCCTCAATTTGAGTGTGGCCCTGTGCGACAAGCCTAGCTTTATTCCTCACTACAATTCCCCGTGCATCTTTCTTGTTCTTGAGAATCCATTTGGTATTGATTGTTGTCTTTCCATCTGGTAAGTCAACTAGAACCCAAACATTCTGAAACAAGAATTGCTGCATTTCCTCCTGCATAGCCTCCACCCAACTTTGATCCTCAAGAGCATGAGTGACTGATCTAGGTTCCACCTGTGAAAGAAAACAAGCAAACAAACAGTGTTGAAAGTCCGTATGATTATTACGCTTTTGATCTTCAATATAGCTCACAAGAGCATGATGATCAGACGAGGCCTTCTTATGCATTCTGCGTGTCTTGACAGTAGAACCAGGATCTCGAATGATTTGATTGGTAGGGTGATCTTTGTGTGATTGCAACACTGGATTGGAAGCTACCTCCACTTCTGGTGCCAAGTTATTGAGATCCCCAACAAAGTCAGCATCATATGAAGCAGCGTTGAAAATGCCATCTATTGGTTGTTTATGAATATCATCCAGCTTGGTAGAGGACTTCTTTTGATGGTTTCCCAAATCAGAAAGACTGGAGAATCGAGTATGAGAAGCAGACTCACTAGCCGGAATACCAATAGGAGGTAAACTAGCACTAGGAGTAGTAGCTGGGGTACTAGGAGCAGCTTTGTCAGTAGGCGTATTCAAGGGAAACTCAAAGCCACCTTGAGCAGCTGCTGTAGTAGCTTATTGTTGTTGTTTGAGTAGGGTGTCAAGAGCTACTTGTGAATCCAATACATCCAATGGAGTTGCATCACTAGGAGGAGTAGAAGAGACTGTGGTGGAGTAGGATGGAACCACAAAAATATCATCCTCGTCATCTGAGTCAGAAAGACTAGAAGGAACAACTGTACTAGAAGTTGCAAACACTTGTGGACCTGCATCATGGTTAGTTTTGAAACGAAAATATCCTAATGAATCACTAAGATAATCAAGATCAAAATACCATTCAGGACCCTTGCCTTGGATGTTTGACTTCTCTTCAAAATACCTGAGATTAATAGTTTCAATGACCCGCTTGGCTTGGAGATTGTAGACACGATAAGCCCGAGAGTGAGCTGAATATCCCACTATGTATCCTTCATCTGCCTTGCCATCAAACTTCCCCAAATAGTCACTAGTATTCAGAATGGTGACAGGACACCCAAAAGGCTTCAAATGAGCAATATTTGGAACTTTGGCCGTTAGGAGCTCATAAGGAGTCTTCTTGTGAGGATTGGTAATAGAAACCCTATTCAAAACATAACTTGTAGTATTAACAGCTTCTGTCCAGAACATGGTCGGAAGCTTGGAATCGGCAAGCATTGTTCTTGCTGCTTCTATTAGAGTCCTGTTCTTTCTTTCTGCCACGCCTTTCTGTTGAGGAGTTCTTGCTGCACTATAATCTCTTTTGATGCCCTTAGCATTACAAAGTGCTATGAGGTCTTTATTTTTGAACTCGGTTCCATTATCACAACGAATACCTTTAACCTTCTTGGACAACTGGTTCTCTATAAGGGTAAGAAAATCTCTAAGAATTGAGTATGTCTCACTCTTGGCAGCCATGAAGAACACCCACGTAAACCTGCTATATCCATCAGTTACCACTAGACAGAATTGTTTGTGGTCAATGCTCCCAATGGAGGTAGGACCAAATAAATCCATGTGTAGTAGCTGCAATGGTTCAATTATAAGACTCGGAGCAGTAATGGCCTTGAAGGATGCTTTATGTTGTTTGCCTTTGCTGCAAGCAATACAATTTATATCATTTCTAAATGACTTGGGAGGTAAACCAGAGACCAGATTCAGATTTGCTAGTTTGTGAATGGTCTTGAAGTTCACATGCTCCATCCTTCTGTGCCATTGAGTGGCTTCATCTTCTGAGGCTTTAGCAACCAAACATGCTAGTTGACCAGTAGGGTTGACTTCATTCAGCTTGATGCTATAGAGATTGTGTCTTCTAGGGATTCTGAGCAGAACCTGTGAGTCATCCGGAAGTTTAAAGTCTTTGGATAGCACAAGTGCATCAGTATCCGTAAAGAGAACAAACTGCTTCTTGTCACAAATCTGAGAGACAGATATCAAGTTGAAGTGTTGAAGTGCTTCCACATAGTAGACCTGCTCAAAATTTAGATTAGGCGTCTGAATTGTTCCTTTGCCAGTGATCCTTCCTTCACCTCCACCAAAATAGACCTTGCCGCCTTGAAATGGTACAAAGTTAGAGAGAAGACTTTTATTTCCTGTCATGCTCCTAGAGCATCCACTATCAACAATTTCTATAGTAGGATCTTGGTATGGAGTAACCTACAACAACAAGATAATAAAGATGCAAAAGTTAGTGTCTTAAGGGGACCCAAACCTTTTTAGGTTTGAGCCTGCCTTGTGGATCTTTAGTAGAGAGCCAAGAAGATTGATGAGATCCACCGTTGTTCCTTGGTTGCCTATGCATCATATGGGTATTATTGTGTGACCAAGAACAACCTGCTGAGGGCTTAACAGCAGTTCCCAAACTTCCCAAACCAAAATACATGTGGTCAAAATTATGTGGATAAATTGGATTTACATTCTGAAAATAGTTACTGGTGGTTCTATTTGTTGTTAATCCAATGTTTCTCCAATGATCAGTAGCTACTGGAGAGGTCCTTCTAGAAGAAGAAAACGATTGAGCACTAGGATTGAGTCTTCTAGAAGAATATGGAGCAACTCCTGGTGGACCAGGAGCAGGAAATGCTTGATGAACAGAAGCATGTTTGTCATAAAAATCACAATCTTTAATCAAATGAAGTGCACTTCCACAAACAAAACATGTTTTAATCGACCTTTTATTAGAATGACATTGTTTCATACTGCTAACTTTATTACACACAATTCTAGGAGAATCAATCTTCCTAGGACTCAATAAACCAGGACCAGACACAGTTGACTTAAAGTAACTCTCTCTTCACACTTCCTAGCACCAGTAGCAGCATGATCATTCGACTTGGAACTTGTAGGTCTCGACTCTTCACTTGAACCACTTGATGCAGAGTCACTGGCTTTGTCACTGAAAGTACACGAGACAAAGTCATTAGATTTAGTAGAACTTTTTGGAGACTCATGCATCTGTGATCCATCCAAGTCATTATGCCTAGAAGTGTGCATGAAAGTTCCAGTAAGAGGTGGAGGGACAACATGCATTTATGCTGCTGGTTTAAACCTATTGTAACTAGGTTCTCCCTCTTCCTCTTTGTCGACATCAAAGACACTCGAAAAAGATAAATCAAACACATCTTCTGAATCAATATATTTATCAAATCCTAACCCTCTTTTAGTCCTACAGACATGCTACTATTGATTAATTTTGAAAGATGCCATTTTTCAAATCTCAACATTGTAGCATCTAATCTTTCTTGCATCTCCTGTTTTTCTTTGATACTGGCATCTTTTACCTTTTCTGTATATTTAAGCATATTTGTTGTGTTTTCTAAATCGATGCTCAGTATCCTAATTTTATCCTCATACTCACATTGAGTATCTTGTAGCCACGTCTTTTGTTGTTCCAATGTGTTTAAAGAAGCCTTATAGGCTTGAATGTCACACCCCACCATGGCGGAATATGGGGCGCGACGTATGGATATCATCACAACATGGCGTGTCTATAGAGATAACTAAATGAAATAAGAAATGTCATAAATGGCGACACATATGTCATGACAATATCTCAACATGCAGGAGTCTAGGTAAGTAGGTAACAGTCCTACCTCTTACCCAAGACAATCAAATATCACAAACAAAACAAACATATAGGTGCCAACAATATCACTTATTAAACAAACAAAAGAAACTGAGGAGGAACAGGGATCTCCTTCTATATGCAATCCTAAGGTATCCAAGTCTAGCCACTTCTATCCTCAAGCTTAAACACATTCACACCTGAAAGAGACACTAAAACACGTCAACATAAAGTTGGTGAGAGTCATAGGTTTAGACTCCAACGCTAAATCAATTACAAACTGTGAATAACGAACACGGATACAATAACATATGGACAATGTGTTACAATTATGTATTAACAAATAGCATTCAAGATCAATCATTCCAAACCAAAATCCAAGGCTCCTACCTTTCCAAACAACATGGTACCATAGATGATCACACTATGTACCTATCCCAAGGCCACTACCTTGTCAAACCACAAGGCCACTACCTTGTCAAACCACAAGGCCACTACCTTGTCAAACCACAAGGCCACTACCTTGTCAAACCACAATAACTGAGACGGCACGTGTCCCCCGATCCAAATCATACACAATCAAAAATCACATAGCAGTTAATCACATAATGTACACACAAGTCCATCTCAAATCACAACCACATTCACAGCATCAATTTAGAAAATAACTCAACACAGTGTCTCTTCCATCCCATCTGGAAGTCAAAATCAATAATAAACATGGGACTATGAAACTCACCTGATAGCTTCTTCACAAGTCCTCGCACTAGCAACAAGCTAACAAACCAAAAACACGAAATCAATACACGAACCAATCAGTAAGATGGCTCATCAACCTATGATGGACATCTAGTCTATTCCCGTATAATTACCTCATTGTTAAGCTCTAATGTAACACACGTGAAAGTGCCGTATGATGCTAAGTTATCATCTCAAGAGTTGTTCAGTATGAGCATCTCTCTTAAGTTTCGACTCACTTGTGGATGTGATATCCCGAGCCCAACGTTATTTATTTAATCCTATTTTACGTATATTTTTGAAATTTTTAAGAAATTTCGTTTGCGATATATTTGACGGTTTAAGTTGAAACCAACGTTTACGGTCGTAATTTTAATGTTTGACGATTTAAGAAGAACCGATGACGACTACGATACCGACGGATGCCCAAAATTTACCTTTTATTATCGATTGATCGATATTTGAGTTTTTCGAGATTTTATTTTTATTACGTGTTAAGTCGAGTCGGAACCATGTGTATATTCGTTTTGTGTGCGTTAAACCATTTAAAAGCATTTTGAGGTAGCCGGGGCGAAACCCGACTCCCGTAAATTTTCCAAATTGACTAATGAGTCATTTCCGCAAACATTTGGGGTCGTTTTTAAACAAGGCCAAAAGAATGCACAAATTGCAACTTTAACCCAAACCTTACACTATAAATATTTTTCCCACTAGCACAACTCATTTAAAAATTCATAAAACTAGAAAATCATCTCTCTTCTCTCTTTTTCCCTTCCTTTGGCCGTACACCATCAACAACAAAAACCCCCATGAGATTTGATTTTTAGTTTGATTCAAGAGAAAGTAATTAAAGTCCACCTCCTAATTTTTCAAGGGCTACATTTTGGTATGATTTTTACACACATGCATAAACTTTATTTTTCTTTCAAATTTTTGGTGAAGAACATGTGTTTAATCCATTTCTATGGTTATGTATGGTGTTAATATTATTATATTACATAGTGGGGTGTTTGCTAGTTAAAATTTTATTTTTGGGTTTTTGAATTTGAGGATGATATAGGTTAATTAGATGTGTTAGGATGATATTAGGATGATTTTAGGAGTATAGGAATTGTTGGAATGGATTGAAAATTTGATTTGGTAGGATTTTTAAGTGGTCATTTTAGACCAGTGGGTAAAACGAATTTTTTTGAAATCTTGCTGTTTGAAAATGGTGAAACTAATAGGATGGGCTTATAGAGAATTCTTTTAGCTTCGATTTGCCGCTTGAATGAGCTTCTAACTCATTACGAGCTAAAAGTTATGAGGTTTTAAAGATCGAGTACCGGGAGACGAGAACTTTCATAATCCGAATTTATGTATAGTTTTAGTCAAATCCCGAGGACCACAAGTATGAATTGGTAAATGGTCAAGGGTCAAATTTTGGTCACAAACCTGTATAAATGAGTCTATAAGTTGACTTAGGAGTCAAAGAAGTCAAAGATACATTTCAAATAGGTCAAAGAGGTCAACGTTGGTCGAAGTACAATTTCAGCCCGTAAAATGTAGTTTTGGAAAAGCGTTGAGTAACGAGTCGTAGAAGTAAAAACTTTTATTGGGATTAAAAATGTGACATCTACAGGTCTTATAGGATTTTTGAGAATTTTGTCAAATTTTATAAGTATGGTTAAATATGGTAAAACAGCCCATAGTTTTGGTAAGTATCGGCGAAACCGTAAATTGGATAGTAACTTTAATAACATTGATAAATGGTATAAGTCTAGTAACAACTACTTGTTTGACTTTGGCGTGAGTTTTCATAAGCATTGAGTGTGTTTACATTTGCGTGTGTTTAGTATAATTATGTACGCGGAGTATTGATTTGGTTTACGTACCTTGACTTTTAGGTCAAGTGTTTGATTTTCCCGGGCATCCACGTCGTCGGTGACATTTCTCGTGACGTCTTCGCTAGAACCACTACTACTATGCAAGGTGAGTCTATAGCCTCGCTCTTTACTTTATTCAAATGTTTTTAACCCGCGAGGGGGATACATGCTAATTTAAATGAAAATGAACATAAGTCTTGATTGATTGTTGGACCCGAATGTTTCCTCGAAATTGTGTTGAGTACCTAGTTGCAAAAGTCCCTAAATTCATGAACTATTAACTATTGTCCTGCCCTCGAGTAGGGGGAAATAGCCGCTTATACAATTTGTAGTACTACGGGGCTAACGACCCAATGCTAGCCGAGAAGCTGTACGTTGAGTAAGTTCTGCGGTAGATTATCTTGTATGAGAGATAAGGTATAATTGCAACTGATGCCTTTAGAAGGGGCACTGGTTTCATCTGAATCACGCCGGTAATTATTACGCGGGTGATTGAGTTAACGGATTAGTGTCATGAGCTTAAACACAATTGTCATATCCTTGAGTAATAGATTGTGAGTACGACAATGCTATTGAATGATCATGATTGGTTTTTAATACTTATGTTCAACTTATGATTTGATAAACCTATAGATTCGCTCAACCTTTGTGTTGACGATTTTAAGCATGTGTTTCAGGTAACCAAGATTGATAGCAGCGGAGCATGCGAGGATGGAAGTTGTGGTGGCTTGGCGGTCTACTTTGTTTTCCTCCCTTTTTGCACTTAAAAATTTTATACTATGTCATGTGAATGAAAATGTATTTTTGGGTTGAGATTCAGTGGGGACCTAAACGCAAACTCTGTATTGTATTCTTTTGGGGTCTGGAAAACAGTAGACATGTACATTTTAACTATGTTTAAGTTATGTCAAGACTTTTACGTCTTTTGAGTCGTTTGATATATCTTGTGTGCGATGATAACTGTGTAGCACCCGAATGTTGTAGTTCCGCTGCGCATAGCATTTGTGGGGGTGTTACAGATTGGTATCAGAGCCATGAGTTATAGAGAACTAGGTCATTTTGAAAAATCCTAAACTATAACTTTTGGTGTCGTAAGAAATTGTCCAAGCACACAACTATCCTGCATGGCTCCGGTAAGAATTCTTTAGCATTGCTTTATATTTTAGATGTATCCCTCGAAACTAATATGAATTCCCTAAGTATTTAGTAAGTGAATACTTTGAGATATATATTGAGATATATTGTTTTGTACGTTGAGTACTTATCATCGTAATTTACAAATTCTTGTAAGATTATCTTATATGTTGCATGTAAATGGCATAACGGGCTACATTGCATTACATGGCAACACCGCGTTGTAATCCTCCGTGTATGTAGGAATGGTTGTATGTATAAGTATGTATATACTATGGTATTTAAAGGCATTGCACGTGAAGCAATGGTCCTTGAGTGATTATCGTACATGTTATAATGCGGTTTTGTTGAGAATTCGGCCTTACCGCTAATTATCAATCTTGATAATTAAATTATTGTTCGAATAACCGAATATGAACCTCGTTTGATATCCTAGATACGTAAATGATGCTTCGTAACATATTTTATATCGACTAGGTCGATCTCGATTGTCGTTATCGCACCGTGATGTGTCATTTTGGACATTTTCTTTTGAAACGTAATTTACTTACGTATTACTTTATTTCCTTTATTCCTAATGGGTTTGATATGTTAGTTCACGTAACTATAACATAGACGAAGTATAATCGACGATGCGTACATTGGGGCGGCGAATCATGTGTGTATATTACGAAACGTGGTTGAGGCGTGTTGCCATTAAATCGTTGTTTACTATTCTACTTGAATTTTAAAGATGTGTTTTAAAATAGACTGGCGTTGTGATCAAGCGCGATAACTTGGAATTTGGTTGGTTTTTGTGTTAATTTTGTGGAGTACGATTTCGAGACTCATCCGAGGCCGATAACAACATTTAGTTGACATACGTATTCTCGTTCCATTTATTTCATTTTGTTTTGTTGTTTCATTATTTTGAAGTTAATATTTTACATGACGAGGTCCGGCATTTGTGCAAGTTAAGTAAGCATCGAACTTTGTTGATTGAATGATTTAAACATAAAGTGTTTTATATATTTAATATTTGGTGAATGAAACTTTCGGATAAAAATGACGTATGATGTGTTTTGTAACAAGTAAAATTCGTGTAGAGAATAAACGGACATTGTGAAATTATTTTCCTTCAACCTTGGTTGGTAAATCGTAATAAGTAATTATTATTACTCGTAAAATCCTTGTTTTCATATATTAAAATTTGATACTAAAAGATTGTAATGGACTTGTTAAGAATTTGTTTAAATTAGTTCGAGAAAGGAGTTATAATAAAATTTGCGAGATGACTATTGAGTATATGTAGCTTCGGATTTAGTATGAATTAATTTTCGGGTCAATGTAGCAAACTTTTGGCATAATTTGTAATATAGAGTAGAAAAATTGGTCATATATTTTGGAGGTAGAAACTTTGTAAAAATTGGTTTATTTTAAACATAAGGTTATGTTTACGTATGCATTGGTGTAAACTAGAACTCGTCACTCGTTGTAGTAAATAAACTGGGATAAAATCGGAATATACACTTTAAGTATGAAATTATAATGCTTGAAATAAAATTTTAAACACTGATGGAACATCATTGGAAATCATTTGTTTGTTTAATTGTCGTTATAGAGAATCAATATGTGTAATTCGATGATGCTTGTTTCAAATCGTTTGAAAAATCTTTTGTTTTATTCCGCGACGAGATGTGTTAATTTTAAAATCATTTGATAATGGGCTAAGGATTAAAAGTTGAATTTTATATATTTTAAAATTATTGAGATAAGCATTTTGATTGTTTATTATATTATTATTATTGAGATTTAAGTCTCGACTAAAATCAGTATGTATCCGAGATAATACCACGTGAAACCTCTTTATCATTTGAGTCGAATTACGCGAATATGATTTAACAAAACAGTTTTGGGGAAACCATGTGTGTAATAAAAGTCAAAGGTTGAATTTTTAAGAGTTAATGGGACTAGGTTGAGTCGTGTTGGATATGTGTATATATGTGATAATATAAGTTGTAATAATAAAAACGTAAAACTTGGGAAATTCTTACTACGTATGTTTTTGGTACTTAAAAATATGGATATTAATGGGATTTTGACACAAGTATGGAGATTTTCAAACCTAATGATTTTATCAAATATGATAACCGGGTCACCGCAATTACTAATGTTGATAATTTTTTTTTGAGATTATAACTTCCAGAAATAAAAACTTTGTATAGATTGAGAAATGAAAGGTATAAATTCCTTAATGGTGTAACACAAATTAAAAATGTGTAAATGTTCGGTTTCACAATATATAAGGTAACACTAATTATTATACGCAACTGGATTATACAACACACGCCTACTTGAATATTATTTAATAAAGATGTATATATAATGTTTTGAGTCACGATGGTTCGATCGTCCGACATCTCTTCTTTGATTTTGTGAGTCTGTATCTAAACATGAGTCGTCATGTGGTTGTTCATTTTAATATTGTCTATGGTGTGAAACCACTATTATTATATTTATTTTTGTGTCGCTACATCGCTAGTACTTGATGATGAGGGTATGTCACCCGGTGTATTTTGTCATGATCATGGACGCCGTAACTTTTCTTCTTACGGTTAATGGAACCTAAAATTCTGTATTTACTTGAATGATGCTTTAAATCTTCATTAAATTGGTTATTTATTTATGTTGAACAAAAGCGAGGAGGCGAAGCCGCTTTACCAAATTGTAGAGGTGAAAGAACTCGATCTTTCTGGTGAAATTGTTTCTATTTAACCAAGTGGTTATTCTTCTCTCCCCGTATACTCTTGGTGGAATGTGTGTGCAACTCGAGACGATGGGAATTATGATTGTTGTTTTATTTTTGGCGCTTGTGCTGATATTCAATTTTTTTTTACTCCATGTATTCGTAGATCGTTGTTGTTATCCCGAGACTTTTGTCATATATTTGAACTATTTTCGTTTCTGATGTAGTAAATTTTAGCTGGAAATTATATTGCTCGTTTACCTCGTTCGATCCCATTGATTTTTGATTTTATTACTTGTTGTGCTTGCAATGATCTTTAATCATGAACCACCTTACCGTTATTTTGTGAATAGTCCATTGTGAAAATAGGTATGAGTGTGTCAAATGTTTGGTGAACTAAATGCAAATGGTGACGATTTATTTATTTAATTATTTATTTATTTTCTCATAAAAAGGCAAAGCAAAAGGTATGTTTCCAAAGTGAACGAAAAATGTTGGATGTGTTTCTTAAAACGATGGTAACAATATTTTCCCATTTCAAATTTCATTTCAAATGGTTTAATTATTTTGAAGATTAGGTCGAAAACTTCCATAGTCGTGTTTGGTATGTAATAATAATGTTTGTGTTGTCACTCGATCCTCAATTATGCACAGCTTAGCTAACTAGGCATAATTCGGGAAGAGACCTGTTTTGTTGGTTGTTGTTGCTTGATCCTCAAGTATGCATGATCTAGCTAGTTATGCATAGTTTTGGAAGGGCGATGTAGTTTCAAATAAATTGGTCGTCTTTAAAAACTTGTAGTGTTTTGATAAACGTTTGGATGAGAACGTTTCTTTCTAAAATGGTGGATCATTTTTGCAAGTAGTCGTAATTTCTTTGATTCCTAAAGACAATTTTTGAATTTTTCTTGTATTCCTTGAAATCTTTTCTTTCGTTTGGTGTTGACTTGGTAAGTCACTGTGACCGAGTAATTTTGGAAAATGTTTCTATAAGTTGTGTGTAACGTGCGAATTTCATCGGAATCGCTAGGGCGTTGATGTAATACCAAAGGGGCTCGTATCGTCACCGGGAGAAGAGTTTTTAATAAAGATGGAAAAATGCCGAAGTAGAGGAAATCAGAGTTCGAATAACTCTAAGGGAAATAACGAAGACTTCTTCTTCAGCGAATGTATCGTACTTTATTTATTATTCTTTTCTTGTTCTTTTCATATGACAACGACACATGATAAATTGTTGAAGTTTACCAACTGTGCATCGGTAATTGGAAGACCATTCCATTGTCGTTTTCGTTTATTTAAGTGAGGAATCCTCTTTGCTTGACTCAACCATCCTTGATATTCGATGGTTAAACGATAGATATCCCTAGTTGATGTTTTTGTGGTAAACCCTTGCCTTTTATGTATTTGTGTGGTAAGTAATCTGGTCGAGTGATCGTAAGTTGTGAGAACTTGAGACGACATTGTCCAATGAAGTCCGATCATGGAGAACACGTGCCATGTAATGTATTTTTTTTTTTACTGTGAACGATGATATTTATTAAGATTTTGACCACGTTTGGGTCGGAAGTAAGATGGTGTTCTTGTAGTATCTTTTGGGTATGGATCCGTGTGTGAGCACCCCACGATGACATGTAAGTATTTTATTTCTTTTTGGATATGCGTCCATAGCTAGCAAGCTCTTGAACCTTCTTTAACTTGTAATTTTCTTTTGACCGGACTCATCCGAGAATTATGTCAATATTCTTGTTTTATCTTGGCTTGGCTGATTAGCAAGCGTGGGTTAACTGGTTGAACTGATTGGTTTGGCATGGTTTGGCTATGTTGCAAACATGTTGCAAACATGTTGTAATTTGGTGGTATGTGTTTCATAATGGATTTTGTATTCGGTTGGATTGTGACGTTTTCGAGAGAGTTATGTATGCGTCGAATGATTTCCGTATCAATGAATTCGTTTTTGACGAACTAGGGTTGTATGTATGTAATATTGCGATAAGGTGATTTTATACGACTAGTAATAATTACTTCGTCTCTTATATTTTGAACGTTTTCCGATGGGGTTATGTGTGACCCGTGTGATTTTCTTTATGATTAATTATTTTTATGAGACGATGAACCAAGTGAAAGGACGATTCGAAAGTTGGAAGACGTGCTCCGAGCGTATGTGTTTGATTTTGGTGGAAGTTGAGATCGTGGAAGGGCGTGATTCGTTTTGGAGAATAAGAAAGGTGGGTCCAAAGGTATGTTGGACCAGTTGCCTACTAGTTGGAACTGCTGGATGAACTCCGTGGAAATGACAATACTCTTCATGTGTCGAATTCGAAGGATTATGGGATGAAAAGGTAGATCACCAGTTGGATAGAATGAAGCAGGAAAAAGTCAGTTGAATGGACTTGAAATGATTCGAGGGGCTACGGAAGAAATGGTGTAGATTAAGAATTATATGCTAACCGCGAGAAGCTGTGGAAAGAGATGTGTTGATACCCGTGGGAAGAATTTTGGGAAATTGAAGTGGAGACCATGGATCGAGATGTTAAGAGATTGAAGCAAGGTATAATACTCATCGTGAAGGTGTGATGGAATCCGAGACGTGAACCGAAGTCCACAACGGAACGAGAAGACCTCATTAGGAAGAAGTACCTTTATCTTCCTAGTAAGTACAAAATGCGAGTATAAGAACCAGAGAGCACCGGGACGTCGCTCCTTTAAGGGGGGAAGGATGTAACACACGTGAAAGTGCCGTATGATGCTAAGTTATCATCTCAAGAGTTGTTCAGTATGAGCATCTCTCTTAAGTTTCGACTCACTTGTGGATGTGATATCCCGAGCCCAACGTTATTTATTTAATCCTATTTTACGTATATTTTTGAAATTTTTAAGAAATTTCGTTTGCGATATATTTGACGGTTTAAGTTGAAACCAACGTTTACGGTCGTAATTTTAATGTTTGACGATTTAAGAAGAACCGATGACGACTACGATACCGACGGATGCCCAAAATTTACCTTTTATTATCGATTGATCGATATTTGAGTTTTTCGAGATTTTATTTTTATTACGTGTTAAGTCGAGTCGGAACCATGTGTATATTCGTTTTGTGTGCGTTAAACCATTTAAAAGCATTTTGAGGTAGCCGGGGCGAAACCCGACTCCCGTAAATTTTCCAAATTGACTAATGAGTCATTTCCGCAAACATTTGGGGTCGTTTTTAAACAAGGCCAAAAGAATGCACAAATTGCAACTTTAACCCAAACCTTACACTATAAATATTTTTCCCACTAGCACAACTCATTTAAAAATTCATAAAACTAGAAAATCATCTCTCTTCTCTCTTTTTCCCTTCCTTTGGCCGTACACCATCAACAACAAAAACCCCCATGAGATTTGATTTTTAGTTTGATTCAAGAGAAAGTAATTAAAGTCCACCTCCTAATTTTTCAAGGGCTACATTTTGGTATGATTTTTACACACATGCATAAACTTTATTTTTCTTTCAAATTTTTGGTGAAGAACATGTGTTTAATCCATTTCTATGGTTATGTATGGTGTTAATATTATTATATTACATAGTGGGGTGTTTGCTAGTTAAAATTTTATTTTTGGGTTTTTGAATTTGAGGATGATATAGGTTAATTAGATGTGTTAGGATGATATTAGGATGATTTTAGGAGTATAGGAATTGTTGGAATGGATTGAAAATTTGATTTGGTAGGATTTTTAAGTGGTCATTTTAGACCAGTGGGTAAAACGAATTTTTTTGAAATCTTGCTGTTTGAAAATGGTGAAACTAATAGGATGGGCTTATAGAGAATTCTTTTAGCTTCGATTTGCCGCTTGAATGAGCTTCTAACTCATTACGAGCTAAAAGTTATGAGGTTTTAAAGATCGAGTACCGGGAGACGAGAACTTTCATAATCCGAATTTATGTATAGTTTTAGTCAAATCCCGAGGACCACAAGTATGAATTGGTAAATGGTCAAGGGTCAAATTTTGGTCACAAACCTGTATAAATGAGTCTATAAGTTGACTTAGGAGTCAAAGAAGTCAAAGATACATTTCAAATAGGTCAAAGAGGTCAACGTTGGTCGAAGTACAATTTCAGCCCGTAAAATGTAGTTTTGGAAAAGCGTTGAGTAACGAGTCGTAGAAGTAAAAACTTTTATTGGGATTAAAAATGTGACATCTACAGGTCTTATAGGATTTTTGAGAATTTTGTCAAATTTTATAAGTATGGTTAAATATGGTAAAACAGCCCATAGTTTTGGTAAGTATCGGCGAAACCGTAAATTGGATAGTAACTTTAATAACATTGATAAATGGTATAAGTCTAGTAACAACTACTTGTTTGACTTTGGCGTGAGTTTTCATAAGCATTGAGTGTGTTTACATTTGCGTGTGTTTAGTATAATTATGTACGCGGAGTATTGATTTGGTTTACGTACCTTGACTTTTAGGTCAAGTGTTTGATTTTCCCGGGCATCCACGTCGTCGGTGACATTTCTCGTGACGTCTTCGCTAGAACCACTACTACTATGCAAGGTGAGTCTATAGCCTCGCTCTTTACTTTATTCAAATGTTTTTAACCCGCGAGGGGGATACATGCTAATTTAAATGAAAATGAACATAAGTCTTGATTGATTGTTGGACCCGAATGTTTCCTCGAAATTGTGTTGAGTACCTAGTTGCAAAAGTCCCTAAATTCATGAACTATTAACTATTGTCCTGCCCTCGAGTAGGGGGAAATAGCCGCTTATACAATTTGTAGTACTACGGGGCTAACGACCCAATGCTAGCCGAGAAGCTGTACGTTGAGTAAGTTCTGCGGTAGATTATCTTGTATGAGAGATAAGGTATAATTGCAACTGATGCCTTTAGAAGGGGCACTGGTTTCATCTGAATCACGCCGGTAATTATTACGCGGGTGATTGAGTTAACGGATTAGTGTCATGAGCTTAAACACAATTGTCATATCCTTGAGTAATAGATTGTGAGTACGACAATGCTATTGAATGATCATGATTGGTTTTTAATACTTATGTTCAACTTATGATTTGATAAACCTATAGATTCGCTCAACCTTTGTGTTGACGATTTTAAGCATGTGTTTCAGGTAACCAAGATTGATAGCAGCGGAGCATGCGAGGATGGAAGTTGTGGTGGCTTGGCGGTCTACTTTGTTTTCCTCCCTTTTTGCACTTAAAAATTTTATACTATGTCATGTGAATGAAAATGTATTTTTGGGTTGAGATTCAGTGGGGACCTAAACGCAAACTCTGTATTGTATTCTTTTGGGGTCTGGAAAACAGTAGACATGTACATTTTAACTATGTTTAAGTTATGTCAAGACTTTTACGTCTTTTGAGTCGTTTGATATATCTTGTGTGCGATGATAACTGTGTAGCACCCGAATGTTGTAGTTCCGCTGCGCATAGCATTTGTGGGGGTGTTACATCTAATCACCCCATTACCCTTCCTTAACAAGTCCCTAACTTGTTTAAGTTTAATAGCTATCCCGTTCATAATTTTACACAAAATAGTCCCAGCTTTAGGTCTCAAAACTTTAAGTCAAACGTCCACTTAAACATACCCATGGTTTCTGTAAAAGGAATATTCACACTTTTATACATGTTAGCTAAAACCTCCCACCTACCCTAACCTTAAAGCTACTGTTAAGGCCCAGATATATGTGTACATATTGCTACCTATCCAGAATTCACTGATTTTAAACGTATGAAAAGTTCATTACCATTAGAGGGTCTTACCCTAAACCACAATCTTAGCCAAAGTGCAGATCCTTACTACAATATATAAACCATCTCTCATGTTCGTGAGAAGATCCCAATGCAACCCTAAGTACCCCAAACAACACAAAACTTAAAAAGAAAACAGGCTGAATTCAAAACTGTTTTGACCTCCGACTGTTGTAACCTGTTTTTGACCCACTTCCCGACCTCCAATTTAGTTCTCGTTTCTTGCATTGGAAAGCCACTTCAATTAGCTTTCCAGAGATATGTGGATCGCAAAATAATAGTTTGTAGAACTCCCTATATGATCAAAACAATGACCCAAAATTCTGCCCAGTTTTTAAAAACGGGTTTAACTAAATTAACCTCATTAATTAACCCTAATCCCACTAATTACAAGCCCTAATTTATGTAATCATTATAACCCCATTAATATATCATTAATTTACTGATTTTATATAAACCCTAACCTTTAATCCATCATAAGAATGATTAAATAAACATAAAAACAATTTAATTAAAAAGGGTTTGAAGATTTTACCTTAGATTTTTTGGAAAACAAGATTTTTGATGAAGAACCCTAATTTTATCCATGGATGTCGACCCATACTTGATCTCCAGGGATTTTATAAAGTGTTTTGATAAAAATAAGGCTTTATATACTTTCCTAACAAGTCTTTGGCCCATATACAAAAGCCCGGTTCCTTTTTTTCCCCTTTTCTTTTCTTTTTTTCACATAAACGACCTATACCCATTTAATTTTGTTTTTTTCCTTTTTATTATTAATATTGTATTAATAATATTACCTTAATTTTTCTTAATTAATTTCAGCTCCTAAAGCCTCCAAAACCTCAAAACCGTAAAACTAGTCAAATTTACGCGTTTTACCGTAAAAGACGTAAAATATACACTTTTAAAAAAAACTCAAATTTTGAAATAAACTTTATAACTAAGTCCTAAATGACTTAAAACCATCCCGAAAAATATCCATATGACTAATTACCTCATCCGAGACCTCTAAATGTTAAACCGTAAATCGTAAAAACACGATTTTCTATAATACATATACGTATACGTAAAACCGCTAAATAACACCATCTCACTTCATAGTCACTACCATGTGAACTCATGAACATGAAATCAGCACACCTTGTTTCACTCACAAGGTACCCGTACCGGAAACGATATCCAAACCACAATCTATACACACCAATAAGCACATAAACACGTAAAGTCACGTAACTAGCACAAAATAAAACTAAGTGACGACCCTCAAAACCAGGGTTGTCACATCACTCCCTCCTAATAGAAATCTCGTCCCGAGATTTACTCCTTAGGATCAACACACAACCAACAAATCACACGAGGATACTTGTTCTAAACGAACTCCCCTCATTTCCACGTGAACTTTAGTTCAAGTTTCAAAATACCACGTATACAAACCAAAAATAATTAAACTCATTGCCAAACTCTTGACCTCACAGTCAATAAATCTCACAGATGACTCTTTGATAAAACAAAGACTCTTATTAGCACAAAACCCGAATAACCGGACATGCAAATATGCATCCCCAAACAACGTTTACCAATCCCAATACATGAAATGTATCATGTATACAACTCATTTCCCCCAGGTAATTCTATGCTCATAAGCTAATAGTCCGATCTTTCCAAAGATCTTATATGGACCTACAAAACTCTACATCAACTCTTCTATTTTACCAAAACATATCACCCGTTACTATGGGTGAAAATTCATACATAACTCTGTCACTAACTCTAGTGGTTTCCTTCTTTATTCCCTACATCCTCATTAATAGGGAACATGCCCCTCTCACCGGTGACTCTCTCCTTGTAGGAGACTTCTTGCTGATGTAACGCGTTCTCCAACTATCTCCAAACCTCACGCCAATGCTCTATGCGTCTTTCTCAATTACCCCTATAATATACTCATACCAACCATTAGTCTATCAACGGTATACTACGCTTGCTTTCCATCGTTTCTTCCCTTGCCATAATCCTTCATAAGGCATTCCATACAAATTAGGCTAACTTTTACGCAAAACCCTCCATTCTATCACATCCGTACGCAATCCTTCCAACTTCTCAACCACGTGACTTCTCATTCTTCTTGAAATATGAGATGAATTAGTCAGTCTATCGACTATCACCCAACTATAGTCGTACTTATTCCTCCTCCCCATTATGTATCCCTTTCACTAACTTCGTCCTTACATTGCCCTTTCTAAGCTACTCCTATCTATGTAGGAAGTATAGTCTACGTCCCTTTCTCCATATGATTGTCCAAGCCACGCAACATACATGTTGACGCGTTCTCTGCTTTAGACAACTCAACTCGTGCAACCTACATCCTTCATCCAAACCACCCTAATACTTCATCCACACAGTTCAAGTTTGTCTCAGCTTCACTTCATCCTTCTTATTCCATGTCTCATCAACCATGCTTGCCTTTCCCAGATGGTACTTGGCCTTACAATTTTCTTTCATCAATTAACTCCACCCATCACCTTTGCCAAATGTTCAATCAAGATGATTGAATATGTGTTGGAGACGTTCATGATCCGTATAGATCATTCTCCACGTCTCGTTCCCCAAATGCCTCTAGCATTCTAGGCAGATATAACAGTCCAGCTCCACTAACTAAGTCTATCCAGTTCTTTCAAATCTTTAGTTCCTGCAATGTATAAGCGATCGCCTTTCTTTGTCGTCCTCGTACACCTCCAAATCCTTGCTCCACGCATCGTCATGCTTCGCGAATTCATCCAATCCTTCTGATAATGCCAAGATCGGCTCATTATCCAATCCACCTCTTCAGCCTCCAAAATGCTTCCTCATCCTTCTTCACTTCGCCCCTTGCTGGTTCCATGATATGCCATCATTTCTAACTACTCATCATGGTAGACTTAATACTAAAACTCACACTTGAAAATCTCACGTATAATTCCACTCCAAAACCAACACGTACTTCGCCTCACTCTCCTTCTTAGACTTTGAGTAGATCAAGATGTCGTCGATACTCCCGATGACAACTCGTTTATATAGGTTCATGCACCCTCGGTTCATTGACTCCATGAGGACCGCTAGTGCTTTGGCGAAGCCAAATGCATAACCGTAAACCCAAAGCGTTCATACAACATCCTTAGCAGTTTCAACTATGCCCTCCTTGCACCCTCTCTTAGCGGCAATACGAATAAATTCCTACCTCGTTCTACTCGCAAAAATCTACAGGTATTCTATAAGACCAATACTTCCTCTTATCAGACCACTCAACCGCTTCCACATCACATTTACTACCAGGCAACTCAACTTTTATCCGGCATTCCTTGCAATTTCTAACAACTCTTGTTTTTAAATCATTCCATCAACAATTTCCTTGGAAAGGCACTAACTACAACTCCTCTCACTTCTCCTACTTGCTCTACTTATGGTTCTACCTCACAGTAATAGGCAAACCTACTAAATCTCAGGAAATTTTCAGAAAACTTACATGCCTTACGCACAATCATAAATACCTTTGAGGTATTGTATCCCCTTCCAACACTCTCTATGGCGCGTTACTTGTGCTAGTATCCCACAAATCTCTATTCATCTACTTGGTACTCCTAAGAGACCTCATGACCACATTAGTTCGTCTACGAACTTCTTTCCTCCCCACTAAGGGTATTCCGACCGTTCTCTCATGGTCACCTACTTACGCGTGTAGGCGCTACCAAGTCTTCATATGACTACCTCAACTCTCTCGAACAATACGAAACCAAAACTACATCCTGAATCCATCAGATACGATCAACGAATCAACCCACGGATAACTAACGACATTTCACGTGCACCAGTTAAAACAAGTCAAAAACCACGAGACTCAAAAGAAAACTCAAAACGTGTATCATTTCAAAATGACCCATGACAACGAAAAATAATCCAAGAAACACCCAATGGCAACCAAAACATATTACGCCCCGCGACATATTATTTAAACCGTGCAAAAGATCGACATTTTTCCAAACGAATATATATCTCTTTTTTTATTATTATTACCTCCCACATCTATGTGACTCAAACAATCTACAAACAACCCTCTTGACGAACTCAAAACTCAACTCAAAAACTAGGTATCCCGTGCATCGCAAATCATAAAAATAAACTACCATTCAAACTCAACCTTTAACCCGACACTTGTACAAATATTTCGGCCAAGATACTGACCTCCCATGACTATACATTCTGAATATTTGAAAAGTACGTTCTGAGGACATAACTTTTGGCTTTTGAATCACTCAAAAAGCTCTAAAAACGAACAAGTTATGACCAAATCAGTTTTATACTAGTTGTTTAAAAAAAACTAAAGAATAGACTTAGTGATTAATATACCTCTTTTAAATGACAGATATAATTGTATGTGTAACCTTCATAAACTCAATTTAACCTCGTATTAATAATTATAAATGACGTGGATCGGTTAAACCCAATTATATAAACTATGTAAGTAGAAAGAAATTTTACTTCGCTTTATTTTAAAAAAAGTCTTTTAGAATTTGAAATATATAAGTGTTTATTAAAAAAAAATCTTATGTTACATCTTGTTTCAAACACGACTCCAACACCTTACCCTTATTCTACCGAATACAACCAACCATCTAACTCAATATATACCGACCAAAAGAAATGCAAGACCCAACACAAAAGATTTCATTATCTCAAAATAAATCCCAAGTTATTTCAGTAGACTTGAAACCAAAAACACCATTTTAAAACGTACACGTGAAATACGAAACTCAAAGAATACGCTACAAGACACACTTCAAAAGATTCAAAACGTCTTTGAAACTCCACCAAACTCGGGCACTAATAAATCGTTTAAACACAAGAGAGCACTAGGTACGTTCAAGTAATAATAACTACTGAACGACCGTAAATCATAACATAACATCTATCAGTATATATACATCCGCATATGTATACCTATTGAATCCCCCAAACATACTCGTTATCATATATGTCAAGTCAATCAATCGCTTTATACGCTTGTTTTTTCATACGAGTAATCACCATCTCACTGTGCCACAACAAGGCATAAAGCCCACCTCCAAAACCAAACCATATCGTCTGACCCCAAAATCACACAACACCACTATAATCCCAAAACATATAACATAAAAAGAACAATAGCCATATCATAGGCAGCCATTACATAAACCCATATATATACGTATACCCAAATTCCACATCTCATCATATACAAGCATGTACTAACCCTCTTTCATGCAATCGTACTTGAGAACCCATTAAAGTTGTGGTACTTGTATAACTATGTTGGCCACCATACTTATACAATTACCCTTCCCCTAATGCACTCCCTCCTATGACGACACTTATAATAATCAATACAACATATAACACATAAATCCATCTACTCACATAAGCTCATAACCACATAACCAAATAGGTCCAGAACCCCATCTTTTAAAATAACATAGTAAAACTCTTGGAATACCGAAATCCATAGTCTAGCTAAAACAACATAGACTAAATCCAAAACAAAAACATAATCAGTTATAAGTCATGTCGCCCATAAGAGTGGAAACAGCTTAAAATCCTTCCTACCCATGTACTCCTAGTAACTCGAACCACCACACGATTCTTAGGGAACATGGCTTAAACATCAAAAGAAAAATAACATACCTCAGGTATGTAAAATAACTCGATAAAAGATAGAAACTACCTTGTACTAAATTATGTACTATAATGTACAATTTAAGCAAAATATAACAGTGACTAGCGTGAACGATTACGGTTCAACCCGCACTAGTCACAAACCCGAAAAGAAAATAACATGTGACTAAGTATGAACATACTACGGTTCAATTCATACTAGTCAAAACATCGCAATAAATAACATCCAAACACATAAATTATTATAAAATGCACGTACTCCTATGACGCCTATATGCAGGGACCCTTAAGCTATAGACTAGGCTACGCGACTAGGCAACCTAATTCTCTATAACCATTGGCTCTGATACCATTCTGTCACACCCCACCATGGAGGAATATGGGGTGCGACGTATGGATATCATCACAACATGGCGTGTCTATAGAGATAACTAAATGAAATAAGAAATGTCATAAATGGCGACACATATGTCATGACAATATCTCAACATGCAGGAGTCTAGGTAAGTAGGTAACAGTCCTACCTCTTACCCAAGACAATCAAATATCACAAACAAAACAAACATATAGGTGCCAACAATATCACTTATTAAACAAACAAAAGAAACTGAGGAGGGACAGGGATCTCCTTCTATATGCAATCCTAAGGCATCCAAGTCTAGCCACTTCTATCCTCAAGCTTAAACACATTCACACCTGAAAGAGACACTAAAACACGTCAACATAAAGTTGGTGAGAGTCATAGGTTTAGACTCCAACGCTAAATCAATTACAAACTGTGAATAACGAGCACGGATACAATAACATATGGACAATGTGTTACAATTATGTATTAATGATATGAGTGTTTTTACTCATATCATTAGTAGCTTAAAACATTGAAATAATGCATGAAATGTATAAAATATGCCTTGGAATTGCTTGTTTCGTGTTTTCATGTGTGTAGGTACCAAGTTCACGAAAATCGACAAAAATCGACACGGGTTTTGAAGAAAAAGATCAAGGATGCTAACATCGAGTTCGTTATTCGAGGAATTGAGTTTTTATATGTTATCGGGCTTTGTGGGTCCCACATTTGGCTAATGGGCCTCAAAGCCTAATACCAAGGCCCATTAGTAATGAAACGGATGGAAGTTGTATTTACAAAGCCCGAGCCCAACAAAGATCAATTAATGGGCGGATGAAAGTTTTAAGCCCAATTCACTTATTACATTGGAACAATGGAAAGTTTTTATATGATGGGTTCAAAAGGCCCAAAAAGGAGTTAGAAAAATTAAAGACGTTGCAAAGTTTTATACGAGTATAAACTTTCTTTTTGGTCTTGGTCAAAAGTTATTCGGTCAAAGAAAATCAATAAAAAGAAAACGAGAGAAGGAATTGGGGGAAAGAAGCAGTCACAAGAACCCTAGAAATTAGGGGTTTCCTCTAATCATCAAGCGAGTGCCATCACGCTACTGAAATCAGAAAAGAGAGGAAGATTGGAGCGCGTGAGTACACGAAGATTCTTAGTACAAGGCTGTGACGTGGACATCCAATTCGTCATCAAAGGATGTTGATTGGTTGATTCCCTGCCATCTACCAATAGAACCAATCACCATCCTCCACCTCAGCAGCGAACTAGCACAAATTCAGCCACGTTGGCGATCCGCGTGAAGGTAAACTAATTTCGACCCTTGGATCAAAACAGAAAGGAAAGAGAAGATGGGAAAGATGATCCGACGGTTCAGTATAGCTTCATCACCAACAACCCACCTCTCACCGAGCCTATAAAACCCCCACCATTTTTACTCAGAGGGGTATCCCTTCTTTTCTGTATTTTAGTTATAATGTTAGATTAGTTATTTTTAATCTAGTAATGTTTAATGTATTTCCGTTTTAATTAATAAAAAGTTCATATTATTGCTTTATCCTGTGTTTTATTTTTAATTGCTTTCAAATCTATTAATTATTTCTAATTAACTGATTTATACTTATTATAACAAAAAGTTTAGTTTATAAGTTGAGTAATAGCTTATAAATTTTACTTAAGAAAATGTTTGGGATCCAGTTTATCTAACTGATAAACTGAAGTTTAAATAAGTCTCGAATTGATTAATTGAGTTATCGATTAAAAGAATCTGTTAGTTCAAATGATTTTTGATGGTGTTCGAATGGTGTTTTATGGTGGTATCGGTTTAGACAAATCCGCTCAGCGCGCGATTTCTGCTCAACGGATATCTTCTTCGAATGGTCAAGCTCGTTCTTAGTTTTCATATTTGTTACTGCTTAGTTTAATGGTAGTGTAAATTGGATGATATGAGTGATTCACGAATCTGTTTATGATGATGAGTTTATTTTTCTTATTAAATTTGTTCATGTCCAAGAGCCTTATCTGTTTTGATTGTAACTGTTGAGTTTTGTTAACTGCTGTTACACTTTTCATTTTTTAATGCTTAAATTTTTCATGGATACGTTATTCAAGCTTGATGTTTGCTGAGAGTTCTACTGTTGAGACTTGAACGCTTGGATATATCCTAATTCATTTATAGATTTTAGAAGGGTTTGCTGAAACCGCTAAGTTGTTAAGCTACTGATAGTTGATGCATAGTATGACTAGGTGATCCTATTTATGAACTGTGAAGCATAGGCTGTTTGATTTTATAGCACTGGTTTGTTATTATCTCATTTGTCATTAGTATTTTAAGTGGCTGCATCGACCAATAACAACTAGTGTATTATCTATGTTCTCTTTATCTGATTGATTTTAAGTAAATTGGCGGTACTCTGATTGTAATTTTATTTGCGATTGCTACTATGATTGTTACTGCTATGCTCGATGTTTCCCTGTCATTTTGTTTAGCTGACTTAGGATTTGTCGACTTTCAGTTTACTCATCTTGCTGCCACCTATTTGAAAGTTTGTCGATTCATGTTGGTGGCTGTTTTGGCTACATGATATGTGATTTAATGTCATAACTGTTATATTAGGCCTTTAGCATTTTATTCTGGTTAAATTGAACTGTGAGTGTGGATTTTGCCTACTGTTCTCATTTTAGAATAAGCTGATTTTTAGTATCAGTTTAACTTTTTAGCTTTACTGTCATTTTTAGCCTTGAATGATGGAATGTTTTAGCTGTTATAATTAGTTTAATGTTAGATTCTACTTTTGTGGTAACATTTGGGGTGAATTGTTGTTTTAACTGAGTTTTTACTTGCTGATTTATTTCATATATCAGTTCTATATTGCTGAATTTGTAATGGCAATTTTCTTTCTCAGTTGTTATTCCGATTCTATTAGCTAGTTAGAGGTTACTGTTTTTTTTTTACTGCTTTTAATTTGGATCTGATTGTTGATTTGTTTTTAGTTTATCTATTGACTTGACAACTTGTTTGGTTCTTATTTATAGTAACTGTATTCTTGTTTTTACCTTAAAATTCGTTACTGTAGCACTTGCCATAAGACTTTTACTGTCATTAAATCTGATACAGTAAAAGTTTGTTTAAATTTCCAAATAATTAATTCCAAAAAATATGTCTGCACCTAGACTCGAACCCATGACCTCCTGGTCATGGGACACACGCGTTAACCAATTGAGCTAAGAGCTCTTTTGGTTTTGTTTCCTTTAGTTTAATTAAAATAGTGAGTTGGTTCTGGCAATTTTAATCTAGTTACATTGTTTTTTTTTACTTTCATTCCGTTTAGAATTATTTTAAAGTAGTAATTTTGTTAAAAAGTAATTTTTAGTATTAAATATAGTTAATGGTTATAAAATAAATAAAAATAAAAATAAAAATAAAATATATATATAATAACTTTTAATTAAATAGTTTATTTTAATTTGTCATTAATAATTAGTTTAAATGAATTAAAATAAATAAATAATTCAAATTAAAAAATGTGTTTTATTCAAATTAATATTAGATAAATAAATTTAAATAAATTTTGTTTAAATAAAAATAGTTTTTAAATAGATTTTTAATGGATTAATTAGTTTATAATTTTTAATAGTTTTTAAATTAGTTTTTAATTAAATAGATTTATTTTAAAGAGTTTAAATTTTAAATAGTTTGAATAGTTATATTTTAGATGTTATTTTTAGGAATCGGTTCATGAACTTTAGGAATTTAATTAAAAAAATCGTAGGAGTAATTTTAGTTTAAAAACCGAAAACCAATTCAAATCAATTGTCCAAATCAAAGCAAAACGTCTCAAATTCATAAGATCTTCGTGTACAACGAACTTGGTTCACCCACGTGTTTAATCGTATCCGTCTTTGACTTATTTTTGGTTAATTACTTTTTCCTAAAGGTAATTGCCTAAATTTGTCCTATAACGTATATGTGTTAATCCACGACACATCAATTAACAACTAGCATTCAAGATCAATCATTCCAAACCAAAATCCAAGGCTCCTACCTTTCTAAACAACATGGTACCATAGATGATCACACTATGTACCTATCCCAAGGCCACTACCTTGTCAAACCACAAGGCCACTACCTTGTCAAACCACAAGGCCACTACCTTGTCAAACCACAAGGCCACTACCTTGTCAAACCATAATAACTGAGACGGCACGTGTCCCCCGATCCAAATCATACACAATCAAAAATCACATAGCAGTTAATCACATAATGTACACACAAGTCCATCTCAAATCACAACCACATTCACAACATCAATTTAGAAAATAACTCAACACAGTGTCTCTTCCATCCCATCTAGAAGTCAAAATCAATAATAAACATGGGACTATGAAACTCACCTGATAGCTTCTTCACAAGTCCTCGCACTAGCAACAAGCTAACAAACCAAAAACACGAAATCAATACACGAACCAATCAGTAATATGACTCATCAACCTATGATGGACATCTAGTCTATTCCCGTATAATTACCTCATTGTTAAGCTCTAATCATCCCATTACCCTTCCTTAACAAGTCCCTAACTTGGTTAAGTTTAATAGCTATCCCGTTCATAATTTTACACAAAACAGTCCCAGTTTTAGGTCTCAAAACTTTAAGTCAAACATCCACTTAAACATACCCATGGTTTCTGTAAAAGGAATATTCACACTTTTATACATGTTAGCTAAAACCTCCCACCTGCCCTAACCTTAAAGCTACTGTTAAGGCCCATATATATGTGTACATATTGCTACCTATCCAGAATTCACTGATTTTAAACGTATGAAAAGTTCATTACCATTAGAGGGTCTTACCCTAAACCACAATCTTAGCCCAAGTGCAGATCCTTACTACAATATATAAACCATCTCTCATGTTCGTGAGAAGATCCCAATGCAACCCTAAGTACCCCAAACAACCCAAAACTTAAAAAGAAAACAGGCTGAATTCAAAACTGTTTTGACCTCCAACTGTTGGAACTTGTTTTTGACCCACTTCCCTACCTCCAATTTAGTTCTCGTTTCTTGCATTGGAAAGCCACTTCAATTAGCTTTCCAGAGATATGTGGATCGCAAAATAAGAGTTTGTAGAACTCCCTATATGATCAAAACAATGACCCAAAATTCTGCCCAGTTTTTAAAAACGGGTTTAACTAAATTAACCTCATTAATTAACCCTAATCCCACTAATTACAAGCCCTAATTTATGTAATCATTATAACCCCATTAATATATCATTAATTTACTGATTTTATATAAACCCTAACCTTTAATCCATCATAAGAATGATTAAATAAACATAAAAACAATTTAATTAAAAAGGGTTTGAAGATTTTACCTTAGATTTTTTGGAAAACAAGATTTTTGATGAAGAACCCTAATTTTCTCCATGGATGTCGACCCATACTTGATCTCCAGTGATTTTATAAAGTGTTTTGATAAAAATAAGGCTTTATATACTTTCCTAACAAGTCTTTGGCCCATATACAAAAGCCCGGTTCCCTTTTTTCCCCTTTTCTTTTCTTTTTTTCACATAAACGACCTATACCCATTTAATTTTGTTTTTTTTTCCTTTTTATTATTAATATTGTATTAATAATATTACCTTAATTTTCCTTAATTAATTTCAGCTCCTAAAGCCTCCAAAACCTCAAAACCGTAAAACTAGTCAAATTTACGCGTTTTACCGTAAAAGACGTAAAATATACACTTTTAAAAAAAACTCAAATTTTGAAATAAACTTTATAACTAAGTCCTAAATGACTTAAAACCATCCTGAAAAATATCCATATGACTAATTACCTCATCCGAGACCTCTAAATGTTAAACCGTAAATCGTAAAAACATGATTTTCTATAATACATATACGTATACGTAAAACCGCTAAATAACACCATCTCACTTCATAATCACTACCATGTGAACTCATGAACATGAAATCACCACACCTTGTTTCACTCACAAGGTACCCCGTACCGGAAACGATATCCAAACCACAATCTATACACACCAATAAGCACATAAACACGTAAAGTCACGTAACTAGCACAAAATAAAACGAAGTGACGACCCTCAAAACCAGGGTTGTCACATTGAACCTCTAAACAATACTTATCATTCTGATCATTTAAGTCATTATATTGGGACAACAATTCTGAATATTTATCATGACAACCAAGAGGACAATGTTGTACCTGAGGTGAGATGCCCATAAGAGCAAACTCGTCTGCTTCTTCTACATCGGATAGATTCCCAGCAATCATTGCAAATACGTCAGTCGAGGACTCAGCTGTTTCCAAAGTGGTAGTCTGATGATCATTCCAGTTGACCATAGAGTCAACAGATACCAATGCCTTCTTGTCATCTTTTACCTCCTGAACCTTAAAAGTTGAGTATCTGCTCTTCTCCTGGTCATTCTTGCTAGGGCATTCTCTTGCAAAGTGACCTTGCTACTGGCAGTTATAGCATCAAACCTTGCTTCTGTCGAACCTTTCTGGCTCCCTTGGGTTATAATTGAATTTTCGACCAGCTTTCTTTTCAAACTTGTGAACCCTAAGAGTGAGCATGGCCATCTGCCATTTAAGATCCATTTCATCCAGGTCAAGTTTATCGACCTGTTTGAAGTCATCAAAAGCAAGTTGTTGTTGGGCATCAACATCAGCCACAAAAGAATGAAGAACGGCTTCTACCATGCTACCAGACCTGGCTGTAGGATCAGGAGCAGAAGTATGCTGAAAAGTATGTTGAGAAGACACAATATTGCTTGGGCTGCTAGCATAAGACATGGGACTGGATGCCATAGAACTCACAAAGGCAGAATTAGCAGGAGTGGGAAAAGAATCACTTGAATATCCTCTCACATGAGGTTCAAAAGTTTTGAGCTTATGAAATAAATCATCAAAGTTGAGATAGTCAAGCCCACCTTTTGCTTTTAGAGAGATTACCACCGGATTCCATGAGTATGGTAAGGCTCTAAGAAATCTTGCATTAATATCACCATCGTCAGGTTTTGACCGAATTTGATCCAATTGGCTTAATATCTTTTGGAACCTGTCATACCCTTGATGAATACCTTCAGTTTATGAGATTTTGAATTCTGTGAATTCATCTCTCAGCATGGATCTTCTCATTTTCTTTGACTCCTCATTCCCACCAAACCTTGCTTTTATTCCATGCCAGATCTCTCTAGCATCATCCAAATGGTAGAAGTCACCCATGTGATCATCAGGAAGAGATTGAAGCAAAATAGTTTTTGCTTTGACCTCCTTCTGAATAGCTATGATTTCTTCATGAGTTTTAGGGTCAAGAAGAGTAATATTACCATTCTTGTCTCTTCCAGATAGCTTCCTGTTGTTCCCATTCAGAATAACCTTCCAAAGGTCTTGATCAGTGTTGGTGATCCACCATTCCATCTTTATTGCCCAACTATCATACTCATCCTTTTTCAGAAGAGGGAATTTCCCATTTGTGTTCGAAACCGTAGCAACGATCTGCTGAGGTTGCACAGTTTTAGGAGTGCTGTCTTCTCCTGTTTGAGTAGAACTTGAGGCAGACATGATAAAACAAAAATGTCAGTAATAAGAAAACTTGATTCTTCTTGTACAGAGACTCTCCCAGGCTCTGATACCACTTGTTGGGTCCACTAGATGTGGATCTTACAGCCTGTCAGGAACGGTGAACGACTTCTGTAATCACAAGTCTATTCACAGAGAGACTTTATACACAATATAAATGCGGAATACAAATACAATAAAGAAGAACAGAATAACCATAAAGACTTGATCCTTTCTAAGGATTTCTAATATTGATAATGACTAGAACTACGTTTGATCAAGGTGTGTCTAACCCTTCTGCCTAAGGTTCCTTTTATACTACCAGGAAACCCTAATACATCATTAAACAAAACTTGTAGAACTGATATGCATATCCTTTCCTAACATATCTCATGCATATCCTAACAGAATAATAAATAAATAATAAAGTTTGACTTTAACTAGGACCAGGAGCACGACTTGCTCCTACTACTACTAGGACCAGGAGGAACTACATACCTCCTAGTCTACCTATTACAATTAACTATTCCAATGGTCCTAACAGTATTAATTCCGCATAATACTTGAATTGTTACGTATACAACAAAGTTTCTCTACGTGTTTAACTTGATATAATCTTGTTTACACAAGCTAAATCGATCTAAGTTTGGGATCAACAAGTGGTATCAGAGCTTGTTGAGAAACTTTGATCTAAAGAACACTAAAAACCCTAAATCACCAAAAACCCTAATTTTCAAGAAACCCTAAAAACAACATGTCTACTCCAGAGTTAACCTCCTCTCCTCAAGCCCTAACATGAAGATACCAATGCTAGACCCAGACAACTTTGAGCTATTTTAAGCAGTATCTTCAAATCCATGACCACACCCTATGGGAAATTATTGAATATGGAAACACATTCAATAAGGCTGGCAAAATTGCAGCTGCTATCTTGGCAAAATCAACTCAAGGCTCTACTGAAGAGGATCGAAAAGAAAAACTTGAAGATGGAAGAGCTGTCTCAGCTGAGGATATAGCAAAGAGAAGGAATGACATGAAAACCCCAAGAATCCTCAAACTCTCTTTGGGACAAACCAATAAGCACAAGTATAGAGGCTATGATTCTGCAAAAGATCTATGGGCAACCCTTGAAGTTGCTTATGGTGGTAATGCTGATACTGTACAAGAGAAAAAGAAGCAAATCTTGCATGAGTATGATGCGTTCAAAGCTCAACCCAATCAAAACCTAAGTGGAGTGAGAAGCAGACTTTTTGACATTACCAGCAAGTTGTCCTTTATGGGAACAGTGCTTGGTGATGTTGATATCATCACCACTTTTCTTAAAAGTCTTGGTGATGCATGGAAGATTGAAGCAAGGTCTATGATTGCTAATAATACTCACAAAAGTTCCACTTTTGATGATGTTTACAATAAACTGAGGCTTGTAGAGAATGAAATCCTTTTGGATCAAGGAAGCAACTCTACCAATGGAAACATGGCCTTCTTCTCACATAGTGAAGGTCAATTTGATCAAAGGGAGTCTTACATGCACCCTGTTACTGGATCACCTTGTGTCAACGCTGGATCAAGCTTTGTCAGCGCCTCACATTCAAACGCTGACACGTATAATTTTGACTCACCAAGAGTTAAACCTACTGGTATTGATCTAGATATTGTGTGTGCATACATTGCTTCATTGCCCAATGGTTCTGTGATTACATATGAGGACCTTGAGAAAATTAGTGATGAGCATTTGGAGGAGATGGACATAAAGTGGAATAGGGATCTTGCAAGCATAAGGGCAAATAGATGGAATCGAAGATTTAAGAAGAAGATGACTTTTAATGCTAAGGACACTGTTGGATTTGATAAATCCAAGGTTGAGTGTTATAATTGTCATCGAATGGGACACTTTATGAGAGAGTGCAGATCTCCAAGAAGATCTGATGCTAGAAAACCCTCAAGCCAAATCACCAAGGTTCAGGATCCCAAAGCTATGGTTGTTATGCAAGAAATTGATGGTGTTGGATGGGATTGGAGCTATTTGGCCAAGGATGAGGAAGAGAACAAATCTTTGGTTGCAGAAAAGGAAGAAGAGGAGCATGTTCACTATGCTCTCATGGCACACTCTTTATCTTCATCAGACAATGAGGTATATGATGATGCATTTTGTAGTAAGGGTGTCGTCTAAATACTGAAAAGCTTAACAAAGAAGTCTTAAAATTAACAACAGATGTCGTTAATGAAAGATGCAAGTTATCCAATTATCAACTTGCTCTTACTCAAACTGAAAAGACTGTGGCTGAATATAAGAAAATGGAGTTTGACCTAAAAGATCAAATCAACATTTTAACTCATGATTTAAATGCTAGTGTTGAGGTTAGAAACATTTTGGAGAGAGCCAATGGTGCTTTACAGGCTGAGTTAGATGAGGCTATCAAAAACAAAGATAATGTAGATCTTAAAATTTAGAGATTTGATAAAGCTTCACAAACCCTAGAAAAATGTGTTATTGAACAAAGCGATTCTAGGGATATGACTGGGATTAGGATGAAAGAGTATGCTGGTGTTCCACCACCTAATAGGAACTTCTATGGTGTCCTTAGAAAGGACTTGTCTTAGACTGGTATACCAGAACTCCAAGAAGAGGAATTTATTCCTCCACCAAGAGTTCTTACCCCAGTAGAGGAATACAAGCAGAAGTTGACTAATTTGGACCAATGGAAGAAAGCCAACCCTACCTTGTTTGTTAAAGGTGGCATGCTTAGTGACAGCCCAAATGAGTCTACACCCATAAAAGTGACCAATCCTACTACTGGCAAGACTGTTGACCTTGGCTTAAATGTTTATAGAAAACCTAGTATTAAATATGCAGAAATGTATTATAAAACCTAGGTCACCAAAAAGCCAAATTAATGATAATGGGACATGTTTCTTTTCTTCTAGACCTAGAGCTATGTCTAGAAAAGCCTGTTATACTTGTGGAAGTTTTTCACATTTAGCCTATAAGTGTGTCAATGATTCAAAGGTCAACGCTGATAGAAAGTCAAACACTGTCAAACCCAAACCTTTTGTCCAGCAAAGTCCGCAAGTTGTTAGACCAGCCCCATTCTTTACCAAAGGGTCTAATACTTATGGACAAAGACCTTTTCAGAAAACCAATACGTGGTCTAACAGACAATGGGTTCGTGTAGCAAACCCTAGGTTCAACGCTGATAATGGTAATTTCAGCGTTGACAAGAACAAATTAAACGTTGACAGGAACGTTGCCCGACCAAGTAATGGAAAATATTTGCAACCAAAGGGAAAGGGGTCTAAAGCTTCTTCTAGCTTGACATGGAGACCTAAGCAAGACCAGAACCCCAATTCAGATAGGATTTCTATGACCTGTAACAGATTTGATTATATTTGAAAGGTCATAACAAAACCAATTCGGGTTAACTAGGTGTTTAATCCAAAAAGGGATGAACAAGGGGTTGTCATGAGGACTAAGTCTCTTCTTGTTGAACAACAATGAATCCAAGTCTGCTCAGGCTTGGGTTCCCAAAAAAACTAATTTGTTTTCTTTATGTGCAGGGCACTCAAAAGCAGGTTAATGATTATGGCTATTGGGACAGTGGATGCTCTAGGCACATGACGGGGAAGGAAGATTATCTGACAAATTTTATCCCCATTAAAGATGGTGACAAAGTGTACTTTGGAGGAGGATATGGGACTATCACTGGCAAAGGCACTCTTCTCACCAACAATTTGCGTTTTTAAAACGTGTTTCTGGTAAAAGAACTTGACTATAATCTGTTTAGTGTATCACACGTATGTGATAACAAAAATAAGGTTCTTTTCACTGATACTGAATGTTTTGTGTTGAGCAAAGATTTTAAAATACCAGATGAGAAATTCATTGATTATAGAACACCTAGGCATAAGAACATTCATAATGTGAATCTTAATGGAATTAGGATGAATAATAATTTGTCATGTCTATATGCTAAGGCTTCAGTTGATGAGAGTAATCTTTGGCACAGAAGATTAGGGCACATTAATTTTAAAAATATAAATAGACTTGTGAGACATGGTTTAGTTGATGGTTTGCCTGAAAAGGCTTTCCACAATGACCATTCTTGTGTTGCATGCCTTAAAGGCAAATAACACAAGGTTTCATTTAAGTCTAAACCAGTGCACTCTAGTTCTAAACCACTTCACTTGCTGCATATGGACTTGTTTGGTCCAACTAATATAGAAAGCCTAAATGATAAATCCAACTGTTTTGTCATCACTGATGATTTTTCTAGATTTACTTGGACTTTCTTTTTAGCTTTGAAAAGTGACACTACTGATACTTTGATTAACTTTATTACCCAAATAGAAAAGAAGTCTAGTAATGAGGTTAAGATGCTTAGAAGTGATAATGGTGGTGAGTTTAGAAATAAGTTGTTAGATGACTTTTGTGCCAAGAAAGGGATTACTAGACAGTTTAGTATAGCTAGAACCCCAAAACAAAATGGGGTAGATGAGAGAAAGAATAGAACACTCATAGAAGCAGCTAGGACTATGTTGGCTGATGCTCACTTTCCCATTGCTTTTTGGGCTGAGGCTATGAATACAACTTGTTATGTTCAGAATAGGGCATTAATCAACAAGATCCATAACAAAACACCTTATGAGCTATTTTGGGGCAAGATACCTAATACTGGTTTTCTTAAACCTTTTGGATGTCATGTAGTTGTCTTGGACACTAGTGATGCCTTAAGTAAGTTTAGTGCTAAAGGTGATGAAGGCTACTTAATGGGTTATTCTGTGCAGAGTAGAGGATATAGGGTTTACATTAAGAAAGAAAAACGTATACTTGAAAAAGTACATGTTAGGTTTTAAGAGAGTAAACCTAATGATCCTGAAAGTGGTCCAAATTGGTTATTTGACTTGGAACCTCTATCTAGGACATTGAATTATATGCATGTTACTAATCCAAACATTGTGAAGGTAACTTCAAATGTTATGGAAGAACTAGTTGTTGATATTTCAGGTAAACAGGTTAATGAAGAGGTTGGATCACAAGCCGACAAATCAGCACCCATACTTGAGTATGTTACCATTCCCATATGGACAGATGCATTTGCTGCTGCTGCTGCTGGAAAGGAAAAAGGTGGTCCACGAGTATCACCAGTTGAAAACATGCATGATCCTTCAAGCGCTGACAAAGGAAATTCTGGCGCTGACAAGATAAATTCAGGCGTTGATGGCTCAAATGTTGACAGCTTTGGTTCAGGCGTTGACAGATCTTTTGACCATCTTTTCTCTTCTAATAATTTTGAACAAGGTGAACCTTCAAACAGTCATGTAAGGGTTCATTCAGATGATGATGGAAGAGAATCTGAAGAGGATATTGGTAACTTGGAAGATGAGATTGAGGATAACACAATTATTGAGGGAGGAGTGCTTACTTCTACAATAAAAAAATCCTCCTCCTTCTCTAATTATTGGTGATGTGATGACTCATGTGCAAACTAGAATGTCTCATCAGAATCATGGAGGATTTATTGCCAATATTCACAAGAAGGTTGATACCCCTCTTGTTCAAGCATGTTTGTTTGCCTGTTTTCAGTCACAACAAGAACCCAAGAAGATTTTTGATGCTCTCAAAGAACCAAGTTGGGTGGAAGCAATGCAGGATGAGCGTCACCAATTTGCTATTCAGGATGTTTGGGAGTTAGTTGATTATCCCAGACATGTCATACCTATTGGGACAAGATGGATTCTTAGAAACAAAAAGGATGAGAGAGGCATTGTGGTCAGAAACAAGGCACGTTTAGTGGCACAAGGATATACACGAGAAGAAGGGATAGACTATGAGGATGTCTTTGCACCTTTTGCAAGGATTGACGCTATAAGGATTTTTCTAGCCTATGCTTCCTGCATGGGATTTAGAGTCTATCAAATGGATATGAAGAGTGCTTTTCTTTATGGGACAATTGCAGAGGAGGTTTATGTAATGCAGCCTCCTGGTTTTGAAGATTCAGAACATCCAGACAAGGTGTATAGAGTGAAGAAAGCTATGTATAGACTTTATCAAGCCCCAAGAGCATGGTATGGCACATTGTCCACCTATCTGGTAGAAAATGGATTTAAAAGGGGCACCATAGACCAGACCTTGTTTACAAAGAAGACTGGTAAGGATTTCTTACTTGTACAGGTCTGTGTGGATGATATCATCTTTGGCTCTTCTAGTCCAAAGATGAGTGAAGATTTTTCCAAACTCATGACAGACAAGTTCAAGATGAGTGCAATGGGGGGAGATGAACTTCTTTCTAGGGTTACAAGTACAGCAGAAAGAAGATGGTATCTTCATCTGCCAAGATAAATATGTAGCAAAAATCTTGAAGAAGTTTGGCTTTTCTCTACATGAGAAACGGGCTAGCACACCTATGGATAGGGAACACCCTTGGGGAAAAGTTGGAGATGTAAAATAGGTGGATGTCAGGCATTATAGGTCAATGATTGGTTCATTGATGTATCTCACAGCTTCTAGACTTGACATTATGTTTGCTGTGTATGCATGTGCACGCCATCAAGTGACTCCCAAAGAGTGTCATCTTCATGCTGTCAAGAGGACTTTTAGATACCTTAGGTGTTATCCAAACTTGGGATTATGGTATCAAAAGATTCCCCATTGGAGCTTATTGCATATTCAGACAGTGATTATGGTGGTGACAAATTTGATAGAAAATCCACAACTGGTGGATGCCAATTTCTTGGGAGTAGATTGATATCTTGGCAATGCAAGAAACAAACAGTGGTGGCCAATTCTACAACTGAAGCAGAGTATGTTGCTGCGGCTGCTTGTTGTGGACAAGTCTTATGGATTCAGAACCAGCTGTTGAATTATGGGTATAATTTCATGCATACCAAGATTTTTGTAGACAATAACAGTACTTTATGCATTATTAAAAATTCTGTACATCACTCTAAAATAAAACACATAGAAATTAGACATCATTTTATAAGAGATTGTTTTGAAAAAGATTGAATACAACCAGATAGGGTTGACACAGAAGAAAATGTGTCAGATTTATTAACTAAAACTTTTGATACTGGAAGATTTCAATACTTGGTAACAAGTATTGGAATGATCAATCTCACTTAATATGTTTTTTGGGAACTTATTGTAAAAGTATGTACAGGATATGCATTTGTTATTGGTCTTTATACAAAATTAGATTTTCCACTTTATTTGTCTAACGCTAACAAAGGTTATTTTAACGCTGACAAGTGTTAAATTGACGTTGTCAGCAACATGTTAGTTTTGTGGTTTTTGATCTAATTATGTAGGCGTTGTTAGCATTGTACATTTGGATACAGAGTTGCTTATGGATTCTTGGAGCATTATTGGAGCATGTTTTAGTTTATGGATGATGGTTGGAATATTTATATTCCTATCTTGACATAAATTTTTATTACATGCATATTATTATGGCAACTTATGTATCATAGTTTAAGGGGAGGTTTAGGAAACCTTTAGGACTTTTTGGGTATTCATATAATACTCACAATTCTAGATTGTGTCCACTGGTGAGTATGAATTAGTTTACTACCTCATGAGGCACTGTAGCATGCAAAGTTGATATACTATGCACGCTGCCAAGACTTTTTGGCCTAGAATTGGATGTGGTCTGTTGGGAGACTTGGGTATGATTTTTATTGGGCTTACCTAGGAAGTTACAAAGGATTTTATGAGATAACTTCATTGTTAAGAACTTTGGTTAGCAAGGGACACTAGAGGACTGTTATGTCTATCTTGCTTAAGCAAGTGTGCATGATTGGACAGTGCTTGCCACCCTATAGTAATTTTCAGTTTATAGGTTATCTTCACTAGGATAAATCACTTTGTTAAGGTCCTTTTTCATTTTTCTTATTTTTATTTTTGGACGTTGACAGTTTTATTTCCAAACGTTGTTAGGACCAATTTAGACGTTGACATGGCTTTTTCCAACGTTGACAAGAATATAGCCGTTGGGCGTTGATGGGTTATTTTTGACCGTTGACACTCATTGGGTCCTACCCATTTGTTATTTTTGACGAAAATTAGGGCCGTAATTTTGGGAGTTGGAAACTTTTAATTAATGAACAAGATAAGTTATTTTCTTTTCAATATTTTCATCATTATATTTTGAAAATAATTGCCTCATTTTTTACCAATCACATGTGTCTACCTCTCCTATAAATTTGGCTCCTTATTTTGTAAAAGGGTACTTGCTCATTCTTGTCTAACAAATTTTTCTCCTATATTCATCTTTCATAACCTTTCACACAGCTTTCTACATCAATGGTGCCTAAGTTTAAACCGAGTGACTTGGTATTGTGATTCAGAAGTCAGCATAACATGGTTGCTTATTTGGAGGCTGATGAAGCTCTGTTTCCTCAATACACTCAGATGGTGGCGTATTTGAATGCATCTCCTCTACGGTATGCACTTTCTCATGCTCCTCTTATCCCTGTCTCTCATATTAAACAGTTTTGGAACACTGTTAGTTCCTCAATGCTTAATAATGTGACTACATTAACTGCTTTTGTCCATGGGCGTCCATGGGTGGTTACTGAAGCCTTGGTTCGCCAGGCTTTACATCTTTATGATGCAGATGGTATAACCACTCTACCCATTGGTGAGATAGAACAGGGACTTCAAGCTTTGGGTTATCCTTTCCCTAAAGAGGGTACTTTAAACAAATATAATAAACATGAATTTCCCCCAGCTTGGAAGTACTTAATACATGTCATCCTTCAATGTTTAAGTCCCAAATGTACTGCACATAATGAAATTAATAGATCTATTGGTAGTGCCATTGTGTGTATTGCTAATGGGCAAAAGTATAATTTTTCTAAACTGATTTTTGATGGAATGTGTAAAAACAAGGGTAGCAAGATGACTCTGGCTTACCTAAGATTTTTACAAATGATTTTTGATGAGCAAAGGTATTGCACCAAGGATCATGATGATTTTTATGCGATTCATGTGCAAAAGAAATCTATTTTTAGTAAGATGAATTCACCCCCTCACAGAGACTTACTGATAGGTGTGGAACACCCATCCTTTTTACCACTTATTTGCAATAATAACCAAGCCAAAACATGTATTTTATGTCATTTATGTCGGAATTATGCGTGGTTTGTGTTTTTGTTGTGATTTAGGACGAAAAGGTGAAAAGTGGAGAAAACACGGCATTCACGGGCTTTTATCATAGGAAAAGACGGAAGATGAAGTCGAAAGATCAAGAGTGGAAAAAGAACGGAAGTCCAAGACCAATTCTGAAGATTTATCGAAGAAAAAGTCAAAAGACGGAAGTTTACCAAAAGCCGAAGAACTCAAGTCTAATTTATTGAAGAATTACAAGACGAGTTCAAAGAAATCCCGAGCCAAAGTCATTATAGTCCAAGATTTAAGAAGATTAAAGAAAGGAGGGACCTAATAACGCAATTAAGGAAAAGAGGAAAGAGGGGAGGAAGCTTCCTTCCACTAATCCCTTCCTCCCCTATAAATACACATTATTAGCCATTTGTTTAAGTTGTTGGAGGCTTGACAAGCCTCTCTTCCCCATTTTCATTTTTCTTGTTCCTTAATTTTATGCACTTTAATTCTCATGTAACACACCTTTAATTCTCTTTTAATTCCAAGTAAGTCTACCTTTAATTGTTGTTAATCTTTATCTTATTGCTAATCTCCTTCTACCTTTCTTGTTTGATTTGTTCTTTATCTTGATTGTTCATGTTCTTGAGTTTTTATGATTTTGATCAAGTAGGTTTTAATTGATTTGGTTATGTTTGTTAGTTTTGATGATTTGTTTTGATTGATTATTGTTAGTTGATGCTTATTGGTTGTTTTGGTTTAATCTTTTGTTTGATTTTGATTAATTTGAGGATAGATTGTTGTTACTGTATCTCCCTTTTTCTTCGGTTTGGTGGTTTCTGTTACTGTATTCCAGAAGTTCCGTATCAATGGTTCTTCATTCGGAAGTCTAAAAACTTCCGGATCAAGTGCTTCATTCGGAAGTCTAAAAACTTCCGGATCAAGAGGGTTCATTCGGAACTTTAAAAGTTCCGAATGAAGCAAGCTTCATCCGGAAGTCAAAAGTTCCGAATGAAGCAAGCTTCATCCGGAAGTCAAAAGTCCGAATGAAGCAAGCTTCATCCGGAAGTCCCAAAGTTCCGAATGAAGCAAGCTTCATCCGGAAGTCCCAAAGTTCCGAATGAAGCAAGCTTCATCCGGAAGTCCCAAAGTTCCGAATCAAGGTCTGTCAGTTTGTTTTTGTTTGTTTCTCTTTTTAAGTTTTTGTCTTTTAATTTCAAGTTTTATTTTTCCCGCCTTTTTCTTTATTTGAATTTTTATTTGCTTTACTTTTAGTTTAAGTTTTAATTTGCATCATTTACTTTAATTACCTTTTAATTTTCTCGCAATTTACTTTTCTCCAAGATTTCATCTTTCATTGTTTCTTTTTACCGTCTTTACTTTATTTTTTATTTTCAAGTTTAAATTAGTTTTAGACAACGACAACTCTTTTATTGGATTCACCAAGAACAACCGAGTCGCACAATTAACCAGAGATCAATTCGAAGAGATACCGAGAAACGAACTTTTCAACTAGCAAAATCCTAGTATCAAATGGCGCCGCTGCCGGCTCTTTTCGTGAAGATTAACGGTTTTTTGTGAGAGACGCGTTGGATTTTGGGATCCGTTCACTTGTGAACGTTATTTTTCTTGTCAAAAATTTTCAAAAATCCAAAAACATTTGAAAAATCATATAAAGCATTTCTTTTTCAAAGTTTTGCACCCAAAATATTCTTATTGCTTATCTATCTTTCTTAATGGATTTTTATGTCCATTGCGCCCGGTGTGGGAAACAATTATCTGGGAACAACTCTTGTCAATGGTGTACATGTGAGCGGTGTGGAAACGATCTCGACAATACACAATTCCTATTCGGATTTTGTCCTTTGTGCAACTCGACTAATTCGTCCTTTTTGAACCCACCTCCTCCTGTTCCCCCGTGCATCTATTGTGGAAGCAATTCTCATTGGCATGTTTCGTGCCCGGTTCGATACCCATATTGTCACGGGCAAGAACCAGGGTACAATCATGACAATGATAATAGCTATCCACAAGACGCACCTGATTTTTCTCCATACCCGGTTTGCAACAACTGTGGGGGTCCTCACGATACCTATTATTGTCAACCAATGAATTATTATGAGCCAAATCCGTGTCCTCAGTTTTCTTCACCTATGGATTATTATGAACCAAACCCGGTTTCTAATTATTCCCAACTGATGAACAACTATGAGCCACAACCTTGCTATAATTCAGGTTTTCAACACTATGAGCCCCCACATCACACCCTCAATCATCAATCCTCTCTGCAAATTTATCTTGACCCACAACTCACTACCTTGAATGAAGAAACACACTCCATTGTTTTGCAACTTCAAGAGGCCGTTGTTTTGCTTAAAGAACTTAGGGACGAGGAAAAGCGACTACAACAAGAGCAAGTATCTAATCTTAGTGATTATACCCCTCCGCTTGTGCGTCAATACTATTATGATGATGATGACGATGATGCTGTATGCACTTTCAACTCATCTTCTGATGTTGCTGCTCCTACTCTCGATCTTCCTACTGCGTCTAAGGATCTAGATTCGTTGCATGAGCTTAGTGATGTTGGTCTCGACAAAGTATTGGATGATGAGGTTTTTGACTTACCTGCTATGGAGCCTGAGGACGATGTTTCTCTTACGGACGAGGTCGATCCTAGTGATGACGATTCTTCTCTCTGCTATGAGAATTTTACTTTTGAAATTTCTCAATCTCCACCGGGAGATGCAGAAAATGACGATTTATTCTCTCCGGTTTACGAGCAGTTCACCGATGAACATGATCTTGTGGATGAGGTGGAAGACGTGCTTCTTCGCGATGGATTACGGAAAGTGCACCTTCTTATTGCTCAAATCGAAGCGTTGACTTCTCCTTCTCTTTCCAAGTCTTTACCTCCATCTATTCCTCCCGTTGAAGATAATGACCCATTGCTGGAAGAAATCGATATCCACTCCATCCCTCCAGGTATTGATGACTCTGACACGGAGGGGGACATTATTTTTGATAATTTGCTTCAGGAAAGTATTGACCCAAGTCCCCCTCCCGAGCACCTTCCATCCTCCCTTTTAGCCACTATCACGGAGGATGAGTGTTTTGATCCGGGAGGTGACATTGATTATGCTATGATTAATACCATTACGGCTTTGCTGTTTGCTCAGCATCCATTGTCTTTGGGGGAGGACAATATGCTTACTATACCCAACCCACCTCCCGTGGATCCTGAATTCACATACGATACGTATGTTGGAAGGACCTTTCTCCCTTTCAAGACTTATCCCCCCGCCTCTCCTTTGTTGATGTCAACCGGGAACGAGGACAAGGTCTTTGATCCCGGTATCACAATCGAGGCTTCCCCATGGACCATTTAATTCGGGGACGAGTCAGGCTCGTGACTCGGTTAACAAAAACTAGCGCTTTTTGGGAGGCAACCCAATTATCTATCTATTTTCACCATAAGTGTAGGGGGAGCCCCGTGGTGTTTCTTGCTTTCTTTCTTAGCATTGCAGGGATTTGAGCTTCAAAGACACACTCTTGATGACTTTTGACGAACCGTGATTCCATGTTCTCATCTTCCCGGTTCTATCCTAAACTCTTTTCGATTCACTATTTTATATTTCTCAATATTAAAATAGGAATCTCTTTAGTTGTCTTTTCCTTAACGAGATTTAAACAAAGTGCACAATGTCCTAAGTGTAGGGGAGTTTACTCCCACATGCTTAAACATTAAGGACAATGTTTATATTAAGTGTAGGGGGACTTCTATTGAATTTAAGTGGTCTTTTCCTTGTAATTGCCCTCATTTTAACCGGAAAATCAATTTTTCGACATTTTTCAAAATTTTTAATCTATTTTGGCCTAGTTGTAGTCTCCTTTATTTTTGTTACTTTCTAGCATTTTAATAAAATGGTTTTAGCAAGTTTAGATATCTTAGATATATTAGGCCCGTTGTGAATATTTTGACTCAACCCGAGTTTACTTATCCAAGTTCACTCTAGCTAGTATCCTTAACCATGTAGACCTTAATTGGTTTATTAGGCTAAGCATCCACGAGTCTTATTCCTTGAAATTTTAAATTGTGGAGAACGAGAAATGATAGAGTTGGTTACAAGTTTGGTATTCTCTCATTAACTTATGTGAGTTAATTATGATCTTTTTCTCCCATCACTTGCTAATAAATTATCTGCAATAAGTAAGGTCATACGATTTGAAAAGTTACTTAGCTTCTAGCCCATGATCGTTTAAAAGTTGCTCGGTAATGATAAGAGTTCATAGCCAAGGCATTACTTATGAAGCGGGGCGCGAAGATTGGCGAGTCCGAAAAGGCCCTAACAAGGCATGAGGATTCTATTTTATTGCTAAAGATCCAAAGTGATGTGAAAAGCATTATTCCTAAAGTCAATATGAAGGATCAAGACTCACGATGAAAAGCAATCAACTCCCATAAAGATGATGGAGATGTCTATCCGAAAAGACCCTAACAAGGTATGAGGATAAATAGATCCAAGTCCGAAAAGAGGCGGATCGTTGTATCTCAAAATCCCAAATAGAGATTGAAGAAATAATCATGAAGTCGTGGTCAACAAAGTTGGAGTACCCCTCAAAAGTCTCCAAGTGAAGAAACTCTATGAACGATGAGAAGACCATTATATCAAGCACGTCTCTCAAGATATGAAGTATGAAGTACATGCCAAATATCGGCCCGAGAAAGGTCTCAAATCGTGAACCAAGTTATGCCAAGATATGAACTTTTTGATATCCCGAGAAGTAGTTTTAAGAGATTTTGTCCTTTAGCTAACTATTGATCAAATCGTCCTACTTTGCTTTCAGCTTAAATAAACTATCGAAATAAGTCCAACAATGCATCTTCATGATCATTCTAAGACAAAAATAGAATATAAGAGATACCCAAAGGAATAAGGGAGTTTGAGTGATTAATTGAACCGCATGAGTAAATGTTTGTTATGCTAACTTGTACTAACAATGATCTTGTTTTTAAGCTTGGCATGGGGAACGTGAAACTTGAGGGTGATAAACATTCATGACATACAAGCCCTAATGTAAGTCTTAGATTTCTTTACAAGTTTCTTCCTTGTTGCATCTTGTTATTTTCTATCTTTTTGATTTTCGTTAGTTGTTTAATAAAGGCCAAGGTAGGTTGATTATGATGGAAAGTGTAAACCTTGCTTTATTGATAAGCATTGCATGAGGGCATTGCAATGGTTAAGTGTAGGGGATTTGATAGGTGTGGAAACACCCATCCTTTTTACCACTTATTTGCAATAATAACCAAGCCAAAACGTGTATTTTATGTCATTTATGTCGGAATTATGCGTGGTTTGTGTTTTTGTTGTGATTTAGGACGAAAAGGTGAAAAGTGGAGAAAACACGGCATTCACGGGCTTTTATCATAGGAAAAGACGGAAGATGAAGTCGAAAGATCAAGAGTGGAAAAAGAACGGAAGTCCAAGACCAATTCTGAAGATTTATCGAAGTAAAAGTCAAAAGACGGAAGTTTACCAAAAGCCGAAGAACTCAAGTCTAATTTATTGAAGAATTACAAGACGAGTTCAAAGAAATCCCAAGCCAAAGTCATTATAGTCCAAGATTTAAGAAGATTAAAGAAAGGAGGGACCTAATAACGCAATTAAGGAAAAGAGGAAAGAGGGGAGGAAGCTTCCTTCCACTAATCCCTTCCTCCCCTATAAATACACATTATTAGCCATTTGTTTAAGTTGTTGGAGGCTTGACAAGCCTCTCTTCCCCATTTTCATTTTTCTTGTTCCTTAATTTTATGCACTTTAATTCTCATGTAACACACCTTTAATTCTCTTTTAATTCCAAGTAAGTCTACCTTTAATTGTTGTTAATCTTTATCTTATTGCTAATCTCCTTCTACCTTTCTTGTTTGATTTGTTCTTTATCTTGATTGTTCATGTTCTTGAGTTTTTATGATTTTGATCAAGTGGGTTTTGATTGATTTGGTTATGTTTGTTAGTTTTGATGATTTGTTTTGATTGATTATTGTTAGTTGATGCTTATTGGTTGTTTTGGTTTAATCTTTTGTTTGATTTTGATTAATTTGAGGATAGATTGTTGTTACTGTATCTCCCTTGTTCTTCGGTTTGGTGGTTTCTGTTACTGTATTCCAGAAGTTCCGGATCAATGGTTCTTCATTCGGAAGTCTAAAAACTTCCGGATCAAGTGCTTCATTCGGAAGTCTAAAAACTTCCGGATCAAGAGGGTTCATTCGGAACTTTAAAAGTTCCGAATGAAGCAAGCTTCATCCGGAAGTCAAAAGTTCCGAATGAAGCAAGCTTCATCCGGAAGTCAAAAGTTCCGAATGAAGCAAGCTTCATCCGGAAGTCCCAAAGTTCCGAATGAAGCAAGCTTCATCCGGAAGTCCCAAAGTTCCGAATCAAGGTCTGTTAGTTTGTTTTTGTTTGTTTCTCTTTTTAAGTTTTTGTCTTTTAATTTCAAGTTTTATTTTTCCCGCCTTTTTCTTTATTTGAATTTTTATTTGCTTTACTTTTAGTTTAAGTTTTAATTTGCATCATTTACTTTAATTACCTTTTAATTTTCTCGCAATTTACTTTTCGCCAAGATTTCATCTTTCATTGTTTCTTTTTACCGTCTTTACTTTATTTTTTATTTTCAAGTTTAAATTAGTTTTAGACAACGACAACTCTTTTATTGGATTCACCAAGAACAACCGAGTCGCACAATTAACCAGAGATCAATTCGAAGAGATACCGAGAAACGAACTTTTCAACTAGCAAAATCCTAGTATCACTTACCCCTTACCCAAGCCATGCTTGCTGTTATTGCAACAGCACAACCTCAACCTGACCCACAACCAAAACTTGACCCATTACCAGAACCATCACCTTCACCTCAACATATGGAACTTGACCAAGATCCTTTCAACGCTGACACATTAAATATTGGCATTGATACTTCAAATCCAAACGTTGACACCTTTCTATAACAGACCCAAACACCCCTTAACCTTCAAATTACTACCCAATCCACATCATCTTCTTCACCCCACACTTTAGGATGGAAAAACGCCAAAGGACCATTGGAGTGTTCTCCTCTGGTGGTCCTAGCCATGTTGCAGAGAGAACCACCACCACAAGTGTGGTTGGTGATATGGGTGAGGCTAGGACTATTGGTACTCGCTTAGATGCAGGCCAAGTCAGTCCTAACATCATTAAGACCTCATCCATGCCCATGACTCTACTTTGGGAGGTAAAATCCCCATTCTAGAGGAGGGCAAGTTGGAACCATATACAATGTTGGAATTGACGGCTGTCTGCATTAGCTTGCAAAAGCAAAATGTAGACCTGGTACATACTATCTCTACACAAGGCCTTGAACTCAAGCAATTGAGGGAGAGGATTGTTCTTTTGGAGGGTGCTAACAATAGGCGAGGTATGGAGGATTCTTCCAAAGGGGAGGATGAGCAGATACATGTGAGTGTCAAAGGATCACATGATGGAGAATCTTTGGGTGTGGCTGAAGCTCTTACAGATTTGTAGAAGCAACCAGGTTTTGATGTCTCTTTGGTTACTCCTACAAATTTGAATTTGTCCTTTACAGAAATGATGGAGCAGTTCACAAGAAGCGCTGACAAGAGTAAGGTAAGCGTTGACAAGCAGATTTTTGACGCTGACAAACCAAGCGCTGATAAGAGTAAGTTGGGCGTTGACACACATGTTTTGGACGTTGATAGACCTGCAGATATGGTTGATGTATTCCAGTCATCAGCTATCATCAAGGAAGTGTCTTCACAGGTACCATCATCATCTTTACTCATTGTTGATACATTAGATAGGGGTAAAGGAATTATGGTAGAAACAGAGGTTCCCAAGGATGCAGCCCAAGTAAAATTTGATTCAATGTTGGTTGCACAACTTATGGAACAAGAAAAGAAGAAAGTTGTTGAGTCACCATTTGTGGTTACTTCTGAGGAACAAGAAGGAAGTAATTATGAGAGCACAAATTAAAGTGTTATGATTATTGAAGAACCAGAAAGACTTGAATATGGTGATGTGTTGGCAAGAGAGAAACTTGCAGAGTTAAAAATGAAGGTGGATTATGATATGCCAGAAGTTGTGCAGATCTACTTTGCTTGGGAGAATAAGATCATGGAGAATCCTGATATGTCTTTATCAGATCAGATTTGGGGATTGGAGATTCTTCTTAGGATTCAAAGGGATTGTCAGGTAATCCTAAAGTATAAGGCCAACAAAGTTTTCTCACAATCTAAGAGAGAAAGAAGGGAGCTTTATTATATGTTGCTTAGATGTCATCAAGGAGGTTGGACTTTTCAGAAGTTGCAGGAATTGTCCTTTGATGAATTGGAATATAAGGCTTATCCTATTTGGGCAAGAGTGCAAGAGATGAACACCATCAGACTTCTTTCAGATGAAAGGAAAGAAGAACTTGCAGAGGAGATGGAGATCCAAAGGGATATGATTGTACCAAGACCATTGAAGAAGGGAGTTCCACTTGAGTTTCCTTCAAATTTGAATAGAGTGAATCCTAGTGAAGCTGTTATTAGAAAGAGTATTAAGCTCTCATCCATGGAAGCTTCACATATGGTAAAAGTGTTACCTCATGATTCCAGAAACCCTATCATTAGTTATGAAGAAGATGCAAGTGGGTTTTAGATGATTGGTAGATATGGGAAAGAGGTACATACTTTTACTACTCTTATGTCTTTGTTTGCAAGCCCGGATAGGGAAGACTTGGCAGACCTTTAGAGGTTGCTGCAGGCCAAGTATGAGACTGAAGCACCTACTTCAGTCAATGGAATAAAGATTTGGTCAACATTCAAAAGAATGTGTGCACCAGATGAAGAAGATCCAGTTTGGAAGGATCTTGAGGATGATATCAGTGGACTTCAATGGCGTTTATATTCAGCATCTGGTGTGTATCATTTAAGTTCTACAAAGTTTTATGAGTATCTTCTTGTGGATGTTGAGTATCCTATGTCCAAAGAAGTTTTGGAGAAGATGAAGACAACACAGCTGGAGATAGACTACTCAAGTGACGTGGCCAAGGATTTGATTAGATATATTTATTTCCAATTTGATAAGATTTGTAAGAATCCTCCTAGTTCTTAGTTTTTATTCAGAAACTTGATTACTAGAGTAGATATCAAGTATAGGAGAGGATTGTTGGGAATAAAATGTAGCCAATGCACTTGGACGCTGACAAGAGCAATCTGGGCGTTGTTAAGAAGAAATCAAGCGTTGACAGGACAAGCGTTGACAGGAAGAATTCAAGCGTTGATAAGAAGAAGTCAATCACTGATAGAAGACTTAGTATACACGTATTATGTTTCTAGTATGTTTGTAGTAAAGATATGTTCGACAACGTATTTCTTATGTTTATCTTTACCAAGAATACCTGATACGTAGACTCTTGTACAAGGTTCCTTAATCTATAAAAGGAGGCCTTTAGGTTTTGTTAAAATAAGTTTTTTCATACGTTTAACACTTTCATTGTAAGCAAGATTGATTTATCAATCAAAGTGAAAGTTTGGTTTATCTTGTTTGTGTGTTCTTGTTTAAGTATTAATTCCGCATAATGCTTGAATTGTTACATATACAACAAAGTTTCTCTACGTGTTTAACTTGATTTAATCTCGTTTACACAAGATAAATCGATCTAAGTTTGGGATCAACAAGAACTGTGGAAACCTTGGTTTCCTCGAATCTTTTAGCTACTAGGAATGATCATTGTTCATATGATTAACATAATCAAAGCGGAATTAGAACAATAACCATTAACAAGGTGTTTAGGCACAATCACACAAGAATTAAACAAAAGGATTGCTAATTATATTAATAATCAACAATCACTAGACGTGTATACATTAATCCCACGTCTAGTCGACACGTGCTTTAGGTTTACATTGTGAATGAAAGATATGATAAACCTAATAACCCTTGGTTCCTTTTATAGTATAAGGATTAGGGTTTTACAAAAGATAACTATGAATAAACATGAATATCATCTATTTAAATAACTAATACAAAATATTATCAAATAATATTCTGAATAATTATCCTAAATAGACATTCCAACAGCGTTTGACTTTTGTTGACTTCTGTCAACGCATAATTTACTCTTGACAACGCCTGATTTACACTTGTCAACGCTTAGACAAATGCCTTCATGTTTTCTTCGTTTTTGAGTTTCTGCCACATCAACTTTTTGACCCAACAATCTTCCCCTAGTTGATGTCGGCAAAACTCTTTGTGTATCTCTTGTAAGTTCTACATCATCTTCAAATTGCTTCCCCTCAATTGTAGCATGTATGTCTTCCCCTTTTTGTCACATCAACCGGGAAGTAAACAATGTACGCAATCTTGAAGATTCTCCAAATGTAGGCTCTATGTAATGATTTTGAAGAAAAACAAATATAATATTCTTGATGTAGAAGTAGAATAACCCAACCTTGTGTTCCATGTCTTGCACTATCCATGTGATAAAGAACTTATACCAAATAGAGAAAAATATAAGTAGACCTCGATCTCATTGTCAAAATCCTCATACTTTGTGAGACAATGAGCACGATAATGTAACTCCTTCAAGTGATAGCAACTTAACTTTGATAGATATGACAAGTCTTCATCACCAACCATTAAAAGCACAAACAAGTTATTGTTAAAGTCAATGATTGATGTCCACCACTTTAACAATATGATGAAACACAAACTCGCGAAAATCTTCTTCAAACATCAAACTTACCATAAGAATTCTTTCCCTTAAGCCTACACCTCTTCATGACAAATTTTTATGAAATAACATCTTCATACCATATGTAAAAGTTTTGGACTGGATAACTCTTTCTCAAGGCTATCCCGATTACATAATCTAAAATATCCATCAAATTCTTCACGAATTGTTGCTAACTTAAAAATCATTGACCCCTTGTAAAAATATCTGATCCATAAATATCAACTTGATATTCGGTATAAAAACGGAGATTCCATGTATCTTTGCGTGTAAATACCTCTTTTTGTGTGCAAAAATCGTATCAATTTTCAAACAGCAGCTATTCCCTTTGTTGTCCAACATCTTCCTTTGTCCAATATCCTTTCCATGTGTATTGTCCCATATCTGTCAACGCTTGGGACAAACTTCCTCAGACAACACGTGTTAGCACTTCCCTAACAGTGCTTAACTTATTCTTTATCAGTGTCTCATCCAAACACTGACACTTCTTGTGGCTAAGATTCTCTTGATAATAACTGAATAATACGTGGTTATAATAGTGAATAAGTTTACCTTCTGTCACCACTGTTAATGCAAGTAATGCCTAAAAACATTATTAGTGTTAACTAATCTTTCTTAGTTTTGATCACAACAAACCATACAACACATTTAGTGTAGAAACACAAAATGAATTATTTAACTAACACTATCATCAAGTAAATAATCATATCACTAACCTTTCTTAATCATACTTAGTGATCATCAAAATGATTATCCTTAAAACTCACTTTTGTTAATAAGACAAAAGACTTTTTAATAAACTTTCTTTTTTAGAAAATGTTTTATTAAAATGGAAAATGAAAATTTGAAAATGGCATATTCCAAATGTTGTTAGAATATCCTTTGAAGGGTTTAAATACCTCAGATATTCCCACCCCACTAAAAGACAAAAAAGGGAGCGGAGTCTAGTGGCGGTACCTTAAGTACCTACGCGGTACCTTAGCGATATGGTACCGTGGGGTGAGATAAGGTACCGCGCACAGTAGTCGTTATAGATCCGTTGTAACTTTGTCTCCTTTAAATAGTGGGTCAAATCTCATTTTCCAGCAAGCCTCTTGGACGATTTTCTCAGCCCTCTTTCTATTTTCTATAGCATAATCATTAGTAAATGATCACTTAATTTGTTAAGGATGTTTACATATGATTATGCTCTTGATCTCCTCCTTTATCATGTCCAATGAGAAGATCACTCACTCACTAGTGTAGTGATAAAGATGAATTTATGAGCTAGTCATATTCATCATTATACCTTTTTGTTTTAGGTCAATCCAATGTATTTATGAATACTTGGACTAGTTGTGTTCATCCAAGTTATTTGTGAATACTTGGATTTGTTGTGTACATCCATTGCATATGTGTTTGCTTGGATATGTGGTGTGTAAATCCAAGCTACATGTGTGTACTTAGATAAGTCTAGTTGAGTTGTAATAGATTTGATTAGGAGTTCTCACTAAACTATAAAGTGATGTGGTTGTGTCTAGTGAGTTCTCACTAAACTTTAAAGTGATTAGTAGTTGTGTTGTGTGAAGTTCTCACTTAGCTTCAAAGTGAAGAGTCGTGGAGATTGGTTATAGCTTTCGATTAGAACTCGACATCTAGCCTTGTGTCGTAAAATGGTGAAGTAGGCAACGTCGTGAAGATTGGTTCTACCTTTCAATTAGAACTCGACATCTAGCCTTGTGTCGTTAAATTGTGAAGTAGGCAACGTCGTGTAGATTGGTCCTAGCTAAAGATTAGGTCTCGACATTTAGCTTAGTGTCGGAAAATAATGTAAGCAACGATGTAAGGTTTTCTCCGCCGAGAAGGGAGCTTGTCGATATAGTGGGAATCTCGAGTAGGTGTACTCGAGGAGTGGAGTAGAAACGAGGATAGAGCCTCGTTGTCGAACCACTATAAATCTTGGTATCTTCCCACTAGGTTGTCTCCTTCCTTGCTCTTTACTTATTTCATTATCATTATACTTGCTTATTATCCTTGCTAGTGTATTTCAATTGAACCTAATCATTATGCAACTTAGCATCAAGTAAAAGATAGTTTTGATACAAACCAAATTGAAAGTAATTTTAATTTGGTCACCAATCGAAGAGAAACTATTCAACCCTCCCCCCCTTCTAGTTTCTACAATTGGTATCAGAGAGATGGTCACTCAAGATCTTTGAAGTATATTCTACTTTAAAACTTGGATCGATCCATTGTCTCCTCAAATTAGAAGGTCTAGTTGTACTAAAGTTTCTCTTTGGTCAAAACTATGTTTTCTTTGAAAAATAGGTCTTTTAATTGATAACATTGCATCCCACTTAAGATTAGTAGCCTTTATGCATTTTAGATATACTCTTGAAATGTATCTACTAGTTTGCATCTTGCTTTGTGTAGGTACTCATGAAGATCAATCACTTTATTGGTTGTGGATTGAGTTACTTGCACTTGTAGAAGAATCATTTTGATTGATATTTAACATCTTTGAATAATGATACCAAGATGATTGGGAATGATACTAGTCCTTGAAGACTTAGTACTCATCATAGTCATTGATTGGGCATAGCACTTATTCCTTCATGGATTGCTCTTTGTGGCCAAGGTACGTTTTCGTTCTTCCACACGCCCTTTGATCATTCTTTTGATCATTGCTTGACTATGTGCTTGTTCTCGGCATCCTTGCCTTGACATTTATTTGTGGTTTGTGCTTCTTTTCTTTTATCCTCTCAAACCTTCATTGCTTGGATAGTTGACTCACTATGGTGATGTAGAGTGAGTTAGTAGAAGCTTAAAGTATCAAGCATGATTTACATGGTTTGCACCCATACGGTTAGTAGGCCCTTCGTGGGAGAGAAAGTGAATTAATACTTTGCTCATATTTTAGTTTAGACTAAGACTATTATTGAAAGTGATCTTAGTTTAGACTTGAATAATTGCTTTGTGCTTATTCATTACCAAAGCCGTTTATCGTTTCGCCGGAAAGGCACGTCTTAAACCACTATATATGACACAAGCTCTTCGTTTCATCTACTTGAAGATTGTCATTAATCCCTTGAGCATTGATCCTAGTCTTGATTCACTTCTCTTGACTTCTCTCCACTTAGTCGTTTTGCTACGAGTAGTCGTTTGTCCGTTTCGGTTCTTTTCGATCTTGATTTAACTCGTAATCCTTCGTTAAGGCATATAGCTTAGTGTTATGATGATCCAATGATATTCTAAAAGGCTCATGATTTAATTTTAAGTATTTTAGAAAAACTGGATTTTCAAAATTTAGCGTTTTTCAGAGATAGAAACCTGCCTCTGTAGGCGGTTCCTTATCTCCGCGGCTCAAACCCGCGGTTCCTTATCGATAAGGTACCGCGGGCAGAAACTTTTGTCAGAGCGCCAGTAGTTTTTTATTCTTTTTCAAACCATACTCTCTCTCTCCCAAAAACACACAGCCGGCGGGTTTTACCTTTTCCACCATTGTTGAAGCTTCCAAAACCTTCAATCACTCAAATTAATTGATTCTAAGTTGTGGGTTTCACTCATCCTCCATCTAACATCAATTAATTGTAAGTATTTTCTTTCAATTTCATCTATTTTGTTCTAGGGTTCATCCTTTCATAATTGGGGATTTTTAAAATTGAAATTGAATTAAAACCTTAATTGGAATGTGGGTTGACATGGTGATCTTATTATGATTCCTTAGGTTGATATTCATTAAGATTTCACTAAAACCCACTTATAGAACAAATCCGAATTTAGGCTAAATGATTTTGGTTGAATTATGGATTTGAGATGAACCCATGAACAAGTAGGTAATGACATTGTTAATGCTTACCTAAAAACCTTGTCTTGAAAAACCAATGTTCTAATCCATTGTTGATCTAACATAGATCATGTGTTCTTGGTCAATGATGGAATAGACACATTGTGAACATGAAAATGATATGGATTCAATCCTATGTTTGTCAAGAAATTGATATAACACATTTTCATTTTTCGTTTTCCTTTTGATTTTCATATGAGTGATTGGAGAAATATTGTCTTGTGTTTGTATTTAGGTACTTAATCATGCCTTCTCAATTTTACAAAGATCATCAATTCACTAGAGATTATATGCCCGACATCTCTCAAACCTTTGTTTCCCCTCAACTCCAAAACACTTTTCCATCCCTTTCCTCTCGTTGTTTCCATGAGGGTAGGATTGTAGACTCAAGAATAGCGGGAGATAATTATATCAACTCTATGTTCGAGCTAATTGGGTTTGATTGTTTGCTTTACATAGACGAGGTAATTTATCCCTTGTTCCTTCTTGAGTTCTTTAGTACTTACTCCATGCTTGAAATCAACGACCAAATCTTTATCCGTTTCTTGTTGAATGGTCAAATCATTCAATATTCCCTCGATGACTTTGGTGATATTCTTGGTGTGCCATTTGAAGGCACTTGTCGTTTCACGGATAAGTGGAGACTAGATGCTCTCTTGGAGTCAAACGACAAACCTCCAAATGACACCACCGAAGTTGATCTAAATTTCATCCTTGAAATCATCACAAAAGAGCGTAGTGGAAACGTTGTGAGAAGCCTTCATACAAATGTGCGAAATGTGAATAGGTATGAAGTGCTCTCAAGCGACCTTAAGGATTATATGCTCCAATGGGAAAACATCCTTAGGGAAGATGTGTTTTGTCTTGGTGGGAACCGGGATCATATCCCGGCTTGCATGGGGCATATGTTGTTTTGCCTATTTACTTCTACCAAGTACAATCTTGCATATTACATCGCTCGACGTATAAATTATGCTCTTTCCAAACCCAAAGCAAACCTCCCTTATGCTATGCTTATTACTCGCCTCTTTAGAAGGGTTGGTCAAGATTTCCCTCAACTCGATCTTTCTCACTTTCACCCGGTTCAACGGGCTATGTTGCCTATTCAAGAGGCGTATCAACGAAAGCAAAGAAGTGACCGTGGTTCGAGAAAATCCGACCATCAAGAGCCGGATGAGGAGGACACCGATATGCCACCAAGTGATGGTGATGGAATCGGTCCTAGTTCTCATTTTTACTCTTCGAGCAACTCCCATCCATCCTCAAATCAATTAGAGGATGATTTTGAAGACTTAGCTCCTCCTCCTCACCCTTCTAGTGATGTTCCTGAAGATCTCAATATGGAGCATCTTTATCGTGAGAATCTTAGAACCCGGGGAGAATTACATAAACACCGAGTGGAGTCACGAAAAGGGTTCAAGTATTTGGGAAAGATGATCAAGGGTTTAGGAAAGAAAAGGAAGTGAAGACTTTGAAGTTGTGTCAAAGTTTGGATTTGATGGTTTAACATTTGGTTATTAACACTTTGGTTTAGTTGTTTATTAACTTGTGTTGCATGCTTGGATTACCGTTTATTTTGATCCTTAAATGTTTATTATGCCATCATGATTGTGTTTTACATAGATTTGTGCATGCCATATGATAGTTAGCTTATTAAATTATGATCTGTAGTTAACTCTGGCTTGTGAAACCTTTGGGAAAAATCTGGGTTTATCAAAAACTGGGATGGGAAATTTTTGAAAACCTTCTGGTCGCGGTTCCATATCGACCCGCGGTTCCTTATCGATAAGGTACCGCCGGTCCTAGATAAGGAACCGCCGACCACTGTGCACGACAGCATCTTTGCTTTACACTGTTTTCTTAATTTTGTGTAAACCTTGCATGATTTTCAGTAATAAACTGCACATTTCCTAAACTAGGGTATCTAAATTCATTATTCACCTAAAATGATTTTAACCCATTACTAGTTTGGATCATCCCCTCAACCATTTAAACCCATCTTGTTTGCCATGTTCTTCACACATCAAACATACTTCCCTAAACCTTAAACCACCCTAATCAATCATGGTGTGTACCAAAACCTCAAACACTTCCAAGACCTCCACCCCAAGAAAAACTCTTAAAATAAGGGTTAAGGTAGCTAAGCCTAACTCTTCACCTTTCCTCACACCTAAGAATGAGAATGCTCATATCCTCATTTCTTCATCACCTTCCCCACCTCTTGCACCATGCAAAACCTCCTCCACCCATGGTACTAACCACTCAATTGGTTCTACCTCATCTTCATTCAATTCTAGAATGAATGAGCTTTCTTCACCCTTCACTCCAAGTGCACCCTTGGAAGTGACCACACAACCTCAACCAATCCAAAGCATTCCTTTTGGGAATGACTTTGATGACACTTTGGTGACTTCACCATTTACCCCTCAAAACTCACCCATTTCACCAACCTTGGAGGATTTACCTCCACACTCACCCATTTCCCCTTTGGGGAACATGCCTCCACTTTCACCCACATCACCCTTGGAGAACTTGCCTCCTCCACCTCCACCCAACTCAAACATCCCAATTTTGGGTGTCCCTCTTTCCCTCCTCTTGGATGATCCTTACTTTGGGTTTCAACAAACTCATGGTCCTAGATGTCCATGTTGTCTCTACAACCACTTCCTCATCCAAAACCTAAGGATGGATATGTATGGAATACATAGGGGTTTGCAAGATTTCTTGCTTACTTTGTTCTCCATGCCTCCTCCTAGGAGATGAATGATGGAGTCATTTCATAATAAGAGTTTTCAACAACAAGCCAAAGAAAACTATTTATCTAGATTTTATGATAAGCTAGCTATGTATTAGTTAGTTTTATTTATCATTGTACTTGTTTCACTAATGAATGTTTTATGTTGTTGACTTATGGATTTAACTTTGTGTGATTCTATCCTTTTGTGCACACTAATCAACTTTAATTTGAAATTAAAATTGAACCTAAATCTATCACAACCCCTAAAACTTGACAAAAATTGATTTAAAATGATATCTAATTATTTTGTCACCCTTTGTCAAGACATTCTTTGTGAATGTGTTGCTTTATTCAACCCTAGCATATTTTGGTTCTAATAGAGGTAAAAATCCAAGATTTGCAATTTTTTTTTTGAAAAAGTCTTAGTTTTTCCCAAAACCCAGGAAAAACATTGTTTAAAGTCCACTGGACGCGGTTCCTTAAGGACCCGCGGTTCCTTAGCGATATGGAACCGCCGGCCCATATAAGGTACCGCGGCCAGAATGTGACTTTTGACGAATTTTTGGTCAAAACCTTTAAACCCTATTCCCAGTCAAGATTCCTTGTTTACTCAAATTGACTAAACATTCCTTAACAATACACATTTTGTATTCAAATTCTTACCTTGATTACATTTTACTTATACCCCAACCTTGAGATTTCATTCTCACACCTTCCCAACCTTGAGAATTCATTCTCACATTACCTTGAGATATCATTCTCACACTCTCACAATGCCTAACTCCTACATTCCTAACCTTGACATTTCTTTGTCACAACCCCACTCACCCAAAGCTTGCTCATCTAAGCTTTCAAAGAAACCGAAAATCTCGGTTCGAACCGTTTGGGTTAAGAAGAATGAACCATCTTCGTCCAAACCACCCAAATACCCTACCTTCTCTCCAATCAAGTATTGGAATGAGACTTACACCATAAACCCCATCCCGGAGCAAAAGAACATGTTCCACCACCACCACAATCCTTCACTACCCCCCAACTCAATGACCTTTCCACCTTCCCAAACCTCACAAGGCATTGTGAAAACACTCCCAAACCATTTACCCCACCACCACCAAACCCTAAGTTTGATGCCATACCCACATCAAACGATTTTGTGTTGCATCATGGATCCTCGTGTGATTGTTGCCGATTTCAACAAATTGAACTTGCTCATGTGTATGAGAAGTTAAGTTTTCTTGAATTCCTCCTCACTCGACCTCCTATTCAAGTTTTCGTTCCGGTGGACAAAACTTCGAATGATGCATCGTCGTCTTTTTAGCTTTATTTTTTTTTTTGCAATCTTGGAAAATATCACTATTAGACTAGCTTATGCTTAGTGGTTTATTTTCCATATTTATTGCTTTTAGATACTCATACTATGTGTATGACTATCTTCTTTGTTGTATTATTTTTTTTTGTTATTTGTGTGCTATCTAATTAGTTCTATTTTTGAGTTGATCTTGGTTAAATTTTTACAATTGCTTATGGGTGATTCCATCAATTCTAAATCTTTAACCCATTGACAAGCTTATCATCTTCATCTTATTGAAGTTTGATTTTGTCAATTACCTCTTTGGACATACTTAGCAAAATACTTGCTTCTAATTTGAGATTTCTTCTCTTTCTCCCTCTCAAGTTACTTAGTAGGTAGTGATCATATATACATTGGTGTTTCTTTCCTTTCTACTAACCTTTGTGTAGCATGTCACCTTAGCTCACAAACTTGGTGGCCCAAGAAAGGGGGAGCAACCACCAAGGGGGAGCTACTAGCAAAGTTCGATGCACTTCAAAGACTTATGCTAACCTTTTTGCTACGACAAAGGGGGAGAAATGATAGTGATAAACTAGTTAATAATTCCATAGTTTGTGTTTATACGTAAATGAGTTTATCGTTTGTCGTAATCAAAAAGGGGGAGATTGTTAATGCAAGTAATGCCTAAAAATATTATTAGTGTTAACTAATCTTTCTTAGTTTTGATCACAACAAACCATACAACACATTTAGTGTAGAAACACAAAATGAATTATTTAACTAACATTATCATCAAGGAAATAATCATATCACTAACCTTTCTTAATCATACTTAGTGATCATCAAAATGATTATCCTTAAAACTCACTTTTGCTAATAAGACAAAAGACTTTTAATAAACTTTCTTTTTTAGAAAATGTTTTATTAAAATGGAAAATGAAAATTTGAAAATGGCATATTCTAAATGCTGTTAGAATATCCTTTGAAGGGTTTAAATACCTCAGATATTCCCACCCCACTAAAAGACAAAAAAGGGAGCGGAGTCTAGTGGCGGTACCTTAAGTACCTACGCGGTACCTTAGCGATATGGTACCACAGGGTGAGATAAGGTACCGCGCACAGTAGCCATTATAGATCCGTTGTAACTTTGTCTCCTTTAAATAGTGGGTCAAATCTCATTTTCCAGCAAGCCTCTTGGACAATTTTCTCAGCCCTCTTTCTATTTTCTATAGCATAATCATTAGTAAATGATCACTTAATTTGTTAAGGATGCTTACATATGATTATCCTCTTGATCTCCTCCTTTACTATGTCCAATGAGAAGATCACTCACTCACTAGTGTAGTGATAAAGATGAATTTATGAGCTAGTCATATTCATCATTATACCTTTTTGTTTTAGGTCAATCCAATGTATTTATGAATACTTGGACTAGTTGTGTTCATCCAAGTTATTTGTGAATACTTGGATTTGTTGTGTACATCCAATGCATATGTGTTTGCTTGGATATGTGTTGTGTAAATCCAAGCTACATGTGTGTACTTGGATAAGTCTAGTTGAGTTGTAATAGATTTGATTAGGAGTTCTCACTAAACTATAAAGTGATGTGGTTGTGTCTTGTGAGTTCTCACTAAACTTTAAAGTGATTAGTAGTTGTGTTGTGTGAAGTTCTCACTTAGCTTCAAAGTAAAGAGTCGTGAAGATTGGTTCTAGCTTTCGATTAGAACTCGACATCTAGCCTTGTGTCGTAAAATGGTGAAGTAGGCAACGTCGTGAAGATTGGTTCTACCTTTCGATTAGAACTCGACATCTAGCATTGTGTCGTTAAATTGTGAAGTAGGCAACGTCGTGTAGATTGGTCCTAGCTAAAGATTAGGTCTCGACATTTAGCTTAGTGTCGGAAAATAATGTAAGCAATGATGTAAGGTTTTCTCCGCTAAGAAGGGAGCTTGTGGATATAGTGGAAATCTCGAGTAGGTGTACTCGAGGAGTGGAGTAGAAACGAGGATAGAGCCTCGTTGTCGAACCACTATAAATCTTGGTGTCTTCCCACTAGGTTGTCTCCTTCCTTGCTCTTTACTTATTTCATTATCATTATACTTGCTTATTATCCTTGCTAGTGTATTTCAATTAAACCTAATCATTATGCAACTTAGCATCAAGTAAAAGATAGTTTTGATACAAACCAAATTGAAAGTAATTTTAATTTGGTCACCAATCGAAGAGAAACTATTCAACCCCCCCCCCCCCCCTTTCTAGTTTCTACAACCACCTTTAGCAGTATATCACGTAATGATCGCATACTATGTCCCAAAATGAAAACAAATCAATCCCACATGCGAACAAAGACGTGGCATAAATACCCTTCAATCTTGTGTGAATAGAAAAGTCATGTGAGTTGTTTAATATTAGCATAGTTGCCTTTGTTGACCTTTTCTTTCAATACACGACGAGAGATAGGGATAAAATAAATTTATAGATAATTCATCCTCAGCTTTAGACAACAAGTCCTCGCGTGATCAATTTTGAAGCCAAAACAGGCGTGTACCTTGGGCCTTACACCAATAGGATGTGTCCTTTTTTGCATGTACGACCATAATAAGACTTCAATAAAGCTGCTTTATATCTTCCAAATATTTAGTCAATTATATCCCTACAAAGTAGGAACACAACCAACAATATTGTTTCTAACCAAGGAAAATATACGCAGCCATGATCTGCTTTCCATAACTCATGAATCACAAATGTTTTCCAAAGCATTCTTGTGAATAATTTCTAAACAGACATGACGTCCATAATCCAAGAGAATCATCAAATCAGTCACATGATCACCAGTACTACATCATGATATCAGACGTGACATACACCATGTGACTGCCAAAAGAGAAACGAATCTAGGGTTGTTAAAAACCCTTGTTTGCTGCTTGTTTGCTGCTTCTTGTTTGTTACATTCTGTGAAAACGAATCCCATTATGCTGCTAGGGTTCATCATCAATCCACAAGGAATTATTTCCCCAAAGCTAGCAGCATATTACTTAAATGCAGATTTAGGGTTTCAAACCTAACCAACCTTCGTCTTTAGGGTTTATGGACAAGCCCTACCTTGATCACAGCATTAAATCACAAACAATAAAATTTTTCTGTTTTGATCCAATTGATCTAAGGTTTGAAAACAAACCCAATTACAATAGTATCAAAAATAGTATCATGCAAAATCATTTCAGCAGCCAACTTCGACCTCCAATAACTTTTTCTTGAAGATAGATATGGACAATCCCTCCGGTGGATACCTAGATATATGTGTGTAGAACACACACACAAAATTTCGTAATGATCCAACGTTCAATAAAAAGTTATGGTCTTCTGAATACTGTTGCGCACACAAAAACGTCCAGACAAACCCTAGACGGATTTTTCTTCTTCTCACCATTACGAACACCTTGTTGGTCCTAGCATCACGAGCCACGAGGCTCTGATACCAACTGTGGAAACCTTGGTTTCCTCGAATCATTTAGCTACTAGGAATGATCATTGTTCATATGATTAACATAATCAAAGCGGAATTAGAATAATAACCATTAACAAGGTGTTTAGGCACAATAACATAAGAATTAAACAAAAGGATTGCTAATTATATTAATAATCAACAATCACTAGACGTGTATACATTAATCCCACATCTAGTCGATACATGCTTTAGGTTTACATTATGAATGAAAGATATGATAAACCTAATAACCCTTGGTTCCTTTTATAGTGTAAGGATTAGGGTTTTACAAAAGATAACTATGAATAAACATGAATATCTTCTATTTAAATAACTAATATAAAATATTATCAAATAATATTCTGAATACTTATCCTAAATAGACATTCCAACAGCGTTTGACTTTTGTTGACTTCTGTCAACGCCTAATTTACTCTTGACAACGCATGATTTACACTTGTCAACACTTAGACAAATGCCTAATTCTATATTATATATATATACATATATATATATATACATATATATATATATATATATATATATATATATATATATATATATATATATATATATATATATATATATATATATATATATATATATATATATATATATATATATATATATATATATATATATATATATATATATATATATATATATATATATATATATATATATATATATATATATATATATATATTTATATATATATTTATATACATATATATATATATATATATATATATATATATATATATATATATATATATATATATATATATATATATATATATATATATATATATATATATATATATATATATATATATATTAGGATCAAATGAGAACTAATTAAAGTTATAAAAATAAGAACCATTGAATAATTAATAGAATTAAAGGAAATGGGAATTAAATGCATGGTAATTAATACATGAAATAAAAATAAAAAATATAACCTTCATTTTTTATTTTGACCAAACATAAATACTCTTTAGTAATTAGAATATTGTACTATGACGCATCGGTTATTTACGAGATATTGTACTACGACGCATTAGTTATTTTCGAGATATTGTACCACGCACCATGAGTTATTTTCGATATATTGTACCACGACGAATCAAGTATTTTCGAGATATTGTACCACGTGCATCAGTTATTTTTGAGATTGTATCACGACGCATCAGTTATTTTCGAGATATTGTACCACGACGTATCAATTATTTTCGAGATATTGAACTAATAGTTGGTGAAAAAAAAGAATGTAAGTAAAATATATTTTTAATCTACATTTAATGATCATAATTTCACTCATTAATTATCATTCTTATTTAATACAACTTAATAGATCCAACGGTGTAGATTGGTTCTCATTTTAATAATTTTAAAAAATCTCTCACATTAACCCTCCTCTATATATATATATATATATACATATATAGAATTTAGATCTTATGAGAACTTTTTAAGATTGTAAAAATAAGAACCCAATAAATAGTTGACAAGTGGAAATTTGATAAATAAAAAACTGTAAATTAAATACATAGTTAAAAGGGCACTTTCGTACTTTGGGCTTCCTAAATCTGATTAGCTCTATAAACACATTTATGACATTAGTCTCCGTCTCATTAATTTTCTCTGTTTCCATCCATTCTTTTTCTTACCATCTACGAGTACCATTTATTTTCTCTTATCTACCATAACTCACCATCATAAATGCCAAAACAAGAACATTGTAAAACAAGAATCGCGATATCTTGATATACCAAAAACAATATCCGATCTGTTGTTGCGCCCTTATCAAGAACTGATCTGTTCTTGTACCCAAGACGATTTGATTTAGTTTTTTTACATCTTTCGTAAATACTAAAAAAATAAGAACCAAGATCTTTGTCCGAATCATTGTACAAACGAGTCCGTGTTTGAAGCAAGAATCCATGTTAAACAAATCACTTTACCCGAAACTGCCCACTAGGCCACCACCGATTAAAAATACTATATGTTTGAAGCTTTCTTTTTTCGTCGAGCATATTTGATACACGAATCTGTATATGTATTGTTATGTATACACATCAATATACTTACATATGTATCGATATGTTTAGATATGTAATTGGCAGTGTACCAGTCTTTTTAGATCTATGATGGTGTCATGTTTTTTCAAGATCTTTTCTGGTGTTATAACTTTGTGAGAATGAGATGAATTTGGTGAGGTTAGTGTAGTGCCACGCCCGAGTTTGCCATGTCGTCAGACACCATGGCCGTTTAGATCGGTTGACCATATTTGTGTTTAGATCCGATGTTTGGATGCTATCCGGTTGGTACATCGTGGTAAACGCTGGGTACACCAGGTACATCGTGGTACACTGGGCCGTCGGTTGTCGTTGTGTCGTAGGTGATGCACAAATCTGCCATGTACCAAAATAGATTTGTGATGGTGGTGGGCTGGCGGGGCTGCTGTAGCAGTTACGCGATGTACGACAATGTGATGGATGTATCAGGTGTACCAGCGTATTTTCTTGTACACATTTATATTAGTTGTATATTAATGTATCATTCGTACTACTTTCATATTTTTTTTTACCCGTGTTTTCATGTTATGATGTACAATACTATGTATCATAGTCTAATTAATGTGGTTGACTCAATTCTAATTGCAATATCAAAGTAATGGATTTTGAATATTTTATGTACGGTAGTAAAATGCTTAGATTGTGTATTAACCATAAAAATAGTAATAAAAAAACATAAGAAGATATTCGATCAAAGAAAATTCAATGTATCATTAATAGATTTAATGACGGTGAAAAAATACAATGTACCAAAATACCCTTGATCCTTTAATTAATTAGTATACTGTCACTCATTTATGATTAGTCTCATCTAATAAT
>JANFOE010000877.1:610000-919293 GCA_025667525.1 Glebionis coronaria | reverse complement strand
CTTGCCAAATCGAGGCAAATTTGGAAAACAAAATCTTTGATAAGCTTAAGGGATATTTGATTGAATTTAAAGTTGGTGAACAATCTACTCCCGCTACGGCTAAAGCGGTTGAGGTTTCTTGCATGTATTGTGGTGGAGGTCATGATTTATACGAGTGCATTACCAACGGTGGTAACACTTCGAGTGCCTACGCGTCCACGGGAACTTATAACCAAAACGGTCAAGTTACCCGCACTAATCAATTGACTCCACCGGGTTTTTTCACCCAATCAAAATGCTAACAATTATCGAAACAATCAAGTTGGTTACAAAAACAATTACTAGGGTAACAACTATGGAATCGAGGGCTAAATCAAGTGCAAAACAGGAATAAAAACAATGATTTTCAAAACAACAACAAGAGTCTACAAAACTTGAAAGATCTTCCAAATGAATTTGTGGAATATTCAAATGGTAATGATGCTAGGTTTGATAATATACAAAGGAGATCATTAGCCTAAGATCCGAGTTTAAGAATTACTTGAAAAAGGAGTTGCAAAACGAGTTAGCAAATGAGATTAAGATTCATACCAACAAAATGGAGGGTAATGTGACTAGGTTACAACAAAACCAACAAAAGATGGAACAAGGGCAACATGAAATAAAACAAGAGATGCTTAAGGCCGATAAGAGGCAATCTATGTTTGAGGATAAAATTTCATCCTTGTTTGAGCCTATAATGTTTAAACCGTCTTCGAGTAGTCTTCCTAGTAACACCATATCGAACCCTAAGGGAGAGATGAAAGTAATTACCACACGTAGTGGTAAGGCACTTAAGGAACCGAATCCTCAACCAATTATTCCAACGGTGGAGGAAATTGAGGAAGAATCCTAGGTGGTGGTCGAAGTGGAGCATATCCCAATCCCACTAAGTACCGCTCAAGCCACACCTACGGTTGACCCATTACCATCATTGGAAACTGAGATTCCAAAGGCAGTGCCTATGCCTCAACCCACACCACCTTTGCCTTACCCATCGAGACTTTGTAAGGAGAAACGGCAAGAACGTGACAATTACCAATTCGATCTTTTTATGAAAATATTTCGTGATTTGCATTTCAATATAAGTTTTGCCGACGCTTTGGTCATGATGCCTCGATTTGCCGCTAAGTTTAAGAGTATGTTGAATAACAAGAAGAAATTGCAACAATTGTCTAGTTCTTCATCGGTTTATCTTAGCCGCATACCTCAAAAAGTCGATGATCCCGGTAAATTCTTGATTCCATGTGCAATTCAAGATATGGAAGAATGCTATGCCTTGGCCGATCTTGGTGCAAGTATTAACTTGATGCACTTGAAATCTTCAAGTCTCTCAATCTTCCTAATCTTACTCCTTCACTAATGTCTATCGAATTGGCCGATCATTCCACGATTCCCGCATGTGGATTGGCCGAAGACATTTTTGTGAAAGTGGGAAAGTTCTATTACCCGGTAGACTTTATCGTTGCCGATATTCCCACGGATCCTCAAGTTCCTCTTATTTTAGGTCGTTCATTTTGGATACGTCAATGGCGTTGATTGATGTGCATGCTTGAAAAATACCTTACGTTTCAACGACAAGGAACTTGTTATAAACGCAACACAAAACTCTCAACTTTCTCATGTTTATTCCGTCGCCACCATAAACCATGTTGATATGATCAATGTCGTTTGCGAGGAATTTTCACAAGAATTTTTAGGTTATGGTGACGATGAAGTGGCAATCCCACCATGCTCGATCCTATTCTTGATAATTCGACACCATCCTTGACTCCATTTGAAGGTGGTGGTTTTACGTTGGAAGAATCTTATGTTCCTCACACTTGTAAAGAATACCTCGACAACGATGAGGACTTCTCGATTATCGATTTTCTTAACGATTTCCCATTTCCTCCATCCGAGGAGGTTATGAGTATCAAACCGAAATCATCAATTGAGGAACCACTGATAGGTGTGAAAACACCCATCCTTTTACCACTTATTTCTTGCTAAAACGAGACCAAATCGCGTATTTAATATCATTTGTTTGGAATTATGCGTGGTTTGTGTGTTTGTTGTGTTTTCAGAGCCAACCGGATAAATATTAAAGCAAACATGGGATTGCATGGGTTTTATCGAAGAAAAAGACGAAAGACGAAGTCTATAGTCCAAGAGATGCAAAAGATTTGAAGTCAATGGGCCTATTTGAAGATTTATCAAAGAAAAGGACCAAATATGGAAGATTTATATATGTCGAAGAACTCAGGTCTATTAATTGAAGAAATTAAAAGACGAGTTGAATTTATTCGTCGACAAATCCCGAATCGAAGTCGAAAACGTCAACTTTACTGAAAAGACGAGAAGACAAAAAGAAAGGGAGAAAGCCCACTCACCAACCAACTCAAGGCCTATAAATAGGAGACCTCCTTCACAACTTAGAAAACTAGTCTTCATTTTCTGTTTTTCTTCTCCTATTTCGTAGGAAAAACCAACACCACTAGGGTGTTTGGTGATTTGTATTGTCCTTTGATCTTGTAAGTTTAATCTTTCCTTTTGATTGTTTAAACCTTAATCTTTCAATACAATCTTGTCCTTTCTTTTCTTGTTGATTCATAGTTCTAAGTTTTTATTTTGTTGATTTTGATCTTTAAAAACAAGTGGTTTTGTGTTTTTGTTGATTTGGTTTGGTGTTTATCATTAGTAGATAATTAGTGGTTAGTTTGGTTGAATCCATAGATATATTTTGGTTGATTTTGGTAAAAATTCGTGTTGTTAAGTTCCCCTGTTATTCGCACTTCTGTTTCATCTCCCCAGATTCCGAATGAACTAATCATTCCGAACCAAGGATTTGAACAAATTATTCCGAACCAAGGGTTTTGTTAAAATTATTCTGAACGAAGGGTTTTAGTGAAAACATTCCGAATGAGCTAGTATTCCGAACCAGGAGAATTATTCCGAGTCAAGCTTTTAAAATTATTCCGAGTCAACTAATTTTTCGAATCAAGCTATTATTCCGGGCGAAGTAGTTATTCCGAATGAGCTCCTTTTGTTTTAATTATTCCGCATGAATCAAATATTCCGAACCACCATTTATTCCGCATGAATGATTTTTCCGAACGAACGAAGTTTTCCGAGTGAAGCATCATTCCGAATGAAGGACATATATTCCGAATGGATGTATTTTCCGAACCAGCTATTTATTCCGAATAAAGTTATTCCGAACCAATATTATTCCGGATGAACAAGTGTTATTCCGAATGAACCTAATTTTCCGAATCAAGCTATTATTCCGGGTGAAGTAGTTATTCCGAGTGAGCCATATTATTCCGATTCAACATTATTCCGCATGAACCATGTATTCCGGATGAGCTAATTATTCCGGATCAAGCACTAATTCTGAATCAACATTCAATTATTCCGAATCAGCTGTTTTTCCAAGTAAAGGTATTTTACTGTTTAAGTTTAATTTAAGCTTTATTTTCATTAATTGCTTTTAGTTTATTTTTATTACTTCACGCATTTACCTTTTAAGTAGATATAGATCAAAAGCTCCCTCTTTTAGTCACCAAGAACAACAATTCCACTTTGAACCGTGATCAATTCGAGAAGATACCGAGAACGAAACAACGACAAATATAATTGGGTACGAGCAACACGACAAAAGATCTTGCAACAAACCCTTTTTATTAACTAACCAAAAATCTGTTATTAAAATGGCGCCGCTGCCGGCTTTTTCGTAAGGATCAACGGTCTTTTGTGAGAAAAATTGGATTTTGGGATCCGTTCTTTCGGGAACGTTATTTTCAACACTCAAAAATTTTCAAAAACCCAATAAAAAATATAAAATTTTCAAAAATACAAAAAAATTAAAAAACCTATAAAAACCAAAAATACTTTTTCTTGCATTTTATTTTTAGTGTATGCGTACTCGATCAACGTCTTATCCCGAGCCCAAGACTCTCGATAATTTAGACATGGCCGATGTACACAACAATAATAATCCACCCCACCCCAACATGAATAATCTACCCCAACCCGACTTACGAACCATGGAGGAACTATGTCAACCTACGATGAATGGACGTGGAGGACCGATTGCGCCGATGCAAATCACGGCTCAAGAGTTTTCGTTGAAGCATCACATGATCCAACAAGTGCAAAGTAATCTATTTCGCGGAATACCGGATGATGACACTACTACAAATTGAACATAAGACAACACTCAAAAAGTGTTGTATTATGCTTTAAAAGTGCTACATTATGGTTAATGCAACACTTTTTGAAGTGCCGCGTTAGGCAACGTCGCCTTAGATCTAAAGCAACACTTTTCAAAGAAAATACAACACTTTTTGAAAGTGTTGCCTCAGTTTAGTAAAATGCAACAATTGAAGTGCAACACTTTTGAGACTCAAATGCAACAATTTTTTACTTTAAAACAACACTTTGTACATTTAAGGCAACACTTATATATATAAGCACCAACCAACGACAACACTTTTATTTAATAAACGCAACACTTCAAATTGTATTATTCATATAAGTGCAACACTCTCTCACATCTATCGCAACACTTTCTTCTATATATTAATTTTTGTTCCATTAAACTAAAATAATATACATTAAATGTTTGTATGATACTCAATTCAAATGGATGCAATAATACTAATTTCCTGAATAAAACCATTATAGTAAATACAATGTTGTATGTTATAAATCTGTACGATGTCAATGTATTTATAAAGAGTACAAGTAATGGTAGTTAATATAAAATGATCTATAAGTACAATCATATAAATATTGGGATTATCCTCACAAGTCTTTATCCACCACTTCCGTCTTTAAATACTTCATGTCAACATAGCCTGGAACATACGAAAATAAGTAAAAATGTTGTTAGTCATTTCAAGTTATAAACGTTTATTGGTTAGTACTCCGTAATAAAATTCTTGCTTATCATGAAACACTAGTGTAAAATTTATTTTCAATATTATTACTCAAATTTCAAAAAACACTTCAGTAGGTTCATTGTTGAACCATAAGTTGGGATACTTCCATTTCATATATTGATTCCTGAAAGATTATGAATCTTACTGTAATATACTTTAATCAAGATAAACCTAATTCTTGTTTGATATCGTAGCTTATCTTGTAAGTAAATACTATAAGTGGTCTAATACTCTAATACCATAATGTGGGCATACCAATTAAATGTTCACCCCCTAATGAAGACTTCATAATTCTCGCCATCTTGGAATCTCTAAAAGATATGCTATCACTCTTTTTGACATGACTGCATAAACCAAACCAAGAAACTATTAATTACAATGGGTATCATCTAATCATACATATTTCACAACAACAACAACAGTAGCTAATCCAGTCAATACCAGGTATAGAAAGGTAAAGAATGATAACTTAAGACAAGGAAAATAGGGAATTAAATATAAAGACTATATATATAACAACTAACCTTAACTTCTTAATACTTTTGTCAAAGTGAGAAATCTTTTGTTGACTTAGCGTCCTCCTTTAAATCCACCACAGGAGTTTGTATCACCTAGACTCTCACTTCCAGCAAGATCGACAAGACTCTAGAAATTTTAGTGACGTAAGAAACAATCAAAAACGAATTATCAAAAGAAAAAATGAATGTGAAAATACGAAGTATACCAAACTCACGAAGAGAGATCTTACACCTCCTGATGTATCAAGGGGTCTGCTCTGAATAGTCTGAAACGAAAAGCCGGATGATGTCATTATAATTGTGAGTCGCTATATGAGAAGTCTTACAAAAACCAAACTAGTAAAATTACATGCATGTGGCTTAATAGTTAATAATATATCTAAACAAGCATGTAATACAAATATAACAGACATGTAGTCAGAAATGGATATTTTTGTACGCTAACTATGCAGACATCTTTGAACAGAGGTACATAATTACCTTCTTCCTATTTTCCTCATATTAAGTACATCAACAAGAATCCACGTGAATTCTTGATTTAACTTTACTAAGAAATAGTAAAGATATATTAGAACATTTCTCGGAATCTAGCAAGAGATTTATTTTTAATCAACGTCAAGTAGATATCACCAGCTTGGACCTCAAGGCTCGGATCTAACTTCTTTGGTTGACTTCCAGCTTCTGCTCTCTTTTCTGTCGATTGCGCCTACACAGGCTCCACCATACCACTTCCATCCTTTCCCAACCCCTGCGTACTAGATCCCAAAGGAACACACGAAACAACAACCCCCTGATTTAACGTCAGACACTTTAACATTCTGATAAAATTATTCATCATTATACATGCCAGCTGCTCCACCTTTCCAGAACTGGATTACATAAACATAGTTTCACCAATTTTATATCCTCCATGAAACTTTCATATAGATCTAGGTCAAGAATGATTGTCACTCTCATTACCTAGAAAGTTATTTTTTACCTATGGAAATTCTAAATTGCGTCCACAACTATACGAGTCCAGATAGAAATTCAGGCCTTTAACTTACTAATATGTCGATTCAGGAGTCAAACAGGCGTTTTAAGGAGTTTTTAATTCATGAAACCTTTTAAGGTGTTTTTTAGATATAAGAATATCATCAGGCACTTATTGTATAAAACTTTTATAAAATTGGAGAAAAGTACTCCAGCACCAAGAACTACCACTTTTGACTCTTATTCTGAAACCACCAAATCCTCCCGTTCCCTACCTCTAGAAAGCCTACATGTGATAAACTTTAATGGTAATGTATAAAGCCTACGTGTTGTTTAGAGTGTAGAAACAAAAGAAAATTCCTAAAGAGATCGCATAGTTGAAGGATGACATGTTGCTAACAGAAAAAGGAGACAACTGCGACAGCCATTGGTTTACTACAGGGGACAATGTTTCATTTTTCTGGGTCATTCACCAAGTCAAACAATTCCATTTGGTATCTATATGGTATAGGAGTTCATTTTAGACCCTATTTACTTGACATGAGGATAATCGAGGTTTTTAAAACATTGGGTTAAAGTAGTACCAATATTACTCTTTGGAGATGCCAAGATTAAGGTTACAAGTGAGACACCCTGTTAGCTTCATTATGCATGAGACAAAACATGAACATGACAAGCATAATGAAACTCAGAAGTTGAATTAAAGTATTGTTAAGATTACCAATTTTAGTAAATAACGTGATCGTTCGATTATTTAAACGTATTTCACCCCTGACTCACATATACAAGTTAAGAAGAAAAACTAGGATATAATGCATTGAGACATACGTTATACAATTGTCAAAAATTAGAATATACCCCCAACTGGCCACGTACATGTTCTTTAACATGTAGACATTATGCAGTCACTTAGTTCTTACCTAAACTAACATTCCTTATATATTCAATTTTAAACAAGCAATAGCCTCCAATATTTCTGCATTAAAACTCGCCAGTTGACCTCAAAACTATAATAGTAAGAACTATAAAATTTCAAAAAATCAAATCGATAGTTGCAATGACAAATAGAACCCTTAAATATCTTACTTAGCATTGCTGAATTGGGATATCAAGATACTCGATAACAATGTGCTTAGTTTTATGAGATAAGGCCTTGATAAAAACAAGTAGCGAATTTTTGAACTTGATTAAAAGCAGGAACATTGTGTAACATGATAAATCATCTACAAATATATATAAAAAAAAGGATGCCAGAACGTAATAACACACCTGTGCTGGAAGTTTCTTTCAGTTTTTGTTCCAGTTTTCGATCATCAATAAGCAAAGAAAAAACATCCCCGTGAGCTAATAGATCACCCGGTACATGACCACCAGTCATGACAGGTTGTTGGAAAGTAATTTTCTGGCTAGCTCTCTGTAAAACATTCTCTTCAATGGTCATTTTACATATTAACCTATTCACCGTAACCTACAAAACAAGAATATAAGTTTTAGTGACTCAAAATTTAGCGAAAAGTATGCACCTAGTTTGAATGTAATAGGAAAAGAGATGACAAAACAAGATTCAACCTGTCACAGAGTTACCATTATAGCTTTAACATGTCTTGGAGCATTGAAGTAAGTATTTTAGATTGTCCATAATCTTCAGCTTTTTTAATTGAAAATTTCACAATATGTTTGCTCTGTACAAGACTAGTTCACCTGTTGGTAATTCTCAACTTAAAATTTGTGAGGTTTCATGATTGAATGATCCATCCAAAAACTAATCTACATACGAATAAGACAATATTTTCTCTTGTGAAAACTTATCATTTTATTATGCAAACATACCTGCAATAAATTGTTGAAACCATTCTGGAAATCCTAACAGAATGAACAAGGTTTAATGGGTTGAATCTAAAACTTATGCCAATAATATATAACTACCAACTAATCTACTTCTAATAAAAATTATTTCCATGTTCACCAGAATACAAGGTACAACAACCCCCACCCTCACCCAATATTGAAACCATAAGGAAAAATCAACCATAACCTAAAAACTGTAGGGTGTAGGCAACATACCATAGTATGAATAGCACAATCACAATTTCAACCAAATAGCCTCGATATCATTGACAACTTCGATAGCAAAACCAATCATAGGGTACCGGTAATAGTAGGTACAAATATTAAACAAGCAAAATGGTTCTTACACTATAACCTAATTATACATTTATTGGCAATACAATTAACAATCAAACATACTACTACAATGGCAATTGTTTTGTTACCTCAATAAAGGCTCTAGAGTCGAGCAAACATGGCTGCAAAACATATCTTCGAGGAAAAAATATAGGTGATGAAATAGTGAGACGTGACAAAGTGGCCAGATCTGAATGAAGGAGGTTTGGAGGATGAAAGGAGAATTGGCGGCTAATTGGCTAAATAAATAAATTTTCATTTTTGGGTGAGAAAGAGGAAAATTGATCTGGGGAAAAATAATTTTTGGAAGGGCGGGACGAGTGAAATGTAATTTCATTTTAGGAGGGATGAGGGATGGGGGATGGCGGTTCTAAATTTTTATCCATTAAGTGTGTACTAGATTTGCAACACTTTTGAAAACTGTTACATTAGGTCTGAAATCGCAACACTTATTTTTAAAATGTTGCTTTAGTTATAATAATTTGTAAAATGCAACATTTTAAAAAGTGTTGCTTATAAAATGTTGTATTTGCCTCATTTTCTTGTAGTGTGATGCCAACAAACACCTTGACAAATTCATTACCATCACCCAAAGCATGAAGTTGCCCGGTGCTTCTAAGGATGTACTTCGCCTTTAACTATTTCCCCACTCGCTTTCTCACCATGCCGAAAAATGGTTTGACCGTCTCCCAAAGAATTCTATTCATACTTGGGACGACATGACTCAACGATTTTTGTCGCGCTACTTTCCACCATCCATGGTCACGAGCCTTCGTAACCAAATTAGTGGATTCATGCAAGACAATGACGAATCACTCTTTGATGCTTGGGAACGATACAATGATTTGATCGACCGTTGTCCAAATCATAACATGCCCCCCGTCACTCTTATTGATACATTCTACAATGGTCTCACTTTTCGTGATCGCGACACGATCAACGCCGCCGCCGGTGGTACTTTTATGAAAAGGAGACCTGAGGAGTGTAGAGAGTTGATAGAAAACATGACTACTCACCACAAGAATTGGGATTCATCCTGTTGGAAATACGTTTTACGTATTTATGAAGGATCGGTCGCTCCAACGATAATTATGTAATGGGCTCGTGATCCACTTAGTAAATGTATAGTCCATATAGCCCACATGTAGGGTGGGCTATATATATCCCCTCCTAGCATGTTAGGAGAGGTTGGTCATTTTTCATTAATCACAATTCAATCTTTACTTTCTCTCTCTACTTTTCTCCCTTCTCTCCTTTCTCTCTCTACTCCATCATCTCCCTTCTCATCTTCTTTATTTTATTAATCAATCCATACATTAAATCCATCCAATCAATCATGTAGGATAGGCCAAAGATCACGTAGACCTTCAATTGGTATCAAGAGCCAAGGTTTGATTGGTTTATTCTTACTTTTATTTTTTATTGATTTTGGTGGGTTTTTTATTTAATCAAGCTTTTATCTTAAAAAGTTTGTATTTTTATGCTTTAAATCATGTCAAATCTTTAGATTTACTTACTTTTTAGATAAAAATCACAAATTTTTATACAAAAATCAAAAACTTTTATTATCATATCTTAAAAATTTTGTGTTTTTATAAAAAGTTTGTGTTTTTCTCCTTTTAATTTTGTATTTTTATTGATTAAACCCTTTCTATTTTGATTGCATTTTTGTTTGAATTCTTTAAATTGAACTTTTATTTTTATCCTTTTTTATTTTTTTTATAATCAGTTTCCACTTTAATTTTTTATTATTAATTTTTCTTTTATCAGTTTTTCATATTCAGTTTTTTATAATTTTTTTATTTTTTTTATATAACCTTTTTATTTTTTTTATATAATCAGTTTTTATAAAAAAAATTTATATATTCAGTTTATCAGTTTTATCGTTCTCTGTTTTTTCTTTTTGGTCAAATGCGGTTTTTCTGTCATTCATCATCTTATTGTCCTTCAGTCCTTTATCAACACACAAACGATTCAGTTTCTTCCGAACCAAATCTTCCGAATCAAACCAAAAGTTCCGAACGAAGTTCCGAACGAAGTTCCGAACGAAGTTCCGAACGAAGTTCCGAACGAAGTTCCGAACGAAGTTCCGAACGAAGTTCCGAACGAAGTTCCGAACGAAGTTCCGAACGAAGTTCTGAACGAACGAACTTCCGAACGAAGCATTAACAATTCAAACAAAACGGGAAACATTTAGACTCGACCAACAAAAATCCCACTCGGACTCCAACCAACTCTATCACTCACTCGACTCACCCTCGCATAACAGAATCCAAAAAACCCACAAACCCTCTCTCGACTGGCACACCCAACCTCTCGTCAACAACTCTCGTCTCATACAACACACAACATAAACTCCAAACAGACTCCCTAGACTGGGACAAACTCGACTCACCCCTCACCTTAGCACTCAATCTCACCACAACTCTCGACTCTCGGACGTCACACTCGACTGAACCCACGACAAAAACAACCCTCGACTCAAACATAAAACCAATCTTTACCCACCCTCGATTCGACCCTCAAAACCACAATCCTCGACTCATCTAAACCAACCCACTCTGGAACCCCTCACTCACATCAACATCACCCTCGACACCATTTTGACTCAAAAATAGAATCCACCCTCTACCATACTCAAAACTTAACAATCGATCTCAGTTTCACTTCAAACCTTCATCGATCTACAAACTCTACCCAAGACTGACAAGAAAGACTCGACAGATGAGAGAAAAACCATTGATTAGACAAGAAAGCACCTACCCGAGACCTAATTAAATATCTTGAAGACATTTTTCTTGATCATTCCTGCGAAAATTAGAGAGATGGAGGTGTAATTTTTTTGAGAGAGAACAGATTAGGTTGTGTTTACAAAGTGTTTGAGTGTAGAGAATAGGTGTAAGCAGATTAGATAATTATCTCTGGGATAGATGTTGAGTGTGTAGTTTTTGAGATTAGGTTTGTGAGAGAGAGATAAACGATGCTTTGAGACGGAGATAACTAAGTTTTATTGGGAAGAGTCGGCTGAGTATTTTTTATATATATTTCTTTTTGGACGGAGAAACCAATAGAGGAAAAGAAGATAACAGAGGGACACGTGCAACATTGACTGGTCCAACATATATATCCATATATTTTTTTTAAAACGTTGGACCAACTTTCTTTGGATTTATAGTCTAGTTCATTTTTCCCATTTTTATTAAGTAAGATTTTTTTGTTCAAGTTTATTTTTTTATTTATTTTTAGATTTTAAAAGTTAATTTTTTTAGTTAGTTATACTAATTTTTGTATTTTGTCACTTTTATATTTCTAGTTTTGTATATCTTGTTTATTAACTTTTGGCAAATCGTGTTGAGGCGGGTATTTTAAAAAGTTAACGTGGAAAAATATTTGTCGGATTTAACGTTATTGTGGCCGGATTTAAAGACAAACGTGACGAGTCAAAGTAACGGGCTTCATTTATATCATCAATCGAGGAATTTAAAGTGTTATTTACGGGTCTTTCGTTTTTTCACGAATTCTAAAATCCCGAAAACAACAACATCCACGTCCTTCTTAATCGATATTTAATGGATTCGTTCGATTCGACATGTCAAAAGGGAGAATCACATTTAATGCAAAACAAAGTTAGAAAAAGTGGCATCACTTCATTTCAAATGCTTCAGTCTCATCTTGTCACTCTTTCGAGGATTCAAGGAGGGAGCGAATTTGTGACAATCTTTGGACAAGATCGTCATATATTCATCGACTCAATATTCACCACTTTGACCCAACTCGCCGAGCAACTCAACCATGACAACTTTAATCACTCTGCATCGGCACTTGCATATAAGGCTCTTGTGACACAACTCACGCCTTTCCTCCAATTCAATATCATCAAGCCTGAAAGTTCAATGATTTGCCAGCCATTTCTTCGAGATACACATACCGAGCTTCGAGTTTTCCGTGATACAATTTTGAAACTCATGTCATCGGTCTCGTCTTCGATTTATGAAAGATCACAACTTCAGCAAGTGTATGATAATGGAGTGCAAGAATCAATGACGCAGATTCAAGAGGAGATTGATCATACGGTTGACAACTTGGAGCATAACGATGGTAAGAGCACGGAATCAGGAGGACAACATGATACCAGTGGCACGTCGGGGAATGTTCACGAGATCTCTCTTGATGACACCTTACCCGTTTATGACGAAGAGCCTGCAAACATGGTACAATGTAATGTTGTTTATGATGTATATGCTGATGACATGCCGCATATTGAGCATTCTTAACCTAATTATGACAAACATGGGATGGAAAAGAGTGATAGAAATACCACTTCTGATTCATCCGATGTGAGTCATAATGGGGGAGAAAGTGTTCAAAATGCTAAACATCATAATAATTGTCCTATAACTGCTTCATTGACTGCTTCTGATTCCAAGATTAGAGAGCTCGAAACGATTGTAGCTCAACAATCAAAAGATCTCAAGGATGCCAAACTTGAATTTTCTAAGAATACGGACAAATTTGAAACATACTTTGAAAAACTTGAAAAGTCAAACGTTGTTCTTGAAAGAAAATTGGATCAAAAAAGTTTTGGATTCGAAAGCTGAAAAGGATAATCTTTTGAAACAAATTCAGTTACTAGAGTGTAAATTGGCATCCTAAGATAGAGTGCTTAAAGAGAATGAGACATTAAAGGCTCAAGTACAGGAAAAGGTCTTTGCTATAGCCGCGTTGAAAAACGAGTTAAGGAAAAATAGAGGACCTAGTGTGGACACTAAGCTTGAAAAACCATCAATCTTGGGGAAACCGCCTACAAATCAGTTCGTCAGACAACCGATTGTCAGACAACTTACTGCATTTAGATCCGAGCTACCACAATCCTCGAGACCGCGGTTTGCCTCCCAAGTTGATTTGCATCATATTTCTAGAACAGTCACTCCACCAACTAGGCCAAATGTGACTAAATCAGTTTTAGCAAGACCTCATCACATGATTGCCTCTAGTTTCTCTAAGAATAGTTCAATGAACACGTCTAGAACTAGTTCAACTGATGTACGCCAGGATTTTGGTCAAAGGGAAGCAAATCAAAAGACACAAGTAAGAGATAGGAATTTCAAACCTAGTCAGATGCCTTCTAGTTTACCCAACACTGCTAACCGTAGCATGTCACATCCTATGAGCATCAATCAATCATTTAGGAATTATAGATCTTACTCGGACATTAAATATGCTACTTGTAAAACATGTAGAAAATGTGTCTTTACAGCAAATCATGATTCCTGTATCAAGAAACTACTTAATGAGGTGAACTCCCGTGCTAGACTTAAATCCCAGTGGGTTGCCAAAATCAAACCCATTGGTAAAATATGACACCCCACTGGTAGAACTTTCACTCTTGTAGGAAACGAGTGCCCTTTAACTAGGATAGTCTCTGATTCTATGAAGACTACTAGGGAGGAAATTGTAAAGGATGATACATCACTTAAGCCTGAACTTAAGGTTTTCTATAAAAGGAAACGTTTGCCAACTAAGACAAGTGAATCATCTCCTCAGGCCACCTCTGACACAAGAAAAGAAAACCGTGAACCCCCACGTGCTTCTAAAATAGATATCTCTAACCCATGCAAAAGTATACAAACTCCTAATGAGAATGCAAGTACCAAAGTTGATGTTCCAAAAGAACGAAGCGGTCCAATCGTTGTATACCGTTCAACTAAGGACACTCTTAGAGTTTGGTTGCTGAAGAAGCAGATATCGGAGAAACAAGTGTCTCAGGGGATTCATGGCTAAGCTCACAAAGGACTTATAGTCACATCACAGACTATAACTCGCTCTTCAAAGAAAGGAAAGTTTATCGCCGATGGTAAACTTATCCTAACAACGAGAAATTAATTTTTCTCGGGTATGAGCTTATATCAAAAACATTCCAAGTTTTTAAGCTCATGCATAATGGCTTATCGTTAAATATCAGACGATAACCCGTGCATCAAAGAAAGGAAAGTTTATTGCCAATGATAAACTTATCCTTACAACGAGAAATTAATTTTTCTCGGGCATGAGCTAATAATAAAAACATTCGAAGTTTTTAAGCTCATGCACAATGACTTACAGTTAAATGTCTGACTGTAACTCGAACTTCAAATAAAGGAAAGATTATCTTTTATGATAACTTATCCTCATAACGAGAAATTAACCTTTCTCGGTCATGAGCTTGTATTAAAACATTCGAAGTTTTAAGCTCATAAAGGAAAGTGTATCTTTTAAATAAGAGAACTTTTCCTCATAACGAGAAATTAACCTTTCTCGGTCATGAGTTTTCCGTTAAAACAGTCAAAGTTTTCAAGCTCATGAAAACGACTTCTAAGTAAATGTCAGCTTAGGACTCGTTCTTCAGATAAAAGGAAAGGTTATCGCCGATGGTAACTTATCCTTACAACGAGAATTTTACAACTTCTCGGACTTGAGCTTTCCTAAGATATTCCAAATCTTAAGCTCAAGTAATTGGTTCTCAAAACTTTGAACACAATTTTTCAAGAATTTCTCAAAAGGTTTTTCTAAATCTTTCAAAATTCTGTGTTCAAAAATGTTTTGATAAAAAGAGCATGTCTTCTGGAATCGATAATATTTACGAACCTAGAAATGTCATTCAATAATGACACGGGATTGTAAATAAAGTTCGAGCAGAAGTTTAAAAAAATTAAAACATGCTCCATTATGGTTTGCTATTATTTGCGATAGTAACCCGCTTTTCACTTTGAAGTCAAGCATTTCACCGGAAAGCTTTGACTTCAGAATCCGAAGTTATCATCTCCACCAACCGTAGCAACTTACGATTGATATCTACATACTCGACGATGCGACTACTCAAACGGTGACTACAGCTCTTTCAATAGAACACGGGTCAACAATTGAGGCGGAGAAATTGTCCAGCATTCAGAATCCTTGATGCCGAGAGTGCCAAGTTCACATATTGGTGTTAAGACAACGATATCAATCATACACATGGAGTCAAGAGATAACTTCAGAAGTTACGAGGAAGACCAACATTCGTGAACAAGAACCATGTGCTTCTTTCATATGATGTTCTCCATCATTCAGGTCCAACCTCGTAAATTGCTAATATTGTGAATTCATTATCATATATGATCTTTGCACATGATAAATACCTTACACTTGTGTTTAAAAGGTATTTAATTTACGTTTCAAGTACACCCTCATTAATTTGAGGGGGAGCTTTTGTATTTCATGAAGATAATTGGATTTGCATTTTTCTTCCCAAATTTTCTTAAAATACTATTAATTCAATTGATATTAAAAACATTGATTGGGTTAATATTTTTAATATGGGGGAGAAAATGTGATTTAATATGGGAAATGATTAATAAAAAATGGTTTGACTTAACGTGCTAGTTCATCCCGACATGTGCGAAATGTTTTCGGATATCGTGGCATATGTTAAGGGGGAGCAAAATGGATTTGCACTTCAAAATGGATTTCATGGTGACATACACTTACCCAAAACATCTCTATTCACGATGGTGAAGATTGTGGTGACATAAGGATGGTAGGATAGGTTAAAGTCCAATGATTTCTCTAGAACCGGAGGAATCTTCCCAAGGACATTCCATAGCTAGAAATAGTAGTCCTTAGGAAAGATGGAGAAAGATTGTGAACGTAGCTGAATGCGGACCAAGTACTTAAGTTAGCACTGTAACAATCAAAACAAGGTGCTAGTTATGACGTATTGGTAAGCATTGAAGGGGTTGAAGAATGAAAAAGAATTGTAAAGATAAAGGTTGTAAAGAAAGAAACCCTCCTTACAACCTTAGGCAGAAACCGGGTCAATTCATATGCTATTGAGATCATTTTTAATGATTCTTGATATTAAAGAAAGACATCATGGACCCAGTGATGCAATGCACAACCCTTCCCAGCTAACTCAAATATCTCTCAAAAGGTATTTGTTTTAATCACACGGAGATCAACACATTATCTATTGGTTTATTCACTTTGAATAAATTGGTATTGAAAAGGTGGCACTCCTCTCCAACCTCCGATCACTAAAATCCAAAATGCACGATCGAGTCTAGAGCCATTTGAGATCATCAAATATCTCATTAGGAGACACTTTCATATTTCCTTGCTTCTTCACACACTGTGAAAAGTAAGAAAGATCTTAAGAGTCCTACGTAAAATCTTCATGATCTTGCCTGAACATCCGAGTAATACGAAAGTATTTACAATGAAGATGGAAATCCTTCTTGAGCGAATATCAAAAAGCTCATGGTAGGTGACTTGTGCGAATCTTTATGAATCAAACTTGTGATAACTGGAAAGCAACAGTGGTTTAATTCTTAAATGAATTTAAACACGTTCCAGGCCTCTACGCAATATCTTAGTGATATTGCCAGAACATTCAGAGTAATACTATTAAGTATTTACAGTGACGAATGGAAATCCTTCTAGTGTTAACATCAAACAACACTTGGTAGGTAACTTGCAAGATTCTATATGAATCAAGCTAGTGCCAACTGGAAAGCAACGATGGTGCGGTTATTAATTGAACTTCACTTGTTCCAGGAACATGAATTGACGGCTTCAAATCATGCGGATAATATTATCCAAATGATTCACTCTTTACGTTCGCAGTCAGCTTTGGACGGTCGAGTAAAGAGAACGGGTTTACCCTCGAAATCTTGTCAAGGAGGTTCTTTATTGAAACTACCTGCCACAAGTACGATATTTAATATCGTCCAACGGTCTTCACCGAACGGAGGTAAAATGCTACCGAATTAGAATGAAATGTTCAAGGCCATTTCATCCGTGTATATTGTTTGTTGCTAACTGTCTTATGCAGCGTAACAAGAAGGTGGCATTGCGGTGTACAATCCAGAAGAAGTCATCACCACATGCTTATACTACATACAATTAGTACTTCAACAAATTCAAGAAAGCCTGAAGGTCAAGTCTTCCATTGTATCAAACTCTGAAGCTTTCAAGAATTTAAAAGTATAAGTATGTGGAACATGAAGTCACGAAGAGGCAAATATCAGAAGTGAAGAATGCACAAGATCAAGGCAAGGAAACATGCTCAAGACTAAAGTCAAAGATCACATCAAGCATATTCACAAGAACAAGATCAAAGACTCAAGCATAGATGCTAGGTTTAAGATTTTGTAAAAAGATGTGACCTCCCTTAGGGGGAGATTGTTGGAAATACGTTTTTCCCAATAAAGTCTCGGTCACATCTTAGTTAGCATAGATCACGAGATATAGACTATTTAGAACTTTGTCTCTTGGAGCGACCTCCCTTAGGGGGAGATTGTTGGAAATACGTTTTACGTATTTATGAAGGATCGGTCGCTCCAACGATAATTATGTAATGGGCTCGTGATCCACTTAGTAAATGTATAGTCCATATAGCCCACATGTAGGGTGGGCTATATATATCCCCTCCTAGCATGTTAGGAGGGGTTGGTCATTTTTCATTAATCACAATTCAATCTTTACTTTCTCTCTCTACTTTTCTCCCTTCTCTCCTTTCTCTCTCTACTCCATCATCTCCCTTCTCATCTTCTTTATTTTATTAATCAATCCATACATTAAATCCATCCAATCAATCATGTAGGATAGGCCAAAGATCACGTAGACCTTCACATCCGCATCCTCAAGATCTAACCCGAGAGTCAATGTTTCTTTTACTACTTCCAATCCCGAGATAGCCGAACTTACCCGACAAGTCGCGGAGATGAACACGAATTACATGACCATGGCTACAACCCACTTTCAACAAGCTAAAGCCGTTGCTATTTCTTGTGACACATGTGGTGGTCCTCACTCCTACATTGATTGTCCTTCTACTCAAGGCAATTTTTGTGAAAACGTTAACGCGGCATACGGTACCTATCCCACGGGAGGCTATCAAGCTCGTCCTCAAGGAGACCGTAACATGCTAAGTTATCGTTCAAACAACTATCTTTCACCACCTGGTTTTACTCCTTAAAACCAAAACCAACAACAAAGCTATAACCGAAATAACCAAAGCCAACCTCGTGCTAACAATCAATATCAATCCCAAAGAAACCCATACCCACCTCAAGGAAATTCTCAAGCTTACCAAGCTCCACCTCTCAATCAACCAACGGTGTTGAATCAAGAAATTGAGACGTTCATGAGGACTAATAGAGAGATGGTGACGAATCTTCAGAGTCAATTCATCAACTTGAAGGGAGACATGGTGAAACAAGGGAGTGATATTCGAGCCGAGCTAAGAAATGACATGGCGAAACAAAGCAATGATATTCGCGTAGACATGAGAGACTCTTTCAGCACTCAAGCGGATAATATACGTGATATGATCGGTTCGATTTTCCAAGGTAATCAACCCTCTTCTTCGGGTTCTCTTCCGAGTCACACCGTTGCTAATCCAATAGGGGAGATGAAAGCAATCACCACTCGTAGTGTAAAAGGTTATACGGAACCCGAGCTTCCTACACCTCCACCCGTGATTGTGAACTAGGAAAAAGAACAACTTTCTTCACCTCCTTTACCTTCTTACCCCATTCCCCCACCACCCGCGGTTGTGAGTGATCTTACTACCCTAAAGCCTTCCTCTTCATCCGATATACCTTATCGTTCAATGGTGAGGAAAGAGAAGCAAAAGAGCAAGGATGATATTCATGTTTCAAACTTTCTTAAAATGTTTCAAAAATTGAATTTTAACATCTCCTTTGCTGAAGCTCTCGCTCACATGCCTAAATATGCGAAGATGTTTAAAGATCTTTTAAGTGACAAGGAGAAGCTTCTTGACATTGCTCAGACCCAACTTAATGAGAATTGCTTCGCGGTTCTCTTAAGAAAATTGCCCACCAAACTTGGTGATCCGGGTCGCTTCTTGATTCCTTGCAACCTCCCGGGAGTAGAGAATTGCATGGCCCTAGACGATCTAGGTGCTAGTATAAACTTAATGCCTTTAAGTGTTTGGAAGCAATTATCTCTCCCCGAGCTAGTCCCCACCAAAATGACTTTGGAATTAGCTAACCGTACGGTTGCTTATCCAGTGGGGATAGCCGAAGACGTCTTCGTTGGCGTTGACAAATTCACCTTCCCAACGGATTTTGTTGTCGTTGACTACGAGATGGATCCTCGTGTTCTATTAATCGTTGGACATCCCTTCTTGAGGACCGGTCGCACTCTCATTGATGTAGCCGTGGGCGAAATAATCATGAGAGTTGGTGACGACAAAATTGTCTTCAACAAGGGTAAGATTTCTAAGCAACCTTATTCATATGAGAGTGTTAATGCTATTGATGTTCTCGATGAGGCTTGTGAAGAACACTTTAATGATGCTTGCAAAAGTAATCTTTCTTCTCTACCAAATGTTGAGATCGTTGCCTCAATTGCTCCGTCATTGACTCCATTTGGAGAAAGCGGCTTTCTTTTGGATGATTTTGAAGCTAGCTTGGGTCCACTTGATCTTAAATATGATGATTCTCCCACCGATTGGGTAGAAGACATTCTTACAATTTAGAAACTTCTCAATGAAGACCCTTTCTCTCCTCCTTCTCCTAAAGAGGTGACTAATGATGATCCATCGTTAGTTACACCATCTATTGAGGATCCTCCCACTCTTGAGATTAAGGACTTACCTCCTCATCTCGAGTATGTTTTCTTAGAAGGAATTGATCAACTCCCCGTTATCATTTCTAAAGACTTAAAAGCCGATGAGAAAACTCGTCTCATTGAAGTTCTCAAGAAACATAAAAGAGCTATTGCTTGGAAAATCTCCGATATTCGTGGAATTGATCCTCACTTTTGCACACATAAAATTCTCATGGAGGACGACTTTAAGCCCACCATTCAAAGCCAACGAAGGGTGAATCCTAAAATCGATGACGTTATCAAAAAAGGGTGAATCCTTTTATCTTTTCCAAAGAGTGTATTGAAGCCTTCAATCTTCTTAAGGATAAGCTAACTAAGGCACCGGTTTTGGTTACCCCTAATTGGGAGCTACCTTTTGAGTTGATGTGCGATGCTAGCGACTTTGCTATTGGAGCGGTTTTAGGACAAAGGATCAACAAACACTTCCAACCAATCCATTATGCTAGCAAGACAATGGCGGGGGCTCAATTGCATTATACGACAACCGAAAAAGAGCTTTTAGCTGTTGTCTATGCTTTTGAAAAATTTCGCCCCTATCTTGTTTTATCCACCACCATTGTATACACGGACCATTCCGCGTTGAAGTACTTGATGACTAAGCACGACTATAAGCCAAGACTTCTTCGTTGGGTTTTACTCCTTCAAGAATTTAACATTGAAATTCGTGACAATAAGGGAGCTGAAAACCTAGCCGCGGATCATCTAAGTAGACTTGAGGATCCATATCAAGGGGATCAGCCGAATCAAGAGATCAATGACTCTTTTACCCTTGAGACCTTAATGTCTATAAATTCCAATCTTGATGATACCCCGTGGTTTGCGGACATTGCAAACTACTTAGCGGGTGGTGTTCTCATCAAAGGGTTAACATCCCAACAAAAGAAAAGGTTCTTGAATGATGTTAAGACTTACTTTTGGGATGACCCTTTTCTCTTATAACAATGCGCTGATTTGATTATTCGCCAATGTGTTGACGAACCGACAGCTTTAGACATTCTCGAGGCTTGCCACAAAGGACCTACCGGTGGTCACTTTGGTCCCAACTTCACCGCCAAAAAAGTGTTTGATTCAGGATTCTATTGTCCCACCATTTATCATGACGCTCACGAAATGGTTAAAAACTGTGATGCTTGCCAAAGACAAGGCAAGATCACACATAAAGATGAGATGCCTCAAAATTTCATACAAGAATGTGAAATCTTTGATGTATGGGGCATCGACTTTATGGGGCCATTCCCTTCTTCTAAAGGAAACAAATACATCCTTGTCGCCGTTGACTACGTTTCAAAATGGGTTGAAGCAAAAGCTTTACCCACTAACGACGCAAGGGTGGTTTGTAACTTTTTGAAACAGCTATTCGCTAGATTCGGTGTGCCTCGTGCTATTATTAGTGATCGCGGGACTCATTTTTGCAATGACCAATTTGCTCGAGTCATGGCTAAGTATGGTGTCCATCACCGTCTTTCCACCGCGTATCACCCACAAACCAATGGGCAAGCTGAGATCTCTAACCGTGGTCTTAAGTGAATCTTAGAGCGAACCGTGGGAGAGCATCGTGCCTCATGGGCCGATAAACTTGATGATGCTCTGTGGGCTTTCCGTACCGCATATAAGACACCGATTGGTTGTACACCTTATCGTCTTGTGTATGGAAAAGCATGCCACCTCCCAATTGAGTTGGAGCACAAGGCTTATAGGGCCTTGAAATGGGCTAATTTTGATATCAACAACGCCGGTGACTTAAGAAAAATCCAACTCAATGAGTTAAACGAACTTAGGAATGAAGCTTATGAGAGCTCATTGATCTATAAAGAGAAGACCAAGCTCTTTCATGATGATAAGCTAAAAAGCCGAGATTTCCACATTGGTGATAAAGTTTTACTCTTTAACTCTCGGTTGAAAATCTTTTCGGGCAAACTCAAATCTCGTTGGTCCGGCCCATTCACCATTACTCAAATTTTTCCATATGGTACTATTGAGCTTGGTCAAACCAATGGCCCAAATTTCAAGGTGAATGGTCAACGAGTGAAGTTGTACTTTGGAAAGGACATCTCTAATGAGATTCCATACCTCTCCACCTTTCCTTTGAATTAGTTCGGGACCGAGTCAGGCTCGTGACTCGGTTAACAAAAACAAGCGCTCCTCGGGAGGCAACCCGAGTATCTATCCCCCCTTTTCCGTTTTGTTTTATCCTAAGTGTAGGGGGAGTTATATAGGTTGCTTGTGTTTGTATGGTGATGTGATTACGGGGATAGTGCACTTTTAGAATCTTTGAAGAACCGTGCTCCCATGTTATCTGCAAATCTGGTTCTATCTCTCAACTAGCGTGATTCAATTTTCTTCATACTCACATTTTAAATTGATCACTTTAGTTGTCTCCTCTTTAGCTTGATTTAACCAACGTGCACAATGTCATAAGTGTAGGGGAGACTTTTCCCACATGCTTAAACATTGAGGACAATGTTTATCTTAAGTGTAGGGGAGACTTCTATCGAAGTTATAAGTGGACTTTTCCATTAAAATGCCTTCATTTAACTGGAAAATCATCTTTTTCGGCATTTTTCAAATTTTTAATTAACTTTTGCCATTTAGTAGTAATTTTAAAAATTTGTATGTCTTTTATTTCCTTCATTTTTATCGTTGCTTTCGTATGTATATATCCCACAATAAAGTCAAAAATATTAATAAAGTGGTTTAGCTAGTTTAGAAGTCTTTGATATATTAGGCCCGTTGTGATTATTTTGACTCAACCCGAATGGACTTATCCAAGTTTATTCTAGCAAGTATCCTTAACCATGTAGACCTTAATTGGTTTATTAGGCTAAGCATCCACGAGTCTCATTACTTGCGATTTTAAATTATGGAGAACGAGAAATGATAGAGTCAATTATAAGTCGGTATTCTTGCACAAGCACACTTGGTGTAATTATAAGCTTTTCCTCCCATCGCTTTAATGAATAAATGCAATAAGTAAGGTCGTACGATTTTATTGAATAAATTAGCTTCTAGCCCAAGATCGTTTAAAAGTTGCTCGGTAATGATAAGAGTTCATAGCCAAGGCATAACTATTGAAGCGGGGCGCGAAGATTGGCGAATCCGAAAAGGCCCTAACAAGGCATGAGGATTCGATTTTATTGCTAAAGATCCAAGATGATGTGAAAAGCATTATTCCCAAAATTAATATGAAGGATCAAGACGCACGACGAAAAGCAATCAACTCCCATAAAGATCATGGAGAAGTCTATCCAAAAAGACCTTAAAAAGGTATGAGGATAAATAGATCCAAGTCCGAAAAGGAGGCGGATCGTTGTATCTCAAAATCCCAATTAACGATTGAAGATATAATGATGAAGTCGTGGTCAACAAAGTTGGAGTATCCCTCAAAATACTCCAAGTGAAGAAAGTTTATAAACGAAGAGAAGACCATTATCTCAAGAACCTCTCTCAAGATATGAAGTATGAAGTACATGCCAAATATCGGACCGAGAAAGGTCTCAAATCATGAAGCGAGTTATGCCAAGATATGAACTTTTTGAGGTCTCGAGAAGCAGTTTTAAGAGATTTTTTCCTTTAGCTAAAAATTAATCAAGTCGTCCTACTTTATTTTCAGCCTAAATAAACTATCGCAATAAGTCCAAAAATGCATCTTCATGATCATTCTAAGACAAAAATATAATATAAGAGATACACCTAGGAATAACAGAGTTTAAGCATATAATTAAGCCATGTGTGTAAGTGTTTGTTTTGCTAACTTATAATAACAATGATCTCGTTTTTAAGCTTAGTTTGGGGAACGTGAAACTTGAGGGTGATAAATCTTCGCAGCACCAAAGCCCTAATGTAAGTCTTAGATCTCTTTGCGAGTTATTTCCATATAGCTATTTCCAAGTGAAAATAGTCTTCTATCCCATTTGTTTCATTCAAGCTTCTATTACTTTAATTTTTATCTAGTAGTTTGTTAATAAGGTCAAGGTTGATTGACTATGAGAAAAGTGTTAAGTTTTGCCATATCTTATAGCATTGCATGAGGGCATGGCAATGGTTAAGTGTAGGGGATTTGATAGGTGTGAAAACACCCATCCTTTTACCACTTATTTCTTGCTAAAATGAGACCAAATCGCGTATTTAATATCATTTGTTTGGAATTATGCGTTGTTTGTGTGTTTGTTGTGTTTTTAGAGCCAACCGAATAAATATTAAAGAAAACATGGGATTGCACGGGTTTTATCAAAGAAAAAGACGAAAGACGAAGTCTATAGTCCAAGAGATGCAAAAGATTTGAAGTCAATGGGCCTATTTGAAGATTTATCGAAGAAAAGGACCAAAGATGGAAGATTTATATATGTCGAAGAACTCAGGTCTATTAAATGAAGAAATTAAAAGACGAGTTGAATTTATTCGTCGACAAATCCCGAATCGAAGTCGAAAACGTCAACTTTATTGAAAAGACGAAAAGATAAAAAGAAGGCGAGAAAGCCCACTCACTAACCAACTCAAGGCCTATAAATAGGAGACCTCCTTCACAACTTAGAAAACTAGTCTTCATTTTCTGTTTTTCTTCTCCTATTTCGTAGGAAAAACCAACACCACTAGGGTGTTTGGTGATTTTTATTGTCCTTTGATCTTGTAAGTTTAATCTTTCCTTTTGATTGTTTAAACCTTAATCTTTCAATACAATCTTTCATTTAATCTTGTTCTTTCTTTTCTTGTTGATTCATAGTTCTAAGTTTTTATTTTGTTGATTTTGATCTTTAAAAACAAGTGGGATTTGTGTTTTTATTGATTTGGTTTGGTGTTTATCATTAGTATATGATTAGTGGTTAGTTTGGTTGAATCCTTAGATTTATTTTGGTTGATTTTGGTAAAAATTTGTGTTGTTAAGTTCCCCTGTTCTTCGCACTTCTGTTTCATCTCCCCAAATTCCGAATGAACTAATCATTCCGAACCAAGGATTTGAACAAATTATTCCGAACCAAGGCTTTTGTTAAAATTATTCCGAACGAAGGGTTTTAGTGAAAACATTCCGAATGAGCTAGTATTCCGAACCAGGAGAATTATTCCGAGTCAAGCTTTTAAAATTATTCCGAGTGAAGTAGTTTTTCCAATTGAGCTCCTTTTGTTTTAATTATTCCGCATGAATCTAATATTCCGAACCACCATTTATTCCGCATGAATGATTTTTCCGAACTAACGAAGTTTTCCGAATGAGTGTCTTTTCCGAACCAGCTATTTATTCCGAATAAAGTTATTCCGAACCAATATTATTCCGGATGAACAAGAGTTATTCCGAATGAACCTAATTTTCCGAATCAAGCTATTATTCCAGGTGCAGTAGTTATTCCGAGTGAGCCAAATTATTCCGATTCAACATTATTCCGCATGAACCATGTATTCCGAATGAGCTAATTATTCCGGATCAAGCACTTATTCCGAATCAACATTCAATTATTCCGAATCAGCTGTTTTTCCAAGTAAAGGTATTTTACTGTTTAAGTTTAATTTAAGCTTTATTTTCATTAATTGCTTTTAGTTTATTTTTATTACTTCACGCATTTACCTTTTAAGTAGATATAGATCAAAAGCTCCCCCTTTTAGTCACCAAGAACAACAATTCCACTTTGAACCGTGATCAATTCGAGAAGATACCGAGAACGAAATAACGACAAATATAATTGGGTACGAGCAACACGACAAAAGATCTTGAAACAAACCCTTTTTATTAACTAACCAAAAATCTGTTATTAACCACCAATCCTCGAGTTGAAAGATCTTCCTCCTCATCTTGAATACGTATTCTTGGAAGGAGAGGATAAGTTGCCAGTAATTATTACGAAGAATCTTTCTAATGATGAAAAAACCGCACTTATCGATGTTCTAAAGGACCACAAAGGGGCAATTGCGTGGAAATTATCCGACATTAAGGGGATCGATCCCAAATTTTGTACCCACAAAATCTTAATGGAGGAGGACTACAAACCCGCAATTTAATGCCAAAGCAGGGTGAACCCCAAAATTCACGACGCCATCAAAAAGGAAGTCCTAAAACTCCTTGACGCGGGAATGATTTACCCTATTTCCGATAGCCCTTGGGTGAGTCCTATTCATTGTGTCCCTAAGAAGTGTGGAACGACCATTGTGCCAAACGATGCCAACTAGTTAATTCCAACTCGACTCGTGACCGGTTCGAGGGTGTGTATCGACTATCGTAAGTTGAATGACGCCACTCGTAAAGACCATTTTCCTTTGACCTTCATGGACCAAATGTTGGAGCGTCTTGCGAGAAACGATTTCTATTGCTTTTAAGATTGTTTTTCCGGTCACTTCCAAATCCCCATCGATCCTCGTGATCAAGAAAAAACTATGTTTACGTGTCCATATGGAACGTTTGCCTATCGTAGAATGCCATTCGGACTTTGCAATGCACCGGGAACTTTTCAAAGGTGAATGATGGCTATTTTTCATGACATGATCAAGAAGGCGATGGAAGTCTTTATGGATGATTTTTTCGTGTTTGGTTGTTCGTTCACTTCGTGTTTGTCGAATCTTGAGAGAATGTTGAAATGTTGTGAAGAAACCAACCTTTGTGCTCAATTGGGAAAAATGTCATTTTATGGTTAAGGAAGGAATCGTCTTAGGGCACAGGGTCTCGAAAGCGGGTATTGAGGTAGACAAAGCTAAAATTGATATCATCGCCAAATTACCTCATCCCAAAATCGTCAAGGGAGTTAGGAGTTTCCTAGGCCACGCGGGCTTTTATCGTCGATTCATCAAGGATTTTTCAAAGATTTCTTCACCTATGACACATCTCCTCGAAATCCTTAAGCGAAAACTTACCGAAGCTCCCATTCTTGTTACTCCCAATTGGAACCTCCCCTTCGAACTAATGTGTGATGCAAGTGATTACGCTATTGGGGCCGTTTTGGAGCAACGTCATGAAAAGCATTTATTTCCTATCCACTATGCTAGCAAGATGATGACCGAGGCTCAACTTAAATACACAACAACGGAAAAGGAATTCCTTGCCGTGGTGTATGCATTTGAGAAATTCCTACCTTACCTCCTCTTGACCCAATGCATAGTGTATACGGATCACTCAACAATCAAGTATCTCATGGCTAAACAAGATGAAAAGCCGAGATTGCTTTGTTTGATTCTCCTCCTACAAGAATTTGATGTCGAAATCCTTGACAAAAAAGGAGCCGAGAATCTAACGGTCGATCATCTTTCTCGCTTAGAAGATCCTCACCAAAGTGTGTACGAGAAAAAGGAAATCACCCAAACATTTCCTCTCGAGACACTTTGTGTAGTGAATTATAAGCTTGACTAATAAGTGTGAAAACACTTATCCTTTTACCACTTATTTCTAATAATAACAAGACCAAAACGTGTATTTAATTTCATAAAAGGAGGAATTATGCGTGGTTTTTGTTATTATTATGTTCTAGGACTAAAATATGAAAAAGGAAGAAAGCACGGTCTTTCACGGGCTTTTATCGAAGAAAAAGGCAAAAGACAAAGTCAAAAGATCAAAAGTGCAAGAAGAATAGAAGTCAAAGGCCTATTCTGAAGATTTATCGAAGAAAAAGTCTAAAGACGGAAGTTTAACAAAGTCTAAGAACCAAGTCTACTAAAAGTAGAAAATTGGAAGACGAGTTCAAGTTATCATTCGACTAATCCCGAGACAAAGTCGAGAAAAAAAAGCTATTTAAAAAGACAAGAAGAAAAGAAGAAAGAGAGAAGAAACAACACCCTCCCTTCTCCTATATATACCCTCCTAATCGTTCATTAGGAGGGTGTTAGTTAGTTTTATTTTTAGTGTGTGTTTTACTTTCTCTCTCTAGAATTTTTTTCTTTCAAGTTATTAATCTTTCATCTTAATCTTGTAATTTTGAATCTTAATCTTCAATCTAATCAAGCTTTTTAATTAATTCTCATTCTATCTTTCTTAATCATAATCTATTATTTTGCTTTATTAATCATGTAGTTGGTTTAATCTTGTTGAATGTGTGATTGGTTTGCTTATTAGATTGAGATTATTGATTTTGTGTGTTCGAGGTTTTTTAGATTATTGTGCTTATTGCTTATTTTTATGCTTATCTAGTTTTTAAATAAATGTTTTAATAGTTTATTTTATAAAAAGTTGATTTTAAATATTTTGATTATTTAGTGTTTCTAAAAGTTTTTAAATTTTGGCTTATTATCTTTTTCTTTATATCAATTTGGTTAAAGTTTTGGTAAGTGCTTATTTGATTTTTGCTTATTTTGGTTTAATCCGGATTTTGAAAATCCTAGTATCCCGAACTGTGTTTGAATTCATTTATCCCGACTTAAGTTGTGTTTTCAATTATCCCGAATTAGGTAGAAAACACCTTATTCTGAATTATATAAGATCTGTTCATTCCGACTTGTGTGTAATTGTTCATTCCGAATAGTGTGCAAAACACCAGTATCCCGAATTACGTGCAAACAAGCTTTCCCGAATTACATGTGTGACAGGTAATTCGGATTAGTTCAAAACTAGTGTAGTCCGAATTGAGTGCAAGATTTGGGATTCCGAATAAGGTCTAAAACCTTTATTCCGGATTACATGTGAAGCTTGTTTCCCGAATTATGAGTGGAATCTGGATTCCGGATAGTGTTAGGGATTTGGATTCCGGATTACGTCTAGGAATACGTATTCCGGATTACGTGCAACTTGTTCTTTCCGAATTGTGTGCTGGGCCATTATTCCGGATTAGGTGTATGAGACCTATTCCGGATTAGACCAAGATTCTGCATTCCGAATTGTTTCTTTGTCACGGATTCCGGATTAGGTGTGAATCCATATCCCGATTTACATTGTGAATCATATTTCGGATTACGTATAGAACGTGGATTCCGGATTAGGAGTAGTATAGGGATTCCGACTTGTGTTCAAGTTTTTATTTCCCGAATTGTTTTAATTTTTAAATTTTAATTTTTCCCGCCATTTTTCTTAAGTATTATTTTAATTGTTTTATCTTAGCTTAATTTTCAAGTTTACGTTTTTATAAATTTTGCATTTTTATAAAGTTCTCAAATTTACTTTTTATCAAGTTTTAATCTTTTGTCAATTATTTTAAAAGTCTTAATTTTCACTTTAATCTTTTCAAGTTTTCAACCTTATGTCTTAAATAGTTAATCACCTTTAGTTTCTTTTATCAAGTTCTACCGTGCAGCATTCATTCTGGAAAAGCACTCAAGGTTAGACAGCCCCCTTTTAGTGACCAAAACCGATAAGTCCAACTTAAACCGTGATCAATTCGAATTGGATCGAGTACGAACAACACTTAAACTCCATACACATATAAACCATTAAATCAAATGGCGCCACTGCCGGCTCTTTTCGTATAGATTAACGGTTTTTAGTGAGAAAAATTGGATTTTGGGATCCGTTCTTTTGGGAACGTTATTTTCAAGCATAAAAATTTTCAAAAAAATCCAAAAAAATATAGAATTTTAAAAAATCCAAAAAAAATAAAAAAGATAAAAAATTGATGAGACTGCTTTTATACATGGTCTCATCGTCCAAAACGGCCTTAAATTGCATAAAATATCATAAAATAGACCAAATATATGCTCGTGTTTGTTACTTGTGTATTTTTAGGTACGGATATTGTGGAATTGGCAAAAGAACACAAGAATCAATCAAAAACGAACACGGGAAATGAAGTCGCACAATGAACCGGGCCCATGTTTGGAAATTTGCAAAATGACCCTTGAAGAATTGAAGATTGTCAAGTTTAGTCCCTCATCTTTGAAGAACTTGTCACATTTGACCCTCCACTTATCAAATGTACAAGTATAATCCTTAATGTTTGAAGATTATACAATATCAGTCCCTGGAATTTGAAGAATATACATATAAGGCCCTTGGAAAAAGTTTATAAACTTTGTGTGCCAAATTTGACAAGTTGTCAAAAGTTGACAAAGGAGAAACAAGCGCTGACAGCTCTTTATTACAACTTGAAAGAATGTTGAAACCTTGGGGACCAATCCTGCCAATTAACCAAACAAACCCACCCAACCAGGAGGCGACACCTCAGCCCTACCCATCTTATTTACCCAATACCCTACCCTACCCGTCCACCCACCCATTAACCAACCCGGTTTATTATTTAAACTTGGTCAAACCCAAGTCAAATACACCCACTAACCCACCTTCCCTCCTAAACACTAAATTTGAAAATAATTATCCCCAAAACAGATTCAACTCACCCCTTAATCAACATAAACCCTAAACCCACCCCAGATTAATTAACCTTCAAACCAAAGGGGTTTTACCCCAAATGCTCCAGATTCCTGATTAGTGTCCACGTCACCCTTTCCCACCTCACCCAACACACTCACATGGACTGTGGACCCCTCCCCAGCCTTCCCCTGCAACGTCTCTTTCGCACCAAAACCCACACCCGACCAAACCAACACCCAGGATCATCCCCTTGGTCCCAAAGGTTCATCCAACGACTCAAGATGAAGATTCCAAGCTGGCATCCAGTACATGATCACATGAGCACGATTTTGACCCATTTTCAGTCAAATCTTCAAGGGCTTTTTAGGCATTTCAGTTAGCTAGGGTTTTAGCTCCTAGAATGTTCTACTTGTAGTATAAAAGGGATATGAGCCTGTTCATAAGCCCTTGTTCCAGTTTTTAGCCTATAACCTTGTAATTCCTTTTTTAAGAAATAAAGTTTGGTGTTTGTTAAATGCAAGTATAATTCCTTTTATATTTTTAAAAAGTTTGTGTGTTGTGTTAAGGCTAATTAAACTGAGTTCCATTAATTTGTCAAGGTTTGTGTTTGATTTTCAAAAAGGGTTCAAAAAGTTCAAAATTTCATAAAGTATTTTACCTTGGAAGTGAAAGTGGAAAAGGTAAGTAATTTGTGAGTTTTGAAGAGGTTTTAAAACGTGTTTGTAAGTGTTGGAAAGACTTGTGAAAATTTTTTAAGAAGGACAAAGTAAAAACAGAAAGATATAGTGAATTATATATTTGTGTTTTTCTTTTGGATTTTTCTTTTGCAGGTTTGATTATTTGTTGATTGAGTTCTGCACCAACCCGAGTTGGTAGGAGGTGGATTATCATCCACAAGAACCCTGGATTGTAGGGTTCTAAGGTAACTTCTTTTTTTTCCCTTTTAAAATTTTCAGAAAAGTGAGTGTATGTGGTATTGTTTGATTTAGCTGCATAAGTGTGCTAAGCTGTTTGATTTATGTTCTTGTGAGTTTGTATGCATATTGGGTGATCATAGGATCAGTTTGAATAGGTTTAAGGTGCTTTGGTTTGTTAAAAGTTGAAAAATAGATTTTAAAAGGGTGTTTGGAAACAGGTTTAAGTAGGGTAAAAATCTTGATTCATGATTTAAAAAGGTGTTAGCTAGGTGTTATAGGGATTGAGATAGGTTGCATGATAGTCTTAGAATAGATTGGTACAAGTTTTAAGCAAGTTTGTGCATTAAAAAGTGAAAAGAGTAAGCAAAATCTGCATATCACTCTTTCTGCTTATTGTGATTGAAAAATTGTCCAAGAACTTGTAATCTGTTTAGACTTAGGGTGTTTAAGGTTTTCAGTTTGATTGTGTACCATTTGGTGATTGTTTGTGCAAATTTTGGTTGTTTGAAGTTCATTAGAGTGCAAGCTATTAGCTCATTAGTCCACAAATCTAGAAACTTGTTCATCAGAAACTTGCTTTAGCCTGTGTGTGCTTTTGATTGTGAATTCTTGGTGCTAAGTGCTTATTTTCTGCTTTTGATTGACTCCTTGTGCTTCAATAAGCACAAGGGTGCCCTTTTGTCCATAATACATCACCAAAAAAGTCACCAGCCAAGTCCTCTTGGCACCAAAGTGCTCAAGTGTGAAAACACACTTGTTCATCAGAAACTTGCCCAGACCTGGTCACGTTTTACATTGATTTTAGCTTAATCTTTGTTTGTTTTTTGATTTGGTTTGTATTTTTGTGCTTAGAAAAGTTTCTGGATTCAAGTTTTTAAATATAAAAAAAAAAAAATAAACTCCAAAAAGGACGTGGCCAGGAATCGAACCTGCGCCACTCCTCTCACAACACATACAAGTTACCATTGCGCCCTAGGGACTTTGACTGATAGAGTTGGTTTTGAATTATATATAAGGTGTTTGTGTTTTGGCTTTTCTAAAATAAGTCGTGACCTTTTTGGCTTATTTTAGCTTATTTATTAAGCTTTTTAGCTTCTTATCATTTTTCCTAGGATTATAATAGAGTTTAGGATTTTTCTGTTCAAAAGTTTTATTTTTCACATTATTTAATTAATTTTTAGGATTATTTTTAGTTTTAAATTTAAAAAGTCATTTAAAAATATTAAACAGTAATTAAAAAATACAAAAAAATAGTTTTTAGGTTTTTATTTGTATTTTTGAGGTTTACATATAAAAAAGTTTTCAAAAACTTTAATTTTTAATTTTATTTGATTTTAGGTTTTTTATTAAACTTTGAAAATTAATATAAAATTAACTAAAAGGTTTCAGAAACTTTAATTTACATTTTCTTTCTAGTTAGAATATTTAGGATTTTTGAGAATTTTTTAGAATTTATTTGAAAACTTTTTATTTTTAAGATTATTTTATTATTATTTTATTCATTAAAATAAAAAAGTTTTATTTTTAACAATTTTTCATTTTTCCTAGATTCTAAACATTAAAATAGGACCTTTGTCACTTTCCATCTAATTTTTTGGCTTTTCAATTAATTTTTAGATATAATTTAAGATTTAATAGATTTTAATAGTTTTTAAGAGTTTAAAAATAGTTTAATTTGGTTTTAAAATTTTTAAAAATAGTTTTTAGTTTAATTCGGTCATTTTTGAGGTTTACAAACTATAGAATCTTGTTTAGGGCTTTTTAATATTTAAAAGTGATTTTTAGGGCTTTAATTAGCATTAAAAAGTCATTATTAAATTAATTAAAAGGTTTTGGCAAGTTTTGATTTTTTGTAAACTCTTATAATCTTATTTGGGATTTTTAGTAATTTTTAGGAATTTTTAGATTAAAATTTTAAATTTTGCACTTTTTACGTTCTACGTCGTAACTTTCTAGTAGTGTTTTCGCCTTATTTTTCTATTTTTTTTTTCGTCTTCGTCAATTTCTCTTCTTTTCTTCTCATTAATAATCAAAAACATAATCAATCATTCATTACACAACACACGTGCCTCCTCGAGAGAACGAACTCACTTTTAGGGTCATTTACACACGGTTTTCCTAAATCGTCGTGCTTACCCTATATTATTGCCTTGTTTTCCTAAACAAGTGTAATTTTACTACTATCATTTTTGGCGCCGCTGCCGGGGAGGCGTGTTGTGTTTTGATTGAACCATTGTTGTTTTTTATACTAGCCATATAGTATTTGTATTAATAGCACTCTATTAATACGTATTATCGTTTTTCGGTTTTTGTGTGAATACTATTAGTATATTGTATACGTAGAACAATAAATACACAAGTACTACAAATACGTGAGCAATCACAACCTTGATTCGGGATTTCATCACTCGATCATTGTATTCGAATCTCAAACCAAAGAAAAAAGGCAAAAATAGATAAATACTTTCGTGAAGCTTAATCTTGATAATACAAACTATAAGGTGGGTATAAGGCGGTTGTATTTCACAACCTAAAGGAAAAAGGCTCTTAAGTGCTTCGCGCCGCCTCGTTTCCTCCGCTTGCTTGTGCGTATTTGATTTTGAGAGTGAATCGAGGGTTTTGCCGCCCAAAGTATTATTACATATCATATATATTTTCTTGGTTTCCATTTGATTAAACCCTCTTGAACGATTTGGTGTTCCACCATCGTTCTAAAGTCATCGAAGGCGTTCACTCCACGTGATCGTTTTCATTCCTTGAGGCCTTTTTAATCAAGAGATTTGATTAGTGAGGAGATTTGTGGACTTGTTGTCTACTTAATACATTCACCAATTCCAAAAAAGGTTAATACAATCAAAAACCACAAAAAAATTGAAAAAACACAAAATACCAAAAAGAATCTTCTTTGCTCGCCTTCTCGTTGTACGTGACGTTTATGCAAACTCGCTCTAAAGCTAGACGTGCTCGTAAACGAAGAAACAAATCACTCACTCAATCTAGTGAGGAGTCTCCAAGTGAGGAACCTATTGTAGAACAAGAAGATATCATGGCTAATCGTACTATGATGGAGTTGCTTCAAGCACCCACCGAGGGTTTTGGAGAGGCCATTGTGATTCCCGCCATCCTTGCGGAGAACTTTGAGATCAAAACGGGTTTAATGTCTATGCTTCAAGCAAACAAGTTTCGCGGTCACGAAAAAGACAACCCACATTATCACATTAGGCAATTTAATCGTCTCACCGCGACAAGCAAGTTTAAGGATGTACCACACGATGCCATTAAGATGATGTTGTTTCCTTACTCGTTAGATGGACCCGCCAAGATTTGGCTTGAGAAAGAACCGCCGAATTCGATTTTGACATGGGCCGATCTCGTGTCTAAATTTGTGAATCAATTTTTTCCACCATCTAAGACAACACATTTGAAAAACGAGATTTCACGTTTTACACAAAGACCAAATGAAAGTTTTTCAATGGCTTGGGAGAGATTTAAAGAAATGCTACATGAATGTCCACACCATGATTTTTCCGAATTGCATCAAATTGACACTTTTTATAATGGGCTTAATGAACATGAACGAGATTATTTAAATGCCGCCGCGGGTGGTAATTTTTTGTGCAAAACGACCAATGAGGCTTTGAAAATCATAGAAAATAGGTCTAAGGTCTATAGCCCTCGTAACACACCGAGTGTTGCCAATTTGGGCTCGTCATCATCTCGTTCCATTAATGCCTTGCAAGATGAAGCAAATGAGGAGAATCGGTTTTTCGATAGGTTTTCGACTCTTATGTCTCATTGGAAAGCTCAAGAAGCTTCAAACACCGCTTCGGTTAAAGCGGTTGCTAAGAGTTGTATTTCATGTGGTGGAGCTCATGATTTTTCTGAGTGCATTACCGCGGATGGTAACACTTCGAATGCTTATGTAGCCACGGGAACTTATAACCAAATCGGTCAAGGTTCACGTTCAAATCAAGCTCCACAAAATCAAAATGCTAATAACTATCGAAACAACAATCAAGGTGGAAATTACCAAGGAAATCAAAGGAATTATAACAAAGGTAATTACCAAAGTGGAAATGGGCAAATTTCAAACCAAAACCAAAACCGTGATTTTCAAACTCCCACTCAAGGTTTTCAAAATGCTCACACTAAAAATTTGCAAGGAGAATTTTTAGACTATGCTAAGGCTAATGATGCTAAGTTTGACAACATGCAACGTGAGATGATTAGCTTAAGATCCGAATTGTAAAATGAGCTTAAAACCGAACTTGCTAATGAACTTAAAACTCATGCTAATAAAATGGAAGGAAATGTCACACGACTCCAACAAAATCAACAAAAAATGGAGCAAGGACAACATGAGATTAAGCAAGAATTGTTGAAAGCGGATGCTAGGCAATCTAAGTTTGAAGATCGTATGGCTAAAATGTTTGAAGCTATCATGTGTAAGCCCTCTTCTTCGGGTGGTCTTCCTAGTGATACCATCGTGAACCCGAAAGGAGAATTGAAGGTTATTGCCACTCGTAGTGGTAAAACTTTCAAAGAACCCATTTCTCGTCCAAGTACTTCTATGGAGAAGGAAAAAGAGAAAGAACCCGAGGTCGTGGTTGAAAAGGAGCACATTACAAGCCCACGAAGTACCGCTCAAACCACACCTACGGTTGAACCTATACCCATTATGGAACCCGAGATTCCAAGGCCGATGCCTATGCCTAATTTGCCCCAACCCACACCACCTTTACCCTACCCATCAAGACGAGACAAGGAAAAGGCACAAGAACGAAATAATTATCAATTTGAACTTTTTATGAAAATGTTTCGTGACTTGCATTTCAATATAAGTTTTGCCGACGCCTTAGTCATGATGCCTCGATTTGCCGCGAACTTCAAAAGTATGTTGAATAACAAAGAAAAATTACAAAAATCGTCTAGTTGTTCATCGGTTTTTCTAAGCCGCATACCTCAAAAAGTCGGTGATCCTGGAAAGTTTTTAATCCCATGTGCTATCCAAGACATGGAAGAATGCTACGCCTTGGCCGATCTTGGTGCTAGTATTAATTTGATGCCTCTCGAGATTTTTAAATCGCTCAATCTTCCAAATCTCACTCCTTCAAGAATGTCAATCGAAATGGCCGATCATTCTACGATTCTAGCTTGTGGAGTTGCCGAGGACGTCTTTGTGAAAGTTGGGAAATTCTATTATCCCGTGGACTTCATTGTTGTTGACATTCCCATCGATCCTAAAGTTCCGTTAATTTTAGGTCGATCTTTTTTGGATACCTCGAGAGCACTTATCGATGTGCATGCAAGAAAAATCACTCTTCGTTTCAATGAGGAAGAACTCGTCATTAATGCAACCCAAAACTCCACACTTTCTCATGTTTATTCGATCACATCTTTGTACAATGTCAATCCCATCAAAAACATTTGTCAAAAGATTTCAAATAGAGTTTTAGTTGTTGATAAAAATGAAGTTCCGTCCCCTCCGCCGATGGAGGTTAAGAGTGTTAAGCCTATGATACCAATCTCGAGTGAATCTTCGGATGATGAATACGTTGATCCCGATGGGGAGGTTTTCTTCGTTGACAAAAGATTTGAAAACTTGCCACCACCTAAACCAAAACGCTTTCAAAATGTGAGAATTTTTAGTGTGACTAACATTGTTTTAGATACACCAAATATTTTTGACATAATTAAATCGGGTTTTCACAAGGAGAGTTTTAAAGATGAAAAAGGAAAAGATTTTGAATTTAATTTAAAAGATTTTTCTACAATTCTAACTCCGTCATCACCGCGGTTATTGAGTACTTCAAGCTCGTCTTCTCCTTTTGACGATGCTTTGTGTGGACCTAGTGTGGGGGAAGCCCCTTATGTTCCCTCCCCTTTCTCCACCGAGGACGAGATATTTGATCCTGGAATTGCTTTTATAGGGAAATCTCGGTCTTCCACCGATGCAATAAATGGAAAATCTTTTCATTTGATTGGTGCTAGTCTACCTCGAGTAGCTCAATGTTTTGCCTTACCCATTGTCCCACCCTTCTATTTCTTCTCTCCTATTTTCTTCTATCCCATTGGGATTTGTGTTGGAGTTGTGTTGTCTCGTCTTTCATCCGAAAACGAGGACGCTATCTTTGACCCCGGTATACGTTTATCGGATTTTTAAAGTACTCCACGTGCTTTTGGGCCTTGTTTATCATGTAAGCCCCACCAAAAATTGACCATACCATGATTATCCCTAAATGATCACATTTATGGGGATTCGAGTCGAGCTTTTGACTCGGTTATCAAAAACAAGGTGCCTCGTGGGGGAGACCCATGCTTATCCATGTACATATTATTGCTTTCTAATTAGTTTAATGTGAGGGGATTTGTGCCCTTCCAACCTTTGTTCCGTGGTTGTTTGTGAATTGTGTCTTTTAGATCATCATCTTCACGATTGGAGCCTCTCGTGTTCGTTTCATGGGAGCACCCGATCGTTTGCTTTGGAGGCCATTCCCAATATCCATCATGATATATCCTTTTATGTTCTAACCTTAGGTTTATAGCACACTTCATAAACGGCTATTACTTATTGGTTACACCCTTTCCATGCTAGATTAGGCATTCGACTACGTCTCTAGTATGGGGGTGTTTGTACCCCTAGACTCGAAACATTGAGGACAATGTTTAACTTTAGTATGGGGGGGTGAATAGATACTTGCCTTGCCAAACCTTCACGCTTTCCAAAATTTATCGTTTTGTTATCGTTTTCTTGCAAAATAAGGCTAAAAATGGCCAAATTTTAAAATTTTTCTCATGTTTCTTAAGTGTTTGAAGACACGAATGTAGATTTTCCGATGGCGAGAATAAGAGTAATTTTTGACTCGACCGTGCGTGTTGAGCACTTAGCTTTGGTTCCTTAACTATACATTAGGCTAAGTCTCTTAAATGAGGACGAGAAATGATAGAGTTAATTATAAGTTACTATGCTAAACGTAGAATACTCGTATTCTTTCAAAAACTCATGTGTTCTCGTTGTTTGCTTATTCTCCCTTCGCATGTAAATATTTTTTGCTTAATAAATATTGATTTAGCGGTTTAGTTTTGGTTGTTGGGTTTCTAGTCTTTTCTAGTAGCTTCCGTGTAATTAAATTAGGAAGACATTAAGATATCGCCAGCGTCACGGTTTTGAAGTATTGGCACCCTAATAATCGAAAGCTTCACCCAATAATAAGATTTCAAGTGCTCACCTAAATCTAGCAAACAATTTGAAGCCCCACAAGGCCTAAAATCTATGCAAAATTGAAAGTGAATCAAGCCTTAATCTTCGAAGCATTAAAGATCCAAAATTCGCATTAGCGTGAGGATATACGTCTTTGGCTAATAAAACCACCAATGAGGCGGATAATAAAAGGCAAGGCAAGACCAAAGTCATAATAAAAGCTTCATGGCGAAGTTGAATAAAAGATGGAGGTAAACCAAAGATAATAAGGTCCTTCCGTTAGGGGGCGTATAAAAGTCTTGGTAATAAGTCTCATGTTCAAAACCGTTATAAAACCGTGTTTATCGATTCTTCTTGTCAACTTAATTTTTTTACATCGTTGTCAATTAGGAGGGGTTATTGATTTGATGGTCTTAGTTACACCGTTAGGACTCTATTTTTAGACCTAAATCTCTATTATCGCATAAGTCAACAATGTATCCTCGTGATCATCAAGACAAAATAAAATATAAGAGATACAACTTAGGAATAATGGGAGAATAAGCACGTGATTAGGGCATATGAGTAGTGTTAGCATTACTAACTTATAATGACAATGATCTCGTTGCACGCTTGGCATGGAATTAAGGTGAAAATCGAGGATGACGAAATTATTTCTAATGAAGCATTCACGTGTTCTTATTCTATGAACCTAAACGTCCCATTTTGCGATGAAAATCATACATTATGTCTATAACACAAGTAGTAGTAATTGTAGTATGTAGCTAGTTTATCTTTCAATAAAGTGAATAAAATTGAATTTTGGAGATGCTTTGATACTTTATTCTAGCATTGCGTGAGGGCACGGAAATGGTTTAGTATGGGGGAGTGATGAGACTGCTTTTATACATGGTCTCATCGTCCAAAACGGCCTTAAATTGCATAAAATATCTTAAAATAGACCAAATATATGCTCGTGTTTGTTACTTGTGTATTTTTAGGTACGGATATTGTGGAATTGGCAAAAGAACACAAGAATCAATCAAAAACGAACACGGGAAATGAAGTCGCACAATGAACCGGGCCCAAGTTTGGAAATTTGCAAAATGACCCTTGAAGAATTGAAGATTGTCAAGTTTAGTCCCTCATCTTTGAAGAACTTGTCACATTTGACCCTCCACTTATCAAATGTACAAGTATAATCCTTAATGTTTGAAGATTATACAAGATCAGTCCCTGGAATTTGAAGAATATACATATAAGGCCCTTGGAAAAAGTTTATAAACTTTGTGTGCCAAATTTGACAAGTTGTCAAAAGTTGACAAAGGAGAAACAAGCGCTGACAGCTCTTTATTACAACTTGAAAGAATGTTGAAACCTTGGGGACCAATCCTGCCAATTAACCAAACAAACCCACCCAACCAGGAGGCGACACCTCAGCCCTACCCATCTTATTTACCCAATACCCTACCCTACCCGTCCACCCACCCATTAACCAACCCGGTTTATTATTTAAACTTGGTCAAACCCAAGTCAAATACACCCACTAACCCACCTTCCCTCCTAAACACTAAATTTGAAAATAATTATCCCCAAAACAGATTCAACTCACCCCTTAATCACCATAAACCCTAAACCCACCCCAGATTAATTAACCTGCAAACCAAAGGGGTTTTACCCCAAATGCTCCAGATTCCTGATTAGTGTCCACGTCACCCTTTCCCACCTCACCCAACACACTCACATGGACTGTGGACCCCTCCCCAGCCTTCCCCTGCAACGTCTCTTTCGCACCAAAACCCACACCCGACCAAACCAACACCCAGAATCATCCCCTTGGTCCCAAAGGTTCATCCAACGACTCAAGATGAAGATTCCAAGCTGGCATCCAGTACATGATCACATGAGCACGATTTTGACCCATTTTCAGTCAAATCTTCAAGGGCTTTTTAGGCATTTCAGTTAGCTAGGGTTTTAGCTCCTAGAATGTTCTACTTGTAGTATAAAAGGGATATGAGCCTGTTCATAAGCCCTTGTTCCAGTTTTTAGCCTATAACCTTGTAATTCCTTTTTTAAGAAATAAAGTTTGGTGTTTGTTAAATGCAAGTATAATTCCTTTTATATTTTTAAAAAGTTTGTGTGTTGTGTTAAGGCTAATTAAACTGAGTTCCATTAATTTGTCAAGGTTTGTGTTTGATTTTCAAAAAGGGTTCAAAAAGTTCAAAATTTCATAAAGTATTTTACCTTGGAAGTGAAAGTGGAAAAGGTAAGTAATTTGTGAGTTTTGAAGAGGTTTTAAAACGTGTTTGTAAGTGTTGGAAAGACTTGTGAAAATTTTTTAAGAAGGACAAAGTAAAAACAGAAAGATATAGTGAATTATATATTTGTGTTTTTCTTTTGGATTTTTCTTTTGCAGGTTTGATTATTTGTTGATTGAGTTCTGCACCAACCCGAGTTGGTAGGAGGTGGACTATCATCCACAAGAACCCTGGATTGTAGGGTTCTAAGGTAACTTCTTTTTTTTCCCTTTTAAAATTTTCAGAAAAGTGAGTGTATGTGGTATTGTTTGATTTAGCTGCATAAGTGTGCTAAGCTGTTTGATTTATGTTCTTGTGAGTTTGTATGCATATTGGGTGATCATAGGATCAGTTTGAATAGGTTTAAGGTGCTTTGGTTTGTTAAAAGTTGAAAAATAGATTTTAAAAGGGTGTTTGGAAACAGGTTTAAGTAGGGTAAAAATCTTGATTCATGATTTAAAAAGGTGTTAGCTAGGTGTTATAGGGATTGAGATAGGTTGCATGATAGTCTTAGAATAGATTGGTACAAGTTTTAAGCAAGTTTGTGCATTAAAAAGTGAAAAGAGTAAGCAAAATCTGCATATCACTCTTTCTGCTTATTGTGATTGAAAAATTGTCCAAGAACTTGTAATCTGTTTAGACTTAGGGTGTTTAAGGTTTGCAGTTTGATTGTGTACCATTTGGTGATTGTTTGTGCAAATTTTGGTTGTTTGAAGTTCATTAGAGTGCAAGATATTAGCTCATTAGTCCACAAATCTAGAAACTTGTTCATCAGAAACTTGCTTTAGCCTGTGTGTGCTTTTGATTGTGAATTCTTGGTGCTAAGTGCTTATTTTCTGCTTTTGATTGACTCCTTGTGCTTCAATAAGCACAAGGGTGCCCTTTTGTCCATAATACATCACCAAAAAAGTCACCAGCCAAGTCCTCTTGGCACCAAAGTGCTCAAGTGTGAAAACACACTTGTTCATCAGAAACTTGCCCAGACCTGGTCACGTTTTACATTGATTTTAGCTTAATCTTTGTTTGTTTTTTGATTTGGTTTGTATTTTTGTGCTTAGAAAAGTTTCTGGATTCAAGTTTTTAAATATAAAAAAAAAAAAAATAAACTCCAAAAAGGACGTGGCCAGGACTCGAACCTGCGCCACTCCTCTCACAACACATACAAGTTACCATTGCGCCCTAGGGACTTTGACTGATAGAGTTGGTTTTGAATTATATATAAGGTGTTTGTGTTTTGGCTTTTCTAAAATAAGCCGTGACCTTTTTGGCTTATTTTAGCTTATTTATTAAGCTTTTTAGCTTCTTATCATTTTTCCTAGGATTATAATAGAGTTTAGGATTTTTCTGTTCAAAAGTTTTATTTTTCACATTATTTAATTAATTTTTAGGATTATTTTTAGTTTTAAATTTAAAAAGTCATTTAAAAATATTAAACAGTAATTAAAAAATACAAAAAATAGTTTTTAGGTTTTTATTTGTATTTTTGAGGTTTACATATAAAAAAGTTTTCAAAAACTTTAATTTTTAATTTTATTTGATTTTAGGTTTTTTATTAAACTTTGAAAATTAATATAAAATTAACTAAAAGGTTTCAGAAACTTTAATTTACATTTTCTTTCTAGTTAGAATATTTAGGATTTTTGAGAATTTTTTAGAATTTATTTGAAAACTTTTTATTTTTAAGATTATTTTATTATTATTTTATTCATTAAAATAAAAAAGTTTTATTTTTAACAATTTTTCATTTTTCCTAGATTCTAGACATTAAAATAGGACCTTTGTCACTTTCCATTTAATTTTTAGGCTTTTCAATTAATTTTTAGAATTAATTTAAGATTTAATAGATTTTAATAGTTTTTAAGAGTTTAAAAATAGTTTAATTTGGTTTTAAAATTTTTAAAAATAGTTTTTAGTTTAATTAGGTCATTTTTGAGGTTTACAAACTATAGAATCTTGTTTAGGGCTTTTTAATATTTAAAAGTGATTTTTAGGGCTTTAATTAGCATTAAAAAGTCATTATTAAATTAATTAAAAGGTTTTGGCAAGTTTTGATTTTTTGTAAACTCTTAGAATCTTATTTGGGATTTTTAGTAATTTTTAGGAATTTTTAGATTAAAATTTTAAATTTTGCACTTTTTACGTTCTACGTCGTAACTTTCTAGTAGTGTTTTCGCCTTATTTTTCTATTTTTTTTTTCGTCTTCGTCAATTTCTCTTCTTTTCTTCTCATTAATAATCAATAATCAATCATTCATTACACAACACACGTGCCTCCTCGAGAGAACGAACTCACTTTTAAGGTCATTTACACACGGTTTTCCTAAATCGTCGTGCTTACCCTATATTATTGCCTTGTTTTCCTAAACAAGTGTAATTTTACTACTATCAAAAATCAAAAATATTGTATTTCATTTTTTGTGTATGGGTACTCGATCTTCGTCTTATCTTGAGCCCGAGACTCGTAGAGACTTAGATATGGTCGGTGTGCATAATAATAATAATCCACCTCACCCTAATTTGAATAATAACAACCATGTCCCTCAACCCGACCTTCGTACGATGGAGGAGCTGTGTCAACCGACTATGAATGGATGTGGAGGACCGATTGCTCCGATACAAATCACGGCTCCCGAATTTTCGTTGAAACATCACATGATCTAACAAGTTCAAAATGATTGTCCATTTCGCGGATTACCGGATGATGATGCCAACAAACATCTCGATAAATTCATAACTGTCACTCAAAGCATGAAATTACCTGGTGTTTACATGGATTTTCTTCTCCTTCATCTTTTTCCACACACTTTATCCCACCATGCCGAAAAGTGGTTTGATCTTCTTCCTAAAAACTCAATTCATACATGGGACGAGATGACTCAAAAAATTTTGTCGCGCTACTTTCCACCATCCATGGTCACTAGTCTTCGTAATCAAATCAGTGGTTTCACTGAAGAACCCGATAAGTCGCTTTTCGATGCTTGGGAATGTTTTAATGTCTTGATCGACCGTTGTCCTAACCATAATATGCACCCCGTCAGTTTAATTGATACTCTCTACAATGGTTTAACTTTCCGTGATCGTGATAGGATTTATGCTGCCGTCGTTGGTACATTCATGAAGAGAAGACCCGAGGAATGTAGAGAGCTTATACAGAACATGACCACTCATCACAAAAATTGGGATTCATCCACATCTTCAAGAAATAACCCGAGAGTCAATTGTAGAAATACAAATCTATGCTTATGTTTTTGGAGAGAGAAAGAGATAGAGAGATGGTGGATTACACACACACTTAGAGAGAGAAAACCAATGTTTACTATGTGTAAATTATGAAACCACACACCCTCTCCATCAAAGGAGAGGGTTTATATACCCAAGCCTTGTAATAGGATTGGGCTTACACGTTTGGGCCGGCCTACACATGTTGTAGGCTAGGCTTGGACTTTTTTGTTAAATAACGAAAGTTAACTAAACTACGAGCTATTACATGGACTATCGTTGGAGTGACCGATCCTTCTTAATACATAAAACGTATTTCCAACAATCTCCCCTAAGGGAGGTCACTCCAAACAAGAGCGTTACCCAAGTTACAATAATAAAATAAACCTAGCATATTATGCTTGTCTTGAGCTCGTAGTCTTCGTCTTTCTTTTTCTTTTTCTTTTCTGGTGAACATGCTGATGTGATCTTTGATATCAATCTTTAGCATTAATCTCTTACCTTGATCTTGTGCATCCATCACTTGTGATCTCCGCCTCTTCGTGACCTCACGTCCCACATACTTATACCTTAGTAATTCTTGAAAGCTTCAGAGTTTGATACAGCGAAAGACTTAACTTTTAGGGTTTCTTGAATTAGATGAGGTTTTAAGTACATAAAGTATAAGCATGCGGGGACGACTTCTTCTTGGATCCCGCTACGCCACCGTCTTCAAATGCCGCAACATAAGTAGACACGAACGAAATGGCTTTGAACATTTCATTCTAATTCGGTAGCATTTTACCTCCGGTCGGTGAAGACCGTTGGAAGATATTAGATATCGTACCCGTGACGGATAGTTTCAATTAAGTAACTTCCTGACAGGATTTCGCGGGTAAACCCGTTCTCTTTATTCGACCGTCCAAAGCTGACTGCGAACATAAAGAGTGAATCATTTGGATAATAATATCCGCATGATTTGAAGCCGTCAATTCATGTTCCTGGAACAAGTGAAATTCAATTAAGAACCGCACCATCATTGCTTTCCAGTTGTCACGAGCTTGATTCGCATAGAATCTTGCAAGTTACATACCAAGTGCTGTTTGAGGTTAACACTAGAAGGATTTCCACTCATCACTGTGAACACTAAGGTATCACTCTGAGTGTTCTGGCAAGATCATTCAGATATTGCGTAGAGGCCTGTAACATGTTTAAATTCAGTTAAGAATTAAACAGCTGTTGCTTTCAAGTTATCACAAGTTTGATTCATAACGAATCGCACAAGTCACCTACCATGAGCTTTTTGATATTCGCTCAAGAAGGATTTCCATCTTCATTGTAAATACTTTCCTATTACTCGGATGTTCAGGCAAGATCATAAAGATTTTGCGTAGGACTCTTAAAATCTTTCTTACTTTTTACAGTGTGTGAAGAAGCAAGGAAATATGAAAGTGTGTCCTAATGAGATATTTGATGATCTCAGATGGCTCTAGACTCGATCGTGCATTTTGGATTTTAGTGATCGGAGGCTGGAGAGGAGTGCCACCTTTGCAATACCAATTTATCCAGAGTGAATAAATCAATAGATAATGTGTTGTCTCCGTGTGATTAAAACAAATACCTTTTGAGAGATATCTGAGTTAGCTGGGATGGGTTGTGTATTGCATCACTGGGTCCATGATGTCTGTCTTCAATATCGAGAATCATTAAAATGATCTCAATAGCATATGTGTTGACCCGGTTTCTGCCTTAAGTTGTAAGGAGGGCTTCTTTCTTTACACCCTTTATCTTTACAATTCTTTTTCATTCTTCAACCCCTTCAATGCTTACCAATACGTCATAACTAGCACCTTGTTGTGATTGTTCCAGTGCTAACTTAAGTACTTGGTCGGCATTCAGCTACGTTCACAATCTTTTCTCCATCTTTTCCTAAGGACTACTATTTCTAGCTATGGAATGTCCTTGGGAAGATTCCTCCGGTTCTGGAAGAATCATAGGACTTAACCTTTCCTACCATCCTTATGTCATCACAATCTTCATCGTCGTGAAATAAATGGGTTTCGGGTAAGTATATGTCACCATGAAAATCCATTTTGATATGCAAATCCGTTTTGCTCCCCCTTAACATATGCCACGATATCCGAAAACATTTCGCACATGTCGGGATGAGCCAGCACATTAAGTCAAACCATTTGTGATAATATCCCATATTAAATCACATTTTCTCCCCCGTATTAAAATATTAACCCAATCGATGTTTTTAATATCAATTGATTTAATGAAGTTTTAACAAAGGTTTTGGGAAGAAAAATGCAAGTCCGTTTTATCTTCATGATATCAAACACATGAGATATGATACCGATTTGTAACATGATCACATATTCACCATATTAGAAAAGAATTGACAAGGTTGGACCTGATAGATGAAAACATCATATGATAAGATCAAATGGTTCTTGTGAGCATATTTTGGTCGCCGCGTCACGTCTGAAGTCATCTCTTGACACCACATGTACGATTGGTATTGTTGTCTTGACACCAGTTAGTGAGCTTGGCATGTTCGGCATCAAAGATTCTGAATGATTAACAATTGCTCCCCCTCAATTGTTGACCCGTGTTCTATTGAAAGAGCTGTAGTCGCCGTTTGAGTAGTCGCATCATCGAGTATGTAGATACCAATTGTAGATAGCTATGGTTGTAGAGATGATAGCTTCATAAAAACAAGACTTCTCTTGTTTTAACAAATAAATGCACTGAAACGTACATAGATTTGTGTGAGACCAAGTGATAAAGTAAACTTGATCCCTTACAAGGTTTTAAAGTAAACCTTGCCCGAGAAAATTAATTCCCGTTGTGAGCCAAAGCTTTCATAAGAAATACTTGACTTTAATGTGAAAACCGGGTTGCAGTCAGAAATAACTACAAGCCATAAGGGCATGTTTTATGAAATATTTACAACTTTTGTACAAACTCTATTTATGGCGCCGTGTCAATATTAATCGACATTTATAAGGCCGTAAATATTATCGTACCAAAAGACATGCCTTTGAAAAATAAAGTAAAAATATTTTTGGAGTTTTCTAGATTTTTCAATTTTTATGGTTTTTATATGGTTTTATATTTTTGTATTTTGCTTTTGTGGATAAAAATATAAACAATATATACAAATGATCACCAAGGATACGGAGAATAGTTTTACCACCACTATTCTTTCGCTTCATCTGCCAGTTCCTTTAGAGTCTCAGGCGAGAAAGTTCTCATTCCTAGCTTGTCGGCCAAAAATTCAATTCGAGCGCGATCTAAAGCTTTCGTGAAAATATCCGCCAATTGATACTCAGATCGGACAAAGTAAAGCTCGATTACTCCATCTTCCACTTGCTCTTTGATGAAGTGGTAGCGAATGTCAATATGCTTCCACCGGGAGAATTGAACCTTGTAAACCCATTTCAAAGTGAGTAACTGCACTTGATCCGGGCATGGGACAAGTTCCCATATTTCAAGACGTATAGATTCATTAAGTTCTTCTTGCATAGCTTCTATCCAACATGATTGAGTAAAAGCTTGTTGCCATGTCTTAGGTTCAACTTCAGTGAGAAAAGCATCAAAGTGACAAAACATTGCACTTTCTTGTAACTGACTTCTTGTGGATACCAGAAGATTAGGGTCACCAATAATAGAATCTATAGGATGATCATTTGTCCACTTGCTGTCATGTTCACGAATCCGTGGATTGGAGTAAACTGTAGAAGGAGCTTCCTCTGAGGTGAACGACCCGGCTTGATTAGGGTCGGGAATAGGTACACCAAAGAATGGAAGTTCACGCATTTGAGCGAATTCCAAATCGTGATCATCATCATCCTCTTCATCATCAATAGGCATGACGTGGGTAGTTGTTACATGTGTTGGTTGAGAATTACGTGTGGATGGTATATCTTGACCAATTGTAGGTGCAGATGTATCTGATTGTGCTTCGGTTGCTGGAGCGACAACTTCGGTTACCGGAGCTATTACCTCAGGTTCTGGAGCAACAATAGTTGGAGGAGTAAAGAATTCATCAAAGAACGGTTGAAACAACGTATCCCATTCAGTCCTAGTAGGTGGTATAAATGATGAAGTAAGGTTGATTGGGACAAGACCAGAACTAATATTACTGGGTCCCATTTCATGAAGTGCGGGTTCAGAGCTGCTTTTCTCAGAAGCCATTGCTGTCAGCTCATCAAAATCAACATTCATAGTTTCAAGGATCTTGCGAGAGTTACGGTTGTAGATTCGGTATGCCTTCTTTGCGGGGGCGTAACCAATGAAAATACCAATATCAGCCTTTGGTTGAAGTTTTCCCAAATTGTCACCATCATTATTTGGATAGCAAAGAGAACCAAATACATGAAGATATGATAAATCTGGTACTTTTCCATGGAGAAGCTCATAAGGTGTTTTCATGGCGTTTACGAATTAGTGACCGGTTTTGGGTGTACACTGTTGTAGATACTGCTTCTGCCCATAAAAACAATGGAGCATTTGCGTAAATTAACATCGTTAGAGCAGCTTCCATAAGTGTGCGATTTCGCCTTTCAACGACACCGTTTTTCTGTGGAGTGTGTGCAACGGATGTTTCATGATATATGCCAACTTCTTCATAATAATCACGGAAAATTTGATTCACAAATTCGGTTCCATTATCTGTACAAATGCGTCAGACAGTAGTGTTGAGACGCACTTGAATCATCTTGAGAAATCCGATGATGAATTTAGGTGCCTCATTTTTTGCTTTAAGAAATTTCACCCATGTAAACCGAGAGTAATCATCGACAATGACGAGGATGTACTTTTTGCCACTAAGACTTTCAACACGCATTGGCCCACAAAGATCCATATGCAATAGATAAAGTTTCTCTTGATTGGTGTCTTCCGTCTTAGGTTTGTAAGATTTCTTAGTGCTTTTCCCCATTGTACACGTGGAACTCAAATGATCCTTGTGAAATGAAAGTTTAGGAAGACCACGAACAAGTTCGTTTTTCGCCAAATGATTAATAGCGTCTAAGTTAAGATGAGATAACCGTTGATGCCATAACCATGACTTAGTCTTCGATGCTTTGGAGAGAAGACATACGGGAGAGGCGGCCATCATGTCTTGTAGAACAAAGTATACAAATTATTCCCTCGAGTACCTTTCAATAAATCAACCCCTTCCAAATTACGAATGAAGCAGGTATGCTCTCGAAAAGCAACTTCTAGGTTTGCATCACAAAATTGTCCCACAGAAAACAAGTTGTGACCGAGACCCTCCACATAATACACTCTTGAAATAATAACATTCCCAATATGATATTCACCATAACCCATTATCTTTGCAATATGATCATTACCAAATCGAACCGTACCAAGAAACTTGCTGACGAAATTTCTAAGCTGAGAGCGATCTCCGGTCATATGCTTGGAGCAACCAGAGTCCAAATAGTTTTCAATAACAACAGTAGACAATGCATTGGAAAGTATTAGTTCCAGAGTGTTAGCAGATACAGATATAGAATTATCAGAATTGCTAACATTTTTGAGACCCTTAGATTTCCGGTGTTTTCTAATGTGAGTTTTAGCACTAACAGGTTTTACTGTTCCAACTTTCTTAGGTTTTGGATTATTCGCGGGCACTACAGTGGGAGTAGACCTAGTTAAAGGGCACTTTGTTCCTACAGTAGTGTTGGTGTTCCTAGTTAAAGGACACGCTTGTGTTTTGGTAGCCTTGGTACTCCTAATTAAAGGACACGCTTTCTTCGCTTTAGTGGGAGTGATCCTAGTCAAAGGGCACGTATTTCCTACAATAGTGAAAGTTCTACCAGTGGGGCGCCACATCCAACCAACTTGGGTTAACACTTTCCCAGTCGGTTTCCATTCTAATCCATTTTTCCGGGCATATGTCTCATTCACATGGTCAATAAGGCAAGAATCATGACGACTAGAAAACATACATTCATTGCAATTCCAACATTTCAAATAAGAATTCACAGTAGGCTTAGAACGCTGCACAACCGCAGAGCCTTTAGGTTTAGCTACATGATTCTTTTTATTCAAAACATAAATAACATTCCTAGGATGGGCTTCTACTTTCTTCTTCACTTGACTACTAGATGGGGGCAAGATCCTATCATTCTTCTTGTTTCTTTTAAGCTTAGATCTTTGAGCCTTAGTAGTGGTGCTTACTCGTGTAGAAGGCAACACGGGAATATTAGAAGATGGTTTTGATTCCGCCTTATCTTTAGTGACCAAAGTTTGAGATGGTATAGTCCTAGGGCCCTTGTTAAGTGGTGTGACGGCTATAAGGGTTCTTTTTATTGCACTAGAGGACGATGCTGAGATAGTGGCTGCGTTATCCACAACATTCTTACCTTTTAGAGTACGAAGTGTTTCCTTTAACTCAGCCAAGGCCAGATTTTTATCACAAATTTGTTCCCTCAAATCAGATATTTCCACCGACTTTCGATACAATTGTTCAATCAACGATTGATTCTGTGCAGTGGTGTTAGCACATGCGGGCTTTACTGAATCGAAGAGTCGTGTATTTTTATGTTTTAAGTTATCAACTTTGGACAAAATCTTGGAAACTCGATTATCTAGTTCAAGTTTAAAATTCTTAGCGGCCACAAGTACGTTCACACTGTTAAGCTCCTTAGATTTCTCTATTTCTATCGGCAAAGATGTAGCTACTTTGTCACTTGGCTGACGCTGTTTGGATTGTAAATTCAATCGAAAATTCTTTTCAAAATTTACATCATCGATATTAACACCTTCGAATGACGTTTCAAAGATTTCTTGAATAAATTGTTGCTTGCATTCAAGCGAAATACAATATGTTTGAATCTCATCAAAACGTTTTGAAAGCGAAAAAATATGAATCTTGAAGCGTTAAAAATTCAGCGTCAGATTCGTGACAAGTACTATCTACCACATTATCCATAGATTCAACATTATGCACAATAGAATCATTATCAACACTTGTATTCACACAGACAGAAACTATATCATGAGACATCACTTGATTAAGAAGCAGATCATTATGGCGTGAAACCCGTTCTATTTTAAGTAAACTATTTTCATAAGCATTATCCATTTCATTGAAAACACGTCTAACTTCTTCTATTTCCAAAAGTAAATCCTGATCAAGATTACAAAGACAAGCCTTAACATTGTCTATAAACAGAACAATTTCATTTCGGAACGCAGCTCTAGTGTGCTCAAAGTTCCATTCACCTTCCGTTATGGCCGAAGTCGTCGTACGTTCCAAAATGACCTTGTCAAAATCGGCTAAGTGTTGGTGAACCGCATTTAAGTTAACGGACGCCTTGCTTACCGGTGGAATTAACTTTGTTAAATCCGTTTTGACAAGTGTAGGAGACGTACTAGGAAGGTTTTCATTTGACAAACTTTGGGGCACAAGAACTATTAATTCTGCTAATTCTTTTTGTAAGCGAATGCGTGTCTTTTTCGAAAATTGATCTTTGTTATGTTGATCATAATCAATTGTATGGAATTTTGAAAGCATTTTAGAATGAGTTTCATCCGCAAGTGATTGTGTCTCCTCAGTACTACGAACAAAAGGTGCTTCTTTCGATTTTCCAATTATGGTCATATCATAAAGACCCGGAATATATTCCTGAGCTTGTTTTGCATAACCGAGATTAGGTGGTAAATCTTGAAGACGCTTAAGTTCGATTTCTTTAAATGATTTAGTTAAAAGATGAACCTTTTCTGTGGAAGCGTATTGTTTTAAAAGCTGTTGTTCTTTAAATTTAAGAAGTTTGGTAGCATTAATTTCCGATTCAGCCTTTTTAGACTCGAGAGTTTCGAAATCCATTTTAAGTTTATGAAAATCATTGACAACCGACTCTTTTTCTTTTAATTCATTAGAAAGATTAGCTTTTAATGATTCTATTTCTTTCAAGTGTTCAATCTTTTCAAAACGAAATTGGTCAAATTCAGAACATGTTATTTTCTCTGCTTGAGGGACCATTTCAAAAGTTTTGACCTTTTCTTTATGCAACGCAAGCTCAGCAGTTAGGGTGGAATTCGTATCTACGGATTGTCTGAGTGCCATATGCATTTGATCAATAATATGTTTAGGAACCATGACCAAATCATGTTGAGCATATGATTCCATACCCGTCGTAGCATTTGGTTGAGGTTCACTCAAATGTGTAGGTTTGGGTACCACATCATTTGAATTACTAGTTCCTGAATGCTGTTCGAGGTTGTCATTTTCATGCCCAACTTGATGTTGGTTATCATCAATATTATTAGATGTGGTTGGTACCTCACTGATGACATCAGAACCGTAGTGAGAGAGATTAGCAACGAGAGCAGCTTGGGCAGAGTGAATGTCATCACAATCCGAATCATATGCGTCAAGATCATCTGCTTGATAAGCTGCATTAGAAGTGGAAACGACTGCAATGCCTTCAGTATCTTCTGCCCCTGGGTCTGCAAGAAATGCCAACTCCTCTGAATCCAAAATCTTCCCCTTAGACTGAGCATCAACCAAATACATCTTCTCACGAAACCATGCATCATCCCTCCTCCTTTTCGGCTGAGTGCATTCCCTAGCCATATGACCTTGTCCTCGGCAATTGTAGCAAGTCACAACCTTCTTAGGACCAATAGGACTCCCATTTCCACTAGCTTGAGAATTCACAGCTTGATTGTTCCTAGTCCTTGTAGGAGGTCCATATGAATTTTGCCTTCCCTGAATAGGTTGCACTGTTACTTGACCATCTTGAATAGTAGCTTGTTGTCGAGGATTTGATGAGGTGCGGAGCTGATTGTTTGTTGGTGGAAATCCTCTAGTTGCAACAAGTTTTGACAAATAGGCTGTGAGATGGTTTAGAACATCAGCTGGCGTATCATTTGGAGTAAAGACCGTTGCTTGGATTGGTGGAAGTTCATCAGAGTAGAAAGCTTGTGCTGGTTGTGCTTCTATAGGAAAATATCCTTGCTGAGGAGTATAGCCCATTGGAGAAGTGTTGGCTTGTGATGGTGATGTCTGATATTGTGGTTGCTATGGAAAAGATTGTTTATGAACACTGTGTTGATATTCTTGTTGTGGCATCATTGGTGGTTGATAAGATGGTTGATGTGGTTGCTGATAGATGTGTGGTGGTGGCTGCTGCAAGTATGATGGTTGTTGATAAGTATAAGCCATGTTTTGTTGAGAAGCATACATAGCAAGTGGATCATGAACTTGAGGTGTAGACAACCGAGCCTCGATCACATGGCATTCGTGTTGTTGAAGAAAAGCTTGAAGTTGATCCACATTGGTGTTATGCAAGTCCTTAGCCAACTTAACATCCGTCACGTATTTTTTCCATTCTGGAGGAAGAGTGTTCAAATACTTGGTGTTCAATTGAAAGGTAGGAATTGCCATGCCATAGATATTAAGCTCATTCAACAATAGGGTAAATCTCAGATAGTAATCATTGAGAGTCTCCCCTGGCACATAGGCAAACTTATCAAAAGTATCATAAAGCTTACACTCTCGTTCTTGTTTAGTTAACGAGGTGCCTTGCATGAGAACACGAATTCTATCCCATAACTCTTTGGCAACTTTATGTTTGCTGACGAGTTTGTAGACATCTGGAGGAAGGGCTTGGATAATGATGTTTGTAGCATACTTATCACATTTATCTTGAATCTTCATATCTCCAGTCAACTCACCCGTTGTGCGAGGACGAGTAGTCGTACCTTCCGTCACTGTACCATAATCTAATGGTCCATTGAGCACCGATGCCCAAATTAGATGTCCATTTTCCTTGTTCAACATATAAAGTTCCATTCGGGAAGCCCATTCCTCATACAAAGTCTTCACCAACATTGGTGGACGATTATCAGTACCCGAGAGGATGGACTTATCCGTAAGAGATGTGTACTCCATTTCAATAAGTTAAGATTTACAAAGTTGATCGAACAATGAAATAAGGTTAAGTATTTTTCTGTTGTTGTGAGTTAAAATCGAGAAACAATGTTAAAATCCCCTAAAATATGTTCTCGATAAACCAAAAATTCCAAGTCAAAATTACAAACGAAAATTTGTTCTCGATAAACCTAAAATATGTTCTCGAAAATTTTTTTAAGGAATAATTTTTGGATTATCAGAATGTCAGATCGGAATGCCAGATCGGAATGTTACTATCGGAAAGTCCAGATCGGAATGTCACACAATCTTAATGTCCAGATCGGAATGTCTCTATCGGAATGTCACTATCGGAATGTCCAGATCGGAATGTCACACTATCTTAATGTCCAGATCGGAATGACCAGATCGGAATATCCAGATCGGAATATCCAGATCGGAATGTTGCTAAAATAAAATGGACAGAGTGACGTCACAAGAATTCTTAAAGCCGTCGGAATCACAGATCGGAATGTCACGTTGGAATAAGGTGTTTAACTCCAATGATCGCAAAGTGGAACCAATAGGTTATTGCGATCAGACCACCCTCACGTTGTACTTTCCGATGGAAACCTTGCAAGAATTTCGGAATGATGAGAAACAAGAAATTTTGCAACTTTCAATCCAAAAAACTTGAGTTTTAGCCAAAACCAAGATACTCAAGATACTAAGCCACGATTAAAGACTGTATTCGACTTTAGAACACAAACAAACACGAAAAATTTGATGATTCGGCAAAGAAAACTCAAAATCCTACGATATGCTTAAGAAAGCATACACAACACGAAAACCAACCTATATTCATCCCAAGCTCTTGATACCATTTGTAGAAATGCAAATCTATGCTTATGTTTTTGGAGAGAGAAAGAGATAGAGAGATGGTGGATTACACACACACACTTAGAGAGAGAAAACAATGTTTACTATGTGTAAATTATGAAACCACACACCCTCTCCATCAAAGGAGAGGGTTTATATACCCAAGCCTTGTAATGGGCTTGGGCTTACACGTTTTGGGCCGACCTACACATGTTGTAGGCTAGGCTTGGACTTGTTTGTTAAATAACAAAAGTTAACTAAACTACGAGCTATTACATGGACTATCGTTGGAGTGACCAATCCTTCTTAATACGTAAAACGTATTTCCAACATCAATGTTTCTTCTACTTCATCAAACCCCGAGATAGCCGAACTCACCTAACTCACCCGTCAACTAGCCGAGATGAACAAAAATTTCTTAACCATGGCTACGAACCATGTTCAACAAGTTAAAGCTGTAACACCTTCTTGTGAGACTTGCGGTGGTTCTCATTCATACACCGATTGTCCTTCTACTCATGACAATCCGGAAAACGTGTATGCGGCTAACGGTAACTTTTCCACGGGAGCCTATCAAGCACGTCCTCAAGGTGATCGCAATTTGCTAAGTTATCGTTCAAACAACTTTCTTTCACCACCCGGTTTTCCTCCTCAAAACTAAAACAACTTCAATCGCAACAATAAAAACCAACCTCGAGCTCCTAATCAATATCAAACCCAAAGAAACCCATATCCACCTAAAGGAAATAATCAAGTTTACCAACAACCCACCTATCAACCACCCGCTTACCTAGTTCCTCCTCCCAACCAACCCGCGGCATATAATCAAGAGGTTGAAACTTACATGAGGACTAATGACGCGCTGGGGAAGAATCTTCAGAGCCAAATTATTAACTGAAAGGTGACATGGCGAAAAAAGGGAATGACCTTCATGCCGAGCTTAGGAATGACATGTGAAACTCTTTAAGCAGTCAAACGAATGACTTACGTGTGACAATCCGTCAATTTATGATTGATATTTTATTCTCAATATTTATTTGAAAACATTATTTTAATGTTACAATATGAACTCACTTATTTTTGGGAAGAAATTTGGATTTACGTCTTGAAGTAGCGTCGACTACGTCTAAACCGGAGGATTCAACGTTACATGCTTACGTTTACATACACCGTCTTTGGTGGTAGTCCGACATTTCAGAAAATAAATTTGTCCATGAATATTATTTTGGAGTTTTAAATTTGTGATGGTTCATAAACTCACAAATTTACGAGAAGAGATTAGGACTTACGATTTTATTTTAACGTCCTTTACGACTAAACCGGAAACCCTAGGATTACGTATTTACGTTTTCGAACTCCGTTTTTGATGAGACAATTTTTATTAGATTCGTTTTGTGTCGTTGATTCATAATTTATAAAAAAGTTTTTCGTAAAACGACCCGAGGGCACGCAAATCGAGAAAACTAGAATCGAGAAATACCCGTAAACTAGTGAGATGGGACAAAACACTTTGTCCCACCCCACTAGCAAAATGGGACGGCATAACTTGACACCACAACACAAGGTGGCATCAAGTTTAACTTACATATTCCAAGTGTAAGCACTAGCTTACATCTTAAGTTTTACCATACCACTAAACTAGCTAAACTAGCAACTTGTATTCATTTTCATCTTTCTAACATGCAATCCACTCCAAAAACTCTCTCAACTCTCTCCCTTTGTCGTCCCAAATAAGCCAACAAACACCCTCTTTGATCTCTTCTAGCCATAAACCACATGTTTACTAGTTCTATTAAGGTGTTCTCTTGAAGCCTTGATCATTTGGTGGCCATATCAACAACTTTGGAGGTGATTTGCTTGTGTCGTAGGGCTGATTCTCCAACCTATGTTCTTGATATTTGATGGTCTTGGAGATACTTGTTGTGTTCATCAAGTTCTTGTCTTCCTAAAACAAGAAATCCACTTGGATTGGTAAAGAAGATCATCCTCTCCATTTTTCTCTTGTTATTTTGTAAAGAACAAATGTATTTTCTTTCATTTTGTATATGTATATGATGTATATATGATGATAAAAATGTTATGTGGGGATTTGTTGTTGATAAACATGATTAAAAAGGTGAAAAACCATAAGAAACAAGGTTAAAATCTTGACTATTTAGTTGGCTGTATAAAAACAGTAGATAACTAAAAGATGAACTGATAAAATTGCATGGTTTGATCCATTTACAGTAAGTAGAAGATGTTATACACATGTGAGAGTTTGCCATGCAATGGAATCAAAATAATGAGTGAGATATGATCAAAACAAGTTAGGTGGTGTAATCTGAATAAGCAGTTTTGTAGGGACTGTTAAGGAAACTTAAACTCAAAATGTGCAGTAGCTATAACTAAGTTAAATGTAGAACATATTATGAAGATCATGCCATCCAAAAATGAGCTTCTAATTCATTATAGAACTCTAGATATGTTAAAAATGGTGAACATGAAGTTAAACATCAGATTTTTGGAAATAATGTTTATTATTATTATATAAGCACTCACATTATAATGTATAAAATGTAAAAATATAAACCCACTAACTTATAAAACTTATTTATATAAATGTATAAGAGGTTAATTAAATGGGTAAATTATATAAATGGTGGTAAAATAATATTTATAAGTAATAAAAACTATAAACTTGATTTTTACGACTTTTTCGGCTATCGCCGTAAAATTAACGTTTTTCGCCAAATAAAACTTAGACCACCAAACCCCTCTAATGTAAAGTTTATAAAAGTCATATACTGATGTATAGGTAACTAATACAAGTAAAAACCGATAAAACCCGAACTATAAGAAATATGGACATTTACGAGCTAAATAAACATATTAGACTAATAATTGGACTTAATAAGATAAAAACTTGTAAAAAGAACTTATTAGGGCTTAACCCATTTGGGACCAACTTGTAAAGTTTAACTACTGATAATATAAGTGTGAAAAGGATTAATAAGAGTTAAAGAACTTATAATAAGTTTATTGGACTTAAAACACGTAAATAGGCAAACTAGTAAACTAGTATGAAAGTTATCGACTTATAACACTAGAATGAGTAAACGAGAATATGTAAACCCACTTGATCATCATATATAAATAATCATCATATGTATACATAATTGTTATTTTTATAAAGTAATTGGACATGAGTCTAAGACGAGTATTATTTGTCTAGGTTTCCGTGATTGAAGCACGTACCATACGTCCGAGTTGCCGATAACCCACCTTCCCACATCAACGTGAGTTCATAGCCTCGCACTCTTTTAAATGTTTTTATAAATGATTTATAAACCCGCGAGGGAGATAACATGTTAGTTTTTATCAAATAGGACACTATTTGTCCCAATTGTTTGTTTATTGATTTGGACCCGAATGATTGAATGACCCGATTGTATGACCCGATAGATGAAATTAAATGGATTATTAAAGTTAGGTTATGTCACTAAAAGTCCCATTAGCATGAATTGTGAACTACCGGGATTTGGTAGACGCTTATGCATTTAATAGTACTATTTGGGGACGATCACCCCAGTTCGCGCCTTGACGGTTGATCCCCGTCGTGCCACATTGATTGGTAAGCGAATTTATGTATGAGAAGACTTCCATAGCGTGACCTTTGTGACGACACGCTACTTTAGATGGGCAAAAATTGGTATCGGGTTAGCTACCCGTTTTGGTTTAGTAAGGTAACAATGTCATGCGGCTTATAATAATCCAAAAATTAACGAAATACTTATAGACGCTCCGAATTACGATGTATTGCCTGACTAGCAATACAGGGTCATACTATTGATATTATGTTTGTGTTTTGGTTTTCATAACCATATTCATATAACGGTTTTTGGTTTCATACAACGTCATAAGACGTATTGTATGATGTTTTTACGACATTGGCTCGTATAATGATTTTTAAGGCAAATGCCTATATTATGATTTTCGATAAGGGTTTGTATAAAAATGACTTTGGCTATTTTATGGCCTATTACAAAGATTTGTATAAAATGATTTTGGCTATTTTACGGCCTATTACAATGATTTGTACGTATTGATTTTTGGTACTAATTTTATACCAAAGTTATATTGATGGAATCTATTAAACTCTATGAATTCACTCGGCGTTATCGCTGACCTTTTCTTTTAACATGTTTTATCTCAGGTACTTAAAGGTAATTCTCGGGAAGACGACAAGAATTCATGGCCCGCACTTAAACAATATTTTCCATTCAAACACTTTGTAAAACTTTTGTATGAAATGTAATGACTTGGGACCGATGTAACTTTGATGTTTATGAATGGAAATGATTTATTATTAAACGACGCGATTTTTATGCGTTGTCTATGATGTGAGTAATGTGCTATCCCGTAACACCAACGAGTCTTCCGCTGTATTGAATGGTATAAATTTGGGGGTGTTACAGTTTGGCATCAAAGCTCTCGTTATAGAGAACGAAATATTTTTAAAACCAAGGTTTTGAATAAAACATTTCAAAATCTTTTAACCATAAACATTTTTCTAAAAATGTCTAAAAATCTTTTGACTATAACGGTGTCGAAGAATTCCCGAGTTACCGACAAGGCCAAGACTGAGAAGTGTTATTTTAATATATATATAACTTGGATTATATATATATATATGATGTAATTTTATTACATGATTGTTTGATGATTAATTTGATTTTTATACGAGGTATTTATACGACGTAGATTGTCACAAGTAACCCTAAATCCCCCAGTAAATTAATCGAAGCTATTCTCGTAGGAATTCTAGTTATCCTAGATCTAAACCAAGTTGTGGATAATTATGATCCCAACAAATGGTTGATATTCGTAGAAATGTAGATAGTAGCAGATTGTGATATTGAAAAAGAATTGGCGAGATTAAATCTGATATCGATGTCATGACGATCTTTTCTTATAGAGTGGAGTTTGACAAAACATTACCACCTAGGAAGATGTCATCTGATTCGTTGTCATCCAATTCTTAAATTGAAATCAAAAGGGTGAATGTTGCACTTGAGGCTGTTATTGGAACCATTACCCAAAAGCCTCATGCCACTAATACCTTTCCGAGAAGTCTAGTTGAATGATCAAGTCATTTCATACTAGTGACTCATTTGATAATTGTTGTTGTAAGAGCTATAGGATTGGAATTAAGTGTTGATTCATATTGAGATTGTATTGCCTTTACAAGGCCAAAGAATAAGATTGAAAGTATTGGAATATGAGGTAGGATATCGAATTGAGTATAAAATTTGTTGAAACTTGAATAAAGTAAAACTTAACCCGTATGGAATATGAAATTGTTAAGAGGAAGTCGTTAAGTTCTGTGATTGAATTATAAGGATTTAATTGATTGTAGGTTTGTGTTAAGGGCTGTTCCTAGGCCATTGTCCACTGACGAGGATGCCCAGTGTCCAGGAAATAAATTGAAGAAATCTTCTTCTGAATTGGGACCGATGGATCTTCCGGGACATGTGGAACACCAAATGACTCTTGTAGATTAGTATTCATTGTGGTATCTTTTAAAAATCCCTAACTTAACTGAGATATCAGTTGGTAGGATGAGTTCTGAGAATTGTATGACATAGTGACGCGTAATGTGTTACGGTACAATTTTGACTTGTTTGTGATTAATGAAAAGACTACCTTTGATTGCTAAATCCTACATGTATCGATGTTATCTATCTTTTCTTGCTTGTCTCTAATGCTCGCATTAGTGATGCAACCATTGAACAAGTACTCATCTCGATTTGAGTTACGTTGTGGATTATTCTTTTGAGTGCCATCGAGATCATGAACCTCATGATTATTTGGCTAAAGCTCATTCCCTATCATATTGTAGTTAAGATCTTGGTGAACAAGTTTTCATCACTCTTTTGCAGATCACACATTGTTTTTATAAAGTTAAAACGGTATCCTTTGAGAAAATTTAATTTTCATCACAATAAGGATTATTCAAAGTGAGAATTATAAGTGACTGATATCAAAATGAAGTTGTTTATGAAAAGCTTTGGAAACTTAATTATTTGCATAACAAAGAAAATCTTTGTAAATATATTTTTGATTCTTATTTAAGAATTAAGCACGAAAATGTTTTTATTATAAACATGATGATAAAATATTGACGAACTGAGTATTGCATCGTTAATCTTGAAATTGTATATAGTTGCGCGCCTACATACAATTTGGAATGGACCATGCAAGGTTGATTAGTAGTCACCATAAAATTGATTAATAAACACTACATTCTCTTTAAAGGTTGTGAAAGACTAAATTTTATGAGATCTGCATGAAGTGCAAAATAGGGACATAATGTTAGGGACACCTACATATGTGCCTGAAGCTTCTATTCTTCTGAGTCGAATTTACTCATTTGTGGAAATTGTCTTATATGACAATTGACAATTCTTTCTTGTCCAATTCTCCCGTAGTGAGATTCTTAGGAAAAGTATTTGATTACCGAGTGTTGATACCCGACTGGATGTATCGACGTTCCTATCATTTCTTTTGAATTGATTTCATTTGAATAACCTGGGTAACGATCCGAGGAGCTTTCGAATGCGTACTCAAATTATGAAAACATGGGATATATTCATATTCGTCAAATGTTTTCGTCCGTATCTGATTTGAAATTCTCTCGCATAGATTATGCATTGACCTTACTCTTTTAATAGTAGTTGTGTATCCTAATATCCCTGAAATTGTGAAGGATTATGAATTATTATTAGTCTTTTGAGAAGTTCACATCTTATCGATGGCAACAAAACTGAAAAGTTGATAGTGCCAGTAGAATGGATTGATTGATTATGACATGACGACATTGTCCTAATTGATGGGAACTCGAATAGAATTTCCCTAAATGATAAGATGTTGATTATCAAAAGTAATCTGAATAATTCTTGATGGATGACTTGAAATTATACCGCGAATGGTTGTGAACTAGTTATAGATATTGTAATCTAGAAAGAACCTAATATGAATGTATTAAAAGATGTTTCGGTTATCTGAAACTTTAGGAAGTATTTGTTGATGAATTACCTAGATTTTTGCCATTAAGGCAAGTTGAATTTGGTATTGATTATATTCCCGGTGTTGCACCTGTGACTTGTGCACAGTACGTCAGCACCATCTGAATTAAAGGAATTACCGTACAACTGAAAGAGTTGTCGGAGAAAGATATCATTCTACCAAGCCTGTCATCATGAAGAGCTATGGTGTTATCATTCCTTATATTTATAATTTGCTGTGAACTGAGTAAATTGACAATCGAAAGCTATATCCATAACTCGAAATGGAAGATTTGTTCGATCATTTACAAGGGTTTTGATCCTCAGCATGGTTATCATCAACTTCGCATCTGCAGAAAAGATTATCTATTCCAATCACTACATCCGGTACTTGTAATGAACATTATGAGTTTCATGTGATGACGTTTGGATTGACTAATACACATGTAGCATTCATAAATTTGGTGAATCACGTGTGTAGGCTGTAATTTGATAAATTCATGCTTGTGATCATTAAGGATCATTTGTTTGTTTATAAGAATAAGAATGAGTTAATAATTATTAATAGATTGCCCTTAGATGACTGAGAAATAAAAGCCTGTACCTTGAATAATTAACACGTGATTAAAGACTTGAACCTTTACATGATTTAACCATGTGATTAATAGATAATGGAATATAAATTGACTCTTCAAAAATTAAGATCCCTTTTAAAACTTTGGATTTTACCAAAAAAGATTGGAAATATGTTTTGACAAATGTTTTAACAAAGGATTTTAAGGGATTATTCCCTTATACACAAACCATTTAACTAAACTTCTGTTTAGGGGTAAATGTTTGTGTATACCTCAAGATAATTTAAGAAGGAATGAGTAAAACCATTTATACCATAACCTGAAAACTTAAAACGACAATTTTTGCTTTTCAACTAAGAAAATTTTGACCAAAGTATAACCAAAGATTTTTCGAACATTTACGAATCTTAATAATTATTTTCATTAAATCAACGAAAATCTTGTTAATTAAATTCAAATTTATTTTTGAACATTTTTATAATTGGTCGAACTAAGAAAATTAAAATTTTTACGTTATGTTCATAAAAAAAAATTAAATGTTTATTATTTAATTAGTTGTAATAATTATTGACGCTTTAAAACGTCAGATTGAGTAAAACAGATAAAGATAATAGTAAAGACGAAACTAAAACTTAGAAGAAAGAAATTTTGAATAAATACGGTTATGATATTTATTTCATCAGGAAGGTGAACGTAATTACTGACGCATAATATAGAAAGAATATCTGAGTAAATTGTGGACATGATAATCACATCATCATAAGAAGTGAATATAGATACCAACGCATTATGTAAAAAGAATAAAGAACCAATTAGGATGTGTTCCTTAATAATGAAGGTGCAAAATAATTTGCCGAACAATATAAAAATAAACAATGATTGTAAAAAGATAATATAGATAATAAAAAGGTTTCACGGCTAGTGTGAACCATTAGAATTATGAAGCCGATGGCGTTAAATGTATAAAAGACCACATGTGATTGCCTAAATATGGAGATTGTAAGATATAGTTATGTTGGAATTTGTAAGTATAAGTATTCTATTTATGTCATTTATGACTAAAAGTATCTTTGTCTGAAGAAGTTGTACTAATGGCAATTATGAAGGCAGACATCGCCTCATACATTAGTAAACGTCTAGCTATTGCAAAGGTCATCATCTGAATTTGATTCGATTTGGGTCACCATCGACAGACTGACCAAATCTGCTAATATCATTCCCGTTAATGATAAATGCAAAGGAGTTATGTAAACATAGTGTGCCTGTATCAAACATCTATATCAAGATCCTCGCTTCGCATTGAATTTCTAGAGATTTGCTCAGAAGTCATTGAGAACGAACCTTGATGAGAGTACTATGTACCATCCCAAATCGAAGGGACGAGGTAAAGTAACGATACAAAGTAATATAAGTGTTGTTCTATGTTGAAATGAATGACCTTTGGTGATAAATTGTATAATCGTTTTCCTTTGGAAAGATTTTCATTGATGATCATCATATTAGGATCGAGATCGAATCTTGTTAGGATCTAAATCTTAGAGCATCTGTAGGCAAGAGTTGAGATAAAGACATCCGACATACACCCATTGTGAGTTGGACATGTCTTTTAGGTTTAAGGTTTCCTATGATGGTGAACCTAACCTTACAAAATACCCGGCCCGCGAGACCTGAAATGATTGTTGAAATTAGGATTTAATTATTGACAGCCGGTAATAGGAAAGAGGTTATGTGAATGTGAAATGTAGATCTTGAAGTGCCAAATGGGTAGCGAAGTTATGCCAAAAATTTTAACCTTGGTAAAATGAATTCATGATCTGACAAATCATGGGATATAAGTCCCCGTTGTTTGGGACCATTGAGATGATATAAAAGATTGGTTTGAAAGGCATATATGCTGGATCTACCCTAGGACTTCAAAGACTGCGTGAATTTTGTTTTGTATATCGAACTTGATGGAATATCTATCAAGTGAAAATCTGAGTGTTCCTTAGTAATGTTTAGATCGGCGAAAAGTTGCATTCATCAGAAACCCGTGAACATCATGGATAGAGAAAGTAAGTCAACATTAAGCCTGATCTTATTCCCGTAGTTATGTTTGATGAAACTCGCGTATTGTAATTGCACTTGTGAGAAAAGACCGAATGTGGAGGAAATACCCACATGGCTTTAACTCTATAAGAAGCGAGTAGTAAGGTAAGATGATCTTTGAGGACAAAGATCCTGTTTAGGGGTAAATGCTGTGACAATCCGTCAATTTATGATTGATATTTTATTCTCAATATTTATTTGAAAACATTATTTTAATGTTACAATATGAACTCACTTATTTTTGGGAAGAAATTTGGATTTACGTCTTGAAGTAGCGTCGACTACGTCTAAACCGGAGGATTCAACATTACGTGCTTACGTTTACATACACCGTCTTTGGTGGTAGTCCGACATTTCAGAAAATAAATTTGTCCATGAATATTATTTTGGAGTTTTAAATTTGTGATGGTTCATAAACTCACAAATTTACGAGAAGAGATTAGGACTTACGATTTTATTTTAACGTCCTTTACGACTAAACCGGAAACCCTAGGATTACGTATTTACATTTTCGAACTCCGTTTTTGATGAGACAATTTTTATTAGATTCGTTTTGTGCCGTTGATTCATAATTTATAAAAACATTTTTCGTAAAACGACCCGAGGGCACGCAAATCGAGAAAACTAGAATCGAGAAATACCCGTAAACTAGTGAGATGGGACAAAACACTTTGTCCCACCCCACTAGCAAAATGGGACAGCATATCTTGACACCACAACACAAGGTGGCATCAAGTTTAACTTACACATTCCAAGTGTAAGCACTAGCTTACATCTTAAGCTTTACCATACCACTAAACTAGCTAAACTAGCAACTTGTATTCATTTCCATCTTTCTAACATGCAATCCACTCCAAAAACTCTCTCAACTCTCTCCCTTTGCCGTCCCAAATAAGCCAACAAACACCCTCTTTGATCTCTTCTAGCCATAAACCACATGTTTACTAGTTCTATTAAGGTGTTCTCTTGAAGCCTTGATCATTTGGTGGCCATATCAACAACTTTGGAGGTGATTTGCTTGTTTCCTAGGGCTGATTCTCCAACCTATGTTCTTGATATTTGATGGTCTTGGAGATACTTGTTGTGTTCATCAAGTTCTTGTCATCCTAAAACAAGAAATCCACTTGGATTGGTAAAGAAGATCATCCTCTCCATTTTTCTCTTGTTATTTTGTAATGAACAAATGTATTTTATTTCATTTTGTATATGTATATGATGTATATATGATGATAAAAATGTTATGTGGTGATTTGTTGTTGATAAACATGATTAAAAAGGTGAAAAACCATAAGAAACAAGGTTAAAATCTTGACTATTTAGTTGGCTGTATAAAAACAGTAGATAACTAAAAGATGAACTGATAAAATTGCATGGTTTGATCCATTTATAGTAATTAGAAGATGTTATACACATGTGAGAGTTGTCCATGCAATGGAATCAAAATAATGAGTGAGATATGATCAAAACAAGTTAGGTGGTGTAATCTGAATAAGCAGTTTTGTAGGGACTGTTAAGGCAACTTAAACTCAAAATGGGTAGTAGCTATAACTAAGTTAAATGTAGCACATATTATGAAGATCATGCCATCAAAAAATGAGCTTCTAATTCATTATATAACTCTAGATATGTTAAAAATGGTGAACATGAAGTTAAAAATCAGATTTTTGGAAATAATGTTTATTATTATTATATAAGCACTCACATTATAATGTATAAAATGTAAAAATATAAACCCACTAACTTATAAAACTTATTTATATAAATGTATAAGAGGTTAATTAAATGGGTAAATTATATAAATGGTGGTAAAATAATATTTATAAGTAATAAAAACTATAAACTTGATTTTTACGACTTTTTCGGCTATCGCCGTAAAATTAACGTTTTTCGCCAAATAAAACTTAGACGACCAAACCCATCTAATGTAAAGTTTATAAGTCATATACTGATGTATAGGTAACTAATACAAGTAAAAACCGATAAAACCCGAACTATAAGAAATATGGACATTTACGAGCTAAATAAACATATTGGACTAATAATTGGACTTAATAAGATAAAAACTTGTAAAAAGAACTTATTAGGGCTTAACCCATTTGGGCCCAACTTGTAAAGTTTAACTACTGATAATATAAGTGTGAAAAGGATTAATAAGAGTTAAAGAACTTATAATAAGTTTATTGGACTTAAAACACGTAAATAGGCAAAACTAGTAAACTAGTATGAAAGTTATCGACTTATAACACTAGAATGAGTAAACGAGAATATGTAAACCCACTTGATCATAATATATAAATAATCATCATATGTATACATAATTGTTATTTTTATAAAGTCATTGGACATGCGTCTAAGACGAGTATTATTTGTCTAGGTTTCCGTGATTGAAGCACGTATCATACGTCCGAGTTGCCGATAACCCGCCTTCCCACATCAACGTGAGTTCATAGCCTCGCACTCTTTTAAATGTTTTTATAAATGATTTATAAACCCGCGAGGGAGATAACATGTTAGTTTTTATCAAATAGGACACTATTTGTCCCAATTGTTTGTTTATTGATTTGGACCCGAATGATTGAATGACCCGATTGTATGACCTGATAAATGATTAAAGGACCCGATAGATGAAATTAAATGGATTATTAAAGTTAGGTTATGTCACTAAAAGTCCCATTAGCATGAATTGTGAACTACCGGGATTTGGTAGACGCTTATGCATTTAATAGTACTATTTGGGGACGATCACCCCAGTTCGCGCCTTGACGGTTGATCCCCGTCGTGCCACATTGATTGGTAAGCGAATTTATGTATGAGAAGACTTCCATAGCGTGACCTTTGTGACGACACGCTACTTTAGATGGGCAAAAATTGGTATCGGGTTAGCTACCCGTTTTGTTTTAGTAAGGTAACAATGTCATGCGGCTTATAATAATCCAAAAATTAACGAAATACTTATAGACGCTCCGAATTACGATGTATTGCCTGACTAGCAATACAGGGTCATACTATTGATATTATGTTTGTGTTTTGGTTTTCATAACCATATTCATATAACGGTTTTTGGTTTCATACAACGTCATAAGACGTATTGTATGATGTTTTTACGACATTGGCTCGTATACTGATTTTTAAGGCAAATGCCTAAATTATGATTTTCGATAAGGGTTTGTATAAAAATGACTTTGGCTTTTTTATTGCCTATTACAAAGATTTGTATAAAATGATTTTGGCTATTTTACGGCCTATTACAATGATTTGTACGTATTGATTTTTGGTACTAATTTTATACCAAAGTTATATTGATGGAATCTATTAAACTCTATGAATTCACTCGGCGTTATCGCTGACCTTTTCTTTTAACATGTTTTATCTCAGGTACTTGAAGGTAATTCTCAGGAAGACGACAAGAATTCATGGCCCGCACTTAAACAATATTTTCCATTCAAACACTTTGTAAAACATTTTTATGAAATGTAATGACTTGGGACCGATGTAACTTTGATGTTTATGAATGGAAATGATTTATTATTAAACGACGCGATTTTTATGCGCTGTCTATGATGTGAGTAATGTGCTATCCCGTAACACCAACGAGTCTTCCGCTGTATTGAATTGTATAAATTTGGGAGTGTTACATTACGGGATATGATGGCCAGTTTCTTCCCAAGTAGTCAACCCTCTGCTTCGGGTTCTCTTCCGAGTAACACCGTTGCTAATCCAATAGGGGAGATGAAAGCAACCACCACTCGAAGTGGAAAAGGTTATAAGGAACCCAAGATTCCTAAACCTACTCCGGTGATTGTGACAAAGGATAACGAGCCCCCTTCACCAATTCGTCCACCTTCTATTTCTACCCCTCCACCAGCTAAGGATGTGAGTGAGAATACCATTCTAAGGCCTTCCTCTCAACCCAATATACCTTATCCTTCAAGGTTGAGGAAAGAGAAGTTGAAGAACAAGGATGATATTCAAGTTTCAAACTTTCTTAAAATGTTTAAACAATTGAATTTCAGCATCTCCTTTGACGAGGCTCTCGCTCACATGCCTAAATATGCTAAAATGTTCAAAGATCTTCTAAGTGATAAGGAAAAGCTCCTTGATATTGCTCAAACCCAACTTAATGAGAATTGCTCCGCGGTTCTCTTAAGGAAATTACCAACCAAACTTGGTGATCCGGGTCGCTTTCTCATTCCTTGCAACTTTTCCGGGGTAGAGAATTGTATGTCCCTAGCCGATCTAGGTGCTAGTATCAACTTAATGCCATTAAGCGTTTGAAAAAATATCTCTACCCGAGCTAGTCCCCACACGAATGACATTGGAATTAGCTAACCGTACGGTTGCTTATCTGATGGGGATAGCCGAAGATGTCTTCGTCGGTGTCGACAAATTCACCTTTCTGGCGGATTTTGTTGTCGTTGCCTACGAGATGGACCCCTGTGTTCCATTAATCGTTGGACGTCCATTCTTAAGGACCGGTCGCACTATTATTGATGTATCCATGGGCGAATTAATCATGAGAGTTGGTGACGACAAAATGGTCTTCAACATCGGCAAACTTTCTAAGCAACCTTATGAACACGAGAGCGTTAATTTCATTGACGTACATGATGAGGCTTGTGAAGAACATTTCAAAGACGCTTGTAAAAGTGGTTTTTCTTCTCTACCCATTGTTGAGACCGTTTCCTCTATTGCTCCCTCATTGACTCTATAAAATCCATGATTTTACCATTATTTGATGTAATAAAATTGCACCCACTAATCCTAGAACACTCTCTCATGTCTATATTTCTATAATTTATGTGTGAACTTGTTTATTTAGGTACTTATACTTTTACATTCATAATTGTTATAAATAAGTTACATAACTTAAACCTTGTACTTAAGACTAGGAGAACAAATAATAAAAAATGTATAATCAATACTTGGCTATACACAACACTAAATCAAAGTTGGAAAACATGCTACACACTATATGTAGTCATGTATGTATGTGTATGCATACCATGAACATGTTTAAAACCTTCTTGGACTAGCCCAAGACTATACTCCTTATGTGCTAGCCCAAAATAAGCCCAAGCCAAAGCCCATTACCCCTTTGGCTAGCTAGACACGGCACACATGCATATGTGGAAGAAGAAGGGTTGTCTTAGTTTTAGAAAAGCCAACACATGGAACAATGGTTCTTACCAAGGCAGTCATGCCTTTTGCCTTCACCCTTCTCTCTCCCCTTTTAGCCGAAAAACACACACATACATTCTCATTCTCTCATGCAACTTAAATCTCATTCTCTCTTCATCCTTTCTCTCTCAAATGATTCGGCTTTAACCCACATACATCCAAAGTTGTTCATTAAATCCACTAGATCCTTGTCCCATCTTAACTACTAATCATTTAGTAGAATCATCGTCTTTCGAATCACTATAACAAGCCCTAGCCGAAATCTTAAAGGTCACGTCTTGGTTATAGTTAGGGTTTCCATCATCTTCTAGATTAGATCTCTAATCTACTTGTTTATCTAGATCTTCCTTGGTAACTTTAAGCAAGAAGGTATACTCCTTATGCTTATTTATTTTTACTTGCATGCATCATCATCCATCTATAAACACATGTAAATAACTTGTTAAAATGAAGATTTGGTAAAACCATGACCTTAAAGGTCACGGCATATATTTGAGCACCATTAGTCATGGTTAAAATCGTTTTAATAAAGAAACCTATGACTAGTACTCTATGTTTTTACTTGATTTAAAATCATATGAACCGTTTTATGAATTTGAATGTAGAATGGGTTACACATCTTACTCTTTGGGATTTTGGTTAACTAATAATCATAGATCTCATAAGTAAGCTTGTGTAACTTAAAAATCATGAATGACCATGACCTTAAAGGTCACGGCAAGAATTAATGGACACTTATGATTTATATACTAAGTTTTTAATGATGGAATATGTATTATTACATGTGAAATGGAATACGAATAATAACTAAAATGGATTATGTGCACATATATAACCGTGGGTTATATATGACCTTAAATTGGTTTTAAATGTACATGCATGCTTATAGAAGACCTAGATCTAATGATAGGAGTTTAACATAATATGATAAACATAAAACAAGCTTATAAATTTTATGGAAACATAGGGAGAACACAATATAGACGTGAGATATATGTTGTTTTCTTGGATTTGTGGTAACCTTGGAAACATGATAGAAAGCTAGATAATCATGTTGTATTTTTATAAATATTCACAAGACATAAAACTAGCTAAAATGTCTATCTTGGAAACACCAAGATTTAAAATTATAGTCGTGGGCTATATGTATGTATGTACGGACTTGTGACTTGATTTCTTGATTTGTACATAGCTAGATCTTATTTTGGGGACACTTATAAATACATGTAACCTTAAAATACGTTTTGACTCATCTTAATAAGCTACAAGTAATTATAGCCGTGAGTTATAAGCTCATATTAGAGCTTATGACTTGCATGCAACCCTGTAACACATCTAGATCTTATCTAATACATCATATAAAATAAACTATAAGTTATATTCTTTTATTAAGATTAATAAGTGTGAAAACACTTATCCTTTTACCCCTTATTTCCAATAATAACAAGACCAAAACGTGTATTTTATGTCGTAAAAGTCGGAATTATGCGTGGTTTGTGTTTTTATTGTGTTTAAGGATAAAAATATGAAAGAGGAAGAAAACAAGGGCTTTCACGGGCTTTGATCGAAGAAAAAGACAAAAGACAAGTCGAAAGATAAAAAGTGCAAGAAGAACGGAAGTCAAAGGCCTATTCTGAAGATTTATCGAAGAAAAAGTCTAAAGACGGAAGTTTAACAAAGTCGAAGAAACAAGGCTACTAAAAAAAGAAAAATAGAAGACGGGTTCAATTTATCATTCGACTAATCCCGAGACAAAGTCGAGAAAGACGAGAAAGAGAAAGAAAGAAGGAAGCAACATACCTCCCCTCTCCTATAAATACCCTCCTAATGCTTCATTAGGAGGGTCTTAGTTAGTCTTCATTTTTCTTTTGTAGTTTTATTTTTTAGAGAGAGAAAGTGCTTAGTTTTCTCTCACTAGCAAAACTTCATACTTTCTTTTCATGTTCAAGCTTTAATTTAATCTTGTATTTTGGAATCATTAATCTACCAATTCAAGTTTAAGTTTTTTATCTTCAATCCTCTTCTACCTTTCTTGTTTTTGATTTTGATCTTGATTCGGATTAAGTATGCATCTTGCTTAATCTTAATGCTTATTTGATCAAAAATCTTATCTTTTTGTTCCTATATAAGTTTTTATACGAGTTATGCTTTAAACTTGTTATGATTTTTGGCTTATTTTGTATTTAGCTTATTTTATTTTAAGTTTTCATAAAAAGTTTCATTCATTTAAAGTTTATTTTATAAAATTTTGCTTATTTAGTGTTCTTGAAGTTTTTAAATTCGTAGCTTATTTTGTTCTTCTTGTTTTTGTTTTGGTTAAGTTTTGGTTAAGTGCTTATTGGTTGTTAGCTTATTGTACTCCATCCTAATACTTTGTATTTTTCCATCACAAAAGCCTAGGGTTTACATATTGCGACAGCCTCATTCCGATCTAGATTTGCGATCGCAATAACCCTTAGGGTTTCTACATTGTGATCGACGTATTGCGATTCCCCTTTATTCCGATCGACGTATTGCGATTGTGCCTGGCATCGTGGATTGCGATCGGGATTTAAGGCTTATTGTGACGAAACGCTGCTCAAATTTCAATTGGTACATTTCGACAGTTTATGCATTGCGATAGGATTTGTTTTGAATATTCAGATAGAAGTAACATTGCGATAGCTTTTGATATTGCGATACCCTTTTATTGCGACAACCAGTAACATTGCGATAGAAAGTGAAGTAGTATTTCGATATCCCTATGTATTGTGATAACCTCCATCGTAATATTTTGTTTAATTTACATAGTTGTTTTATTTTGAGTTCATTCCTTTCCCGCCATTTTTTTGCCTCGTTTTATTTCATTTCATTTTTTTAAGTTTACTTTTAATTTAGTTTTAAACGTGCTTATTTTCTTTACATTTTTCGTTTGTCTTTGTTTAAAATAGGTAATCTCAAAATCTCCCCCTTATTAGTTACCAATTACAATAATCCGACTATAGACTGTGATCAATTCAGATTGAATCGAGTATGAACAACACTTCAAGAGCACACAAAAATCAGATAAATCAAATGGCGCCGCTGCCGGCTCTTTTCGTAAAGATTAACGGTTTTTAGTGAGAAAATTTGGATTTTGGGATCCGTTCTTTTGGGAACGTTATTTTCAAGCACAAAAACTTTCAAAAATCCTAAAAAAAAAAAATAAATTTTCAAAAATCCAAAAAGAATAACATAAAAAAAACAAAAATATTTGTTTCCTTTTAGTGTATGCGTAATCGATCTACGTCTTATTCTGAGCCCGAGACTCTTAGAGACTTAGATATGGCTAGTGTTCATAACAAGAATAACAACCCACGCCACCCCAATATGAATAATAATAACAACAATGGCCCACAACCCGACCTACGCACGATGGAGGAGCTTTGTCAACCAACCATGAACAGACGCGGAGGACCGATTGCGCCGATGCAAATCACGGCTCCTGAATTTTTGTTGAAACATCATATGATCCAGAAAGTTCAAAACGCTTGCCTGTTTCGTGGATTACCGGATGATGATGCTAATAAATATCTCGACAAATTTATTACCGTCACCCATAGCATGAAACTTAAAGGTGTTACTATGGATTTCCTTCACCTACATCTCTTCCCACACACTTTATCCCACCATGCCGAGAAATGGTTTGACCATCTCCCTAAAAATTCTATTCATACATGGGATGAGATGAATCAACGTTTTTTTGTCACGCTTCTTTCCACCCTCCATGGTCACTAGTGTAACTCCCCCAAATTTATACAACTCAGTTCAGCGGAAGACTAGTTGGTGTTACGGGATAGCACATTACTCACATCATAGACAACGCTTAAAAATCGCGTCGTTTAATAATAAAGCTTTTCCATTCCTAAATATCAAAGTTACATAGGTCCCAAGTCATTCTATTTTATACAGGTTTTACAAAGCATTTGAATGGAAATAAGTATTTAGGTGCGGGCCATGAATTCTTGTTGTCTTCCCGAGAATTACCTTCAAGTACCTGAGATAAAACATGTTAAAAGAAAAGGTCAGCGATAACGCCGAGTGAATTCATAGAGTTTAATAAAATCCATAAATATAATATCAGTATAAAATTATTACTGAAAATCATTTTGTACAATATAATTTTGAGTGCTTATATAATAGTAATAAACATTAATTCTCAAAATCTGATTTTTATTTTCATCTTCACCATTTTTATCATATCTAGAGTTCTATAATGAATTAGAAGCTCATTTTTGGATGGAATGATCTTCATATTATGTGCTACATTTAACTTAGCTATAGCTACTGCTCAGTTTAAGTTTATCTATGCTTAACAGTCCCTACAAAACAGCTTATTCAGATTAGCACACTCATCTTGTTTTGATCATATCTCACTCATTATAATGATTCCATTGCATGGCCAACTCTCACATTTGTATAACATCTTGTACTTACTGTAAATGGATTCTACCATGCAAGTTTATCAGTTCAAGTTTTAGTTACATACTGTTTTTATACAGCCAACTAAATAAGCATGATTTTTACCTTATTTCTCATGGTTATTAAGCTTTTTAAGCATATTTATCAACACTTGATCCCCACACAACATTTTTATCATCATATATTCATCATATACATATACAATAAGAAAGAAAATACATTTGTTCTTTACAAAAATAACAAGAGAAAATGGAGAGGATGATCTTCTTTACCAACCAAGAGTATTTCTTGTTTTTGGAAGACAAGAACTTGATGAACACCAAAAGTAACTCCAAGATCATCAAACACCAAGAAAATAAGCTGAGAAATCAGCCCTAGGACACAAGAAAATCACGTCCTTTGTTTTTAAAATGGCCACCAAATGATCAAAGCTTCAAGGTAACTCTATGATAGAGCTAGATAACAAGTATTTTGTGGCTAGAAAAGATCAAGAAGGGGTGTTTGTTCTTCAAAAGTGGACGGCAAGTATGGTTTGGTTGAGAGGATTTTGAGCATGTTTGCATGTGTAGAATGATGGTATCTGAAGTGGTTGATGGTTTTAGCTAGTGGAAGGCTTAAGTTGTAAGGTTTAGTTACACTTGTAACTACTTAGTTAACATGATGCCACATATGGATGTGGTGTCATGTTATGCCGTCCCATATGAGCTAGTGGGGTGGGATAATGTATTTTGTCCCACCTCACTAATTTACGGGTATTCCTCGATTCTAGTTTTCTCGATTTGCGTGCCCTCGGGTCGTTTCACGAAAAACGTTTTTATAAATTATGAATCAACGTCACAAAACGAATCTAATAAAAATTGTCTCATCAAAACGGAGTTCAAAAACGTAAATACCTAATCCTAAGGTTTCCGGTTTAGTCGTAAAGGACGTTAAAATAAAATCGTAAGTCCTAATCTCTTCTCGTAAATTTGTGAGTATATGAAGTAACACAAATTTAAAACTCCAAAAAAATATTCACGGATAAATTTATTTTCTGAAATGTCGGACTGTCACCAAAGACGGTGTATGTAAACGTAAGCACGTAACGTTGAATCCGCCGGTTTAGACGTAGTCGACGCTACTTCAAGACGTAAATCCAAATTTCATCCCAAAAATAAGTGAGTTCATAATATAACATTAAAATAATATTTTTAAATAATATTTGAGAACAAAATATCAACCATAAATTGACGGATTGTCACAGCATTTACCCCTAAACAGGATCTTTGTCCTCAAAGATCATCTTACTACTCGCTTCTTATAGAGTTAAAGCCATGTGGGTATTTCCTCCACATTCGGTATTTTCTCACAAGTGTAATTTGTTAAAATAAGCGAGTTTCATCAAACATAACTACGGGAATAAGATCAGGCTTAATGTTGACTTACTTTCTCTATCCATGATGTTCACGGGTTTTTGATGAATGCAACTTTTCGCCGATCTAAACTTTACTAAGAAACAATCAGATTTTCACTGGATAGATATTTTATCAAGTTCGATTTACGAAACATAATTCACGCAGCTCTTGAAGTCCTAGGGCAGATCCGGCTTATATAACTTTCAAACCAATCTTTTACATTATCTCAATGGTCCCACACAACGGGGAATTATATCCCATGATCTTTCAGATCATTAATTCATTTTTCCATAGTTAAAATTTTTGGCGTAACTTCGCTACCCATCTGGCACTTCAAGATCTACATTTCATATTCACATAACCTCTTGCCCACTACTGGCAGTCAATACTCAGATCCTAATTTCAACAATCATTTCAGGTCTCGCGGGTTGGGTATTTTGCAAGGTTAGGTTCGCCATCATAGGAAACCTTAAACCTAAAAGACATGTTCAACTCACAATGGGTGTATGTTGGGTGTCTTCATCCCAACTCCTGCTTACAGATGCTCTTACATTTAGATCCTAACAAGATTCGATCTCGATCCTAATACGATAATTATCAAGGATAATCTCTCCAAAGGAAAACGATTTTACAGTTTATTACCAAAGGTCAATCATTCAAACATAGAACAACACTTATAGTATTTTGTATCGTTACTTTACCTCGTCCCTTCGATTGGGGTGGTACACAGTACTCTCATCAAGATTCGTTCTTAATGACTTCTGAGCAAATCTCTAGAAATTCAATGCGAAGCAAGGATCTTGATAGAGATGATTGATACACGCACACTATGTTTACACAACTCCTTTAAATACAAAAGAGTCAATTGCTTCATCAAGAATCTATCATTAACAGGAATGATATTAGCAGATTTGGTCAGTCTGTCGACGATGACCCAAATCGAATCAAATTCAGATGATGACCTTTGCAATAGTTAGATGTTTACTAATGTATGAGGCGATGTATGCCTTCATAATTTGTCATTAGTACATCTTCTTCAGACAAAGATACTTTTAGTCAGAAATGACACAAATAGAATACTTAAACTTACAAGATTTCAGCATAACTATATCTCACAATCCTTCATATTTAGACAATCACAAGTGGACTTTTAATCATTTAACGTCATCGGCTCCTGATTTCTAATGGTTCACATTAGCCGCGAACCCTTTTTTTATATTATCCTTCTTACAAGCATTAGTTATTTCTAAATTGTTCGGCAATTTATTTTGCACCTTCATTATTAAGGAACATGTCCTAATTGGTTCTTTATCTTTTCTACATAATGTGTCAGTATCTAAATTCACCTCTCCTGATGATATAATTATCATGTACACCATTCACTCAGATATTCTTTCTTCATATTTTCTAAGTTTTAATTTCGTCTCAACTATCATTTTTATCCGTTTTGCTCAGTCCGGCGTCTAAAGCGTCGATGATTATTACAAGTAATTAAATAATAATTATTAAATTTTTATGAAACGTAAACGTAAAAATCTTAAATTCCTTAGTTCGACCAATTATATAAAATGTTCAAAATAAATATGAATTTAATTAATGCGATTTTTGTTGATTTATCGAAAAAAATTAATAAGATTTCGTAAATGTTTGAAAAATATTTAGTTATACATTGGTCAAAATTTTCTTAGTTGAAAAGCAAAAAGTGTCGTTTCAATTTCAAGTCATGGTTTAAATAGTTTCCTCAATTCCGCTTAGGTTGTCTTAAGGTATGCAAAAACATTTACCCCTAAACAAGAGTTTAGTTAAATGTTTTGGTTATAAGGGAATGATCCCTTAAAAATCCTTTGTTAAAACATTTGTCAAAACATATTTCCATTTTCTTTTTGTTATAACCCTAAGCCTTAATGGCTCTAATATTTGAAAAGTCAATATAGATTCCATTATCTATTAATCACATAGTCAAATAATGTAAAGGTTTAAGTCTTTAATCACATATCAATTATTCAAGGTACAGGTTTTCATTGTTCGGCCAATTCAGGGCAGTCTATAAATAATAATTAACTCATTCTTATTCTTATAAACAAACAAATAGTCCTTAATGATCACGAGCATGAATTTATCAAGTTACAGCCTACACACGTGATTCATCAAATTTATGAATGCTACATGTGTATTAGTCAATCCAAACAACATCACGTGAAACTCATAATGTTCATTACAAGTACCGGATGTAGTGATTAGAATACATAATCTTTTTCGCAGCTGTGAAGTTGATGATAACCATGCCATGGATCAAATCTTTAAAACATACGCTAGAACCTTGTAAATAATCGAACAAATCTTGCATTTCGAGTCATGAATGCTACATGTGTATTAGTCAATCCAAACAACATCACGTGAAACTCATAATGTTCATTACAAGTACCAGATGTAGTGATTAGAATACATAATCTTTTTCGCAGATGTGAAGTTGATGATAACCATGCCATGGATCAAATCTTTAAAACATACGCTAGAACCTTGTAAATAATCGAACAAATATTCCATTTTGAGTCATGGATATCGTTTTCGATTGTCAATTCACTCAGTTCACACTAATCTATAAATATAAGGAATGATAACACCATAGCTCTTCATGATGACGAGCTCGGTAGAATAAAATCTTTCTCCGACAACTCTCTCAGTTGTATGGTAATTCCTTTAATTTAGATGGTGCTGACGTACAGTGCACACACCACAGGTGCAGCACCGGGAATATAATCAAAACCAATTTCAACTTGCCTTAATGGCGAAATTCTAGGTAATTCATCAACAAATACTTCCTAAAGTTTCAGATAACAGAAACATCTTTTAATAAATTCATATTAGGTTCTTTCTAGATTATAATATCTATGACTAATTCACAACCATTCATGGTATAATTTCAAGTCTAAATACAAGATATGGTCATCCATCAAGAATTATTTAGATCACTTTTGATAATCAACATCTTATCATTTAGGGGAATTCTATTCGAGTTCCCATCAATTAAGACAATGTCTTCATGTCATAATCAATCAATCCATTCTACTGGCACTATCAACTTTTTAGTTTTATTGCCGTCGATAAGATGTGAACTTCTCAAAAGAATAATAATAACTCACAATCCTTCACAAATTCAAGGATATCAGGAGACATAACTACCATTAAAAGAGTAAGGTCAACGCATAATCTATGCGAGAGAATTTCAAATTAGATACAGACGAAAACATTTAATGAATATGAATATATCCCATGTTTTCATAATTTGAGTACGCATTCGAAAGCTCCTCAGATCGTTACCCAGGTCATTCAAATGAAATCAAATCATAAGAAATGATAAGAACGTCAATACATCCAGTCGGGTATCAACACTCGATAATCAGATACTTTTCCTAAGAATTTCACTACGGGAGAATTGGACAAGAAAGAATTGTCAATTGTCAAATAGGAAAATTTTCATAGATGAGTAAATTCAACTCAGAAGAATAAATGCTACAGGCACATATGTAGGTGTCCCTAACACTATGTCCCTATTTTCACTTCTTGCAGATTTCATAAAATTTTAATCTTTCACAATCATCAAAGAAAATGTAGTGTTTATTAATCATTTTTTATGGTGACTACTAATCAGCCTTGCATGGTCCATTCCAAATTGTATGTAGGCGCGCAACTATATACAATTTCAAGATTAATGATGCAATACTCAGTTCGTCAAAATTTTATCATCATGTTTATAATAAAAACATTTTCATGCTTAATTCTTAAATAAGAATCAAGAATAAATTTACAAAGATTTTCTTTATCATTAAAACAATTAAGTTTTCCAAGGTGTTTCAAAAACAACTTCATTCGATAACGATTACTTATATATCTCATTTTGAATAATCCTTTTAGTGATGAGAATTCAATTTTTCTCAAGGAATACTGTTTTAACTTATAAAAACAATGAGTGATCTGCAAAAGAGTGATGAAAAGTTGTTCACCAAGAACTAACTACAATATAATAGGAAATGATCTTAGCCAAATAATCACGAGGTTCATGACCTCGATGGCACTCACGAAGAATGATTCACAACGTAACTCAAATCAAGATGAGTACTTGTTCAATGGTTGCATCACTAATGGGAACATTAGGATGAAGCAATAAAAGATAGATAACATCGATACATGTAGGATTTAGCAATCAAAGGTAGTCTTTTTCATTAATCACAAACAAGTCAAAATTATACCGTAACACATTACATGTCACTATGTCATACAATTCTCAGAACTCATCCTACCAACTGATGTCTCAGTTAAGTTAGGGATTTTTAAAAGATACCATAATGAATACTAATCTACAAGAGTCGTTAGGTGTCCCACCTGTCCCGTAAGATCCATCGGTCCCAATTTAGAAGAAGATTTCTTCAATTTATTTCTTGGACACTGGGCATCCTCATTAGTGGACAATGGCCTAGGAACAACACTTAACACGATCTAACAATCATTTAAAACCTTATAATTCAATCATAGGACTTAATGACTTCCTCTTAACAATCTCATATTCCATACGGGTTAAATTTTACTTTATTCAAGTTTTAACCAATTTATACTCAATTCAATATCCTACCTCATTTTCAAATACTTTCAACCTTATTTATAAACCTTAATAGGGAAATAAAATCTCGATATGATCAACACTTAAATTCCAATCCTATAGCTCTTACAACAACAATTATCAAATGAGTCACTAGTATGAGATGGCTCATACATTCAACTAGACTTCTTGGAAAGGTACTAGTGGCATGAGGCTTTTGGGTAATGGTTCCAATGACAGCCTCGAGTGCAACATTCACCCTTTTCGATTTCAATTTAGGAATTGGATGACAACGAATCAGATGACATCTTTCTAGGTGGTAACGTTTTGTCAAACTCCACTGTATAAGGAAAGATCATCATAACATCGATATCAGATTTAATCTCGTCAATTCTTCTTCAATATAACAATAACCTAATATCTACATTTCTATGAATATCAACCATTTGTTGGGATCATAAATATCCACAACTTAATTTAGATCTAGGATAGCTAGAATACCTCGTATAAATATCCAAATAATCATCAAACAATCATGTAATAAAATTACATCACATATATATATACATATATATATATATATATATATATATATATATATATATATATATATATATATATATATATATATATATATATATATATATATATATATATATATATATATATATATATATATATATATAATCCAAGTTATATATATATTAAAATAATACTTCTCAGTCTGGCCTTGTCGGTAACTCGGGAATTCTTCGGCACCGTTATAGTCAAAAGATTTTTAGACATTTTAAGGAAAATGTTTATAGTTAAGAGATTTTGAAATGTTTTATTCAAAACCTTGGTTTTAAAAATCTTTCGTTCTCTATAACGAGAGCTCTGGTACCAAACTGTAACACCCCCAAATTTATACAACTCAGTTCAGCGGAAGACTAGTTGGTGTTACGGGATAGCACATTACTCACATCATAGACAACGCTTAATAATCGCGTCGTTTAATAATAAAGCTTTTCCATTCATAAATATCAAAGTTACATAGGTCCCAAGTCATTGTATTTTATACAGGTTTTACAAAGCATTTGAATGGAAATAAGTATTTAGGTGCGGGCCATGAATTCTTGTTGTCTTCCCGAGAATTACCTTCAAGTACCTGAGATAAAACATGTTAAAAGAAAAGGTCAGCGATAACACCGAGTGAATTCATAGAGTTTAATAAAATCCATAAATATAATATCAGTATAAAATTACTAAAACCATTTTGTACAATATAATTTTGAGTGCTTATATAATAATAATAAACATTAATTCTCAAAATCTGATTTTTATTTTCATCTTCACCATTTTTATCATATCTAGAGGATGGCATTATCTTCATATTTTGTGCTACATTTAACTTAGTTATAGCTACTGCTCAGTTTAAGTTATCTATGCTTAACAGTCCCTACAAAACAGCTTATTCAGATTAGCACACTCATCTTGTTTTGATCATATCTCACTCATTATAATGATTCCATTGCATGGCCAACACTCACATTTGTATAACATCTTGTACTTACTGTAAATGGATTCTACCATGCAAGTTTATCAGTTCAAGTTTTAGTTACATACTGTTTTTATACAGCCAACTAAATAAGCATGATTTTAGCCTTATTTCTCATGGTTATTAACATTTTTAAGCATATTTATCAACACTTGATCCCCACACAACATTTTTATCATCATATATTCATCATATACATATACAATAAGAAAGAAAATACATTTGTTCTTTTCAAAAATAACAAGAGAAAATGGAGAGTATGATCTTCTTTACCAACCAAGAGTATTTCTTGTTTTTGGAAGACAAGAACTTGATGAACACCAAAAGTAACTCCAAGATCATCAAACACCAAGAACATAAGCTGAGAAATCAGCCCTATGACACAAGCTAATCACCTCCTTTGTTGTTAAAATGGCAACCAAATGATCAAGGCTTCAAGGTAACTCCATGATAGAGCTAGATAACAAGTATTTTGTGGCTAGAAAAGATCATGAAGGGGTGTTTGTTCTTCAAAAGTGGACGGTAAGGATGGTTTGGTTGAGAGGATTTTGAGCTTGTTTGCATGTGTAGAATGATGGTATGTGAAGTGGTTGAGGGTTTTAGCTAGTGGAAGGCTTAAGTTGTAAGGTTTAGTTACACTTGTAACTTGATGACGTATAGTCCCCAACCGGGGCATGAGCCCGGCTCACGGGTACTACCCGTATCCGGCCCATCACAGATGGGTGGATAAATGTCATTCAGGCTTATGGGTTTGAGCGAACAGTACCCGCACATGTGTGCGGCCCACGGCCCAAGGCGGCCGACATAAGATTAGACAGAATAATATTCTGTCTAGGAATATCTTTATCCCAATAGGAGAAGATATTCACTACCAGAATTAGAAGATAACAATCATTCTAATTCTGGTGCTTATCTCTTCCTTGGGGCCGACGCATCAGTAGAGGCCCACTAGGGTTTCACTGCCTATAAAAGGAACCCCCAAGGTTCCACAAAGGTATTACGACTTATACTCTAAACTCACATAAACCTTAAACCGATTACTTACTCTCACGCCGGAGTCTAATCGTGGGAAACACTCCCACGATAAGCCTAACGCGTGTTGTTTAGTGTGCAGGATCCCAACCAGACGATTCACTTGGTGCAGGAGCCGGAGCCCAGCCAACCCGAATTAAGCCTAATTCGGGTCTAGCAAGGATCAACCAACTTTTGCATCAACAAGTTGGCGCCATCCGTGGGACCTACAACACTAAGCTAGAACAAAACCTCATCTCGAATCTCCAATGACGAAGGGGCATCCGCCAACTAACCCCAGGAATGTGAATCCTGGGAACCGGAAGTCCCAAGGGGAGGGGATTCTCATCCCCAACCAATCACCTAACCGCCCCGCAGGCGGGCTGGGTAACCGTAGCGGTTTTCAACCCGCGGGGGTGACGAGCACGATCTCGGTGACACCCCCGCCTACTTCAACCCTGGACAACCCTGATCCAGGGAGTGCGCCAGACCCTCCTCACAAGGAACCGGGCAGACCCTCGACGGAGGAAGAAGTGGAAGCCCTACCACTCAGTGAGGAGGATCTTACTCGAGTTCTCACGTAGAACTTCGAAAGGATCGTCCCAGGGATCGCATCAAGATTGAGTCTGGGGAGGAACCTCCAAGCCAGACTCAACTTTGGTGACAGTGGACCAACCACCCCCTCCCAAAACCGGAGAAAAAGGAGAACTCGGCCTCAGGAGCAGGGAACCTTTGAGGAAAACCCTCAACCCCGGAATGTGTTTGAGCGCATAGGAGATCGCCTTATACAGGAATTAACACAGTCTCAAGAAGGAGAAAGGTCGGATGGCTCACCCGAGCGGCCAGATCGAGAGCTGACCAGAACCACACGCCGCCCAAGTGTGTGAGATAGAATGAACACTGGGAGAAAGGCTCCTGGTTCGTCTCAAAAAAGTGGTCCCTATTCAAAAGGCGGGGCACCACCACCATCCCCAGATCCGTCCGGGGAGGACTCGGATGACCATCCGCCTAAGCGCCGCCGGCCTAGGCGCACGCCTCCACCACCCAACAATGAGGAGTATTATGGTGGCCCTTACTATCGGGATACGGAAGCAGAGGACCTCTCGCGTCCATGGTGTGAACCATGGGATGACCCTAGGCTCACACGGCCGTGGGCGGATCCCAGGGAAGACCCGTTCACCCTCCACATACGGAACTATTCTGAGGACACCAAACGTCGCATGCCGGCATGTATCAAGACTTATGATGGGTCCGGTGATCCTGTGGATCACCTCAAAATATTTGATACGCAGGCCAAAATTAAGCGATGGCCCATGCCTATATGGTGCCAAATGTTCAATTCGACCTTGATTGGAAACGCCCGTGACTGGTTCGAGGTACTCCCCCCACGGAGCATTGATAGTTTCACGGAACTACGCACTGCGTTTGAGAACAATTATACTCAAAGGAAGAAGTATAATAGGGATCCGGTCTCATTGGCAACTGTCAAGCAACGGCCGGGGGAGTCCACAGAAGCCTTCACTGAGCGCTTCAATGATGAGTGCACACGCACAAGAACCATGCCAGAACTCCTGAAAATCTCTGACTACATGCACGCCATAACAGACAGAGAACTGATCAGGCGTCTCAACGACAAGCGTCCAGAGAGGTATGATGACCTCATGGAAAGGGTCAGAAATTTCATAGAGGGAGAAACAGCTGTCGCCGCGTCCTACCCATCCCGAGGAAGTGGGTACCGGTCAAATGACCAGTCCCGGAGGCAGTCGGGCGGTCAAGGTAACCAGAACAATAACAAGGGCTCGGACTATAAGAGCCAAAGCAAAGGCGGACGGTCGGATGACAAGTTCACTCCCCTAAAGAGGCCCTACCGGGAGATCTTGTTGACTGAAGGGGCAAACTTTCCAAGGCCTCCTCCAATGACCACTCCCCCGGAGCGTCGGCAAGGAAGTCGCTTCTACGAGTTCCATAATGACAAAGGACACGGCACGGAGGAGTGTATCCAGCTCAAGAAGCATATCGAGTCGCTAATCAAATCAGGCAAACTCAAGCACCTAGTAAAGGATTGGAAGGACGGAAAAGACAACAACAAGAAGTATGATAAGAAGGATTCCCAAAAGGACAAGCCTTCTACCATATACATGATCCAATCCAGACAGCGCCGCACGAGACAGAAAATTGGCCAAAAATTTTCACGCGGCAGGGAAATCTCATTCCCTCCCATCACAGCAAGCGATGTGGTTGATGCGCCTCTCACTATTGAGATAAGCATTGGAACACTCAATGTTCGTCGCATGTATGTGGATGGAGGATCGTCAACAGAGGTACTGTATGAACACTGTTTTGTGCAGCTATGCCCAGAAATAAGAAGCCAATTAGTACCGGCCACGTCGCCGCTTACTGGCTTTAGTGGAGACACTATCTGGCCGATAGGGCAATTGCGTTTGCTTGTCACCATTGGGAATCAGGAACATTCCACTACGACGTGGATGAACTTCATGGTGATACGTTCACACTCTCCCTATAATGGAATCATAGGCAGACCGGGCATTTTGGCTATCCGGGCAGTACCCTCTACGGCACACGGAATGATCAAATTCCCCGTTGAGGGGGGAATCGTTACTATTTACAACACAGTCGTACCAACATCCGAGTGTCACACCGTGACAACACCGGCTCCACCTGTCCCACCCAAGGATGGGGCACTACCACCCAATTGGAAGGTGGCCATTCACCCTGACTATCCGGAACAGGAGGTATCCATAGGAGGGGCTGATACAAAGATTTTTGCTAGGTTCAATTTTACTCTCGATATCCTCTCGAATTGATCTAGGTCTTAAGTGGAATGATTGTTCTTGGTTACTAAATAAAGGGGTTGGGTTTTCTAGTCTAATAAAAAGTGGTAATGAAAGTTTAAATCAAAGGCAATTACTTTAATTATGATTAACAAAAACTTGGTTGAAAATTTAAAGTTCAAATTAAAATTAAAGTTAACATGTAAATTGTGAAATATGAGTGAAGAAACAGTAAATCAACAACAGTAAAACAGTAACTATACTAAAAAATAACTGATCCGGAACTTTAAACCTTGATTCGGAACTAACTGATTCGGAAGATACTATTCATTCATTCGGAACATGCTCATTCGGAACATACTCATTCGGAACATACTCATTCGGAACTTTCCGAATGAAGGTTCACTCGGAACTTGCTGGATCGGAAGACACTGATTCGGAACCTTCAGCTTGATTCGGAAGATTTACTTGGTTCGGAACTTTAATGCTTGGTTCGGAAGTTTCCGAATGAAGGACTCATTCGGAACTTTTTTAGCTGATTCGGAAGATCTGGAAACCCAGTTACAGTAACAGTATGGCGAAGAACAAGGAACACGAATTTGATCAAAATCAAACCAAGTACTTAAAAAGTTTTTACCAAATTAAACACAAATCATTTAGATACCATGAGCAACGAATCCCACTAATAAAAACACAAATCCAAACAACTTTTGAAGATCAAACCAAGAAAAATAAAACTTAAGAACTTGAAGATAAAGATGAAGATGAACAAGATTAATTGGAAGGATTGAACAAAACTTTGAATTGAATGATTAATGTTTTAACAAGATTAAACAAAGATTAAAATTACAAGATTAAAGAGCTAAAAATAAAAATCACCAATCACCCTAGTGGTGATGGTGTTCTACGAACCAGGAGGAAGAGTGGGGAGGAAGAAAGAAAAAACTAAAAAAACTCCCCTAAAATGTGTGAGGGGAAGGCTATTTATAGCCTTGTCCTTTGGTTGGTGAGTGGGCTTTCTCCCGTTCTTCTTGTCTTTTCGTCTTTTCAGAAAAGTTTCCGTTTTCGATTCTGATTCGGGATTTGTCGTCGATTAAATTCAACTCGTCTTTTAATTTCTTCGTTTAAAGGACTTGAGTTTCTTCGACTTAGATAAATCTTCCATCTTTGGTCCTTTTCTTCGATAAATCTTCGAATAGGCCCAGTGACTTCAAATCTTTTGCATCTCTTGGACAATAGACTTTATCTTGAGTCTTTTTCTTCAGTAAAACCCGTGCAATCCCATGTTTTCTTCAATAATCATCCGGTTGGCTCTGAAAACACAATAAACACAAAAACCACGCATAATTCCAAACAAATGATATTAAATACGTGTTTTGGTCTCGTTTTAGCCCGAATTAAGTGGTAAAAGAATGGGTGTTTACACACCTATCAAATCCCCTACACTCAACCATTGCCATGCCCTCATGCAATGCTTAGTGATAAAGCAATTTTACACTTTTCTCATAATTAATCAACCTTGGCCTTATTTAAATTCTACTAAACAAAAATTTAAAGAAATAAAACTTCAAAGGTAACAAAGGGATAGAAAACCATTTTCACTTGAAAATAGCTACATGGAAATAACTTGTAGAGAAATCGATGACTTACATTAGGGCTTTGGTGCTGCGAAGATTTATCACCCTCAAGTTTCATGTTCCCCAAACTAAGCTTAAAAACGAGATCATTGTTATTATAAGGTAGCAATTCAAACACTTACACACATGGCTTAATTAAATGCTTAAACTCCCTTATTCCTAGGTGTATCTCTTATATTTTATTTTTGTCTTAGAATGATCATGAAGATGCATTTTTGGACTTATTTTGATAGTTTATTAGGGCAGAAAGCAAAGTAGGACGATTTGATCAATAGTTAGCTAAAGGACAAAATCTCTTAAAACTGCTTCTCGGGATATCAAAAAGTTCATATCTTGGCATAACTTGGTTCACGATTTGAGACCTTTCTCGGGCCGATATTTGGCATGTACTTCATACTTCATATCTTCGAGAGACGTTCTTGAGATAATGGTCTTCTCATCATAATAGAGTTTTCTTCACTTGGAGACTTTTGAGGGGTACTCCAACTTTGTTGACCACGACTTCATGATTATTTCTTCAATCTCTAATTGGGATTTTGAGATACAACGATCCGCCTCCTTTTCGGACTTGGATCTATTTATCCTCATACCTTGTTAGGGTCTTTTCGGATAGACTTCTCCATGATCTTTATGGGAGTTGATTGCTTTTCGTCGTGAGTCTTGATCCTTCATATTGACTTTAGGAATAATGCTTTTCACATCACTTTGGATCTTCAGCAATAAAATTGAATCCTCATGCCTTGTTAGGGCCTTTTCGGACTCGCCAATCTTCGCGCCCCGCTTCATAAGTTATGCCTTGGCTATGAACTCTTATCATTACCGAGCAACTTTTAAACGATCTTGGGCTAGAAGCTAAGTAACTTTTCAAATCGTAAGACCTTACTTATTGCAGATAAATTATTAGCAAGTGATGGGAGAACAGGCAAATAATTACACCAAGTGGGCTTGCGCAAGAATACCGACTTATAATTGACTCTATCATTTCTCGTCCTCCACAGTTTAAAATCTCAAGTAATGAGACTCGTGGACACTTAGCCTAATAAACCAATTAAGGTCTATATGGTTAAGGATACTAGCTAGAATAAACTTGGATAAGTCTATTCGGGTTAAGTCAAAATAAACGCAACGGGCCTAATATGTCAAAGATTCCTAAACTAGCTACACCATTTTATTAATATTTTTGACTTTATTGCGGGATATATACATATGAAAGCAACGATAAAAAAATTTAAAAATTACGACTAAATGGCCAAAGTTAATAAAAATTTGAAAAATGCTGAAAAATAGGATTTTCCGGTTAATTGAAGGCATTTTCATGGAAGAGTCCACTTAAAACTTCGATAGAAGTCCCCCCTACACTTAAGATAAACATTGTCCTCAATGTTTAAGCATGTGGGAGAAGTCCCCCCTACACTTATGACATTGTGCACGTTGGTTAACTCAAGTTAAGGAAGAGACGACTAACGTGATCAATTTCAAATGTGAGTATGAAGAAAATTGAATCACGATAGTTGAGAGATAGAACCGGATTTCGGATAAACACGGGAGCACGGATCTTCGAAGATTCCAAGAGTGCACTTATCCCTGTAATGCACCACACAAAGAAAAACACATATAGAAGTCCCCCCCTACACTTAGGGGATTAAAATATAAAAGGATAGATACTCGGGCTGCCTCCCGAGGAGCGCTTGTTTTTGATAACCGAGTCACGAGCCTGACTCGACCCAAAATTAGTTCATGGGGAACGTGGTGAGGGATGGAATCACCTCCTTAGAGGTGTCCTCACCAAAGTACAACTTCACTCGTTGGCCATTCACCTTAAAATTTGGTCCATCAGGTTGAGCGAGCTCGAGAGTACCATATGGAAAAATTTGGGCAATGGTGAATAGGCCGGACCAACGAGATTTGAGCTTTCCCGAAAAGATTTTCAACCGAGAGTTAAAAAGTAAGACTTTGTCTCCAACATGGAACTCTCGGTTTTTGATCTTGGAGTCGTGAATGAGCTTAGTTCGTTCCTTATAGATCAGAGAATTTTCATAAGCCTCATTACGGAGTTCATTCAGCTCATTGAGTTGGATCTTGCGTAGGTCACCGGCTTTGTTTATATCAAAATTAGCCCACTTCAAGGCCCAATAAGCCTTGTGCTCCAACTCAATGGGGAGGTGGCACGCTTTCCCGTACACAAGACGATAAGGCGTACAGCCGATCGGGGTCTTGTAAGCAGTACGGAAAGCCCACAAAGCATCATCCAATTTATCAGCCCAAGAGGCACGATGCTCTCCCACGGTCCTTTCAAGAATTCGCTTCAGCCCTCGGTTTGATATTTCAGCATGGCCATTAGTTTGTGGGTGGTAGGCTGTGGAAAGACGATGATTTACACCGTACTTAGCCATGACTCTAGCAAATTGGTCATTGCAGAAATGAGTCCCACGATCACTAATAATGGCGCGAGGCACACCGAATCTAGCGAATAGAGCCTTCAGAAAGTTACAAACCACCCTTGCGTCATTAGTAGGCAAAGCTTTGGCTTCAACCCACTTCGAAACGTAGTCAACGGCTACAAGGATGTATTTGTTTCCTTTAGACGAAGGGAATGGCCCCATAAAGTCGATACCCCAAACATCAAAAATTTCACACTCTTGAATGAAATTCTGAGGCATCTCGTCTTTATGTGTGATTTTGCCTTGCTTTTGGCAAACATCACATCGCTTAACCATATTGTGAGCATCACGATATATGGAGGGCCAATAAAATCCCGAATCAAACACTTTCTTTGCGGTGTAGTTGGGACCAAAGTGACCACCGGTGGGTCCTTTGTGGCAAGCATCAAGGATGTCCGACGCTGCCGGTCCATCAACACATCGGCGAATAATCAGGTCAGCACATTGTTTGAATAGGTAAGGGTCGTCCCAAAAGTAAGTCTTAATGTCGGTAAAGAACTTCTTCTTTTGCTGGGACGTCAACCCTTCCTTGAGAATTCCACCCGCCAAGTAGTTTGCAAAGTCCGCAAACCACGGGGTTTCATTCGGCTTCGAGTTTATAGACATTAAGGTCTCCAAGGGAAAAGAATCATTGATTTCTTTGGTCGGATGATCCCCTTGGTATGGATCCTCAAGTCTACTAAGATGGTCCGCGGCTAGGTTTTCTGCTCCTTTTTTATCGCGGATGTCGATTTTAAATTCCTGGAGCAGCAAAACCCAGCGAAGAAGTCTTGGTTTGGAATCTTGCTTTGTCAACAAGTACTTCAATGCGGAATGATCGGTGTACACAATGGTGGTGGAAAGGACAAGATAGGGGCGGAATTTTTCAAAAGCATAGACAACAGCTAAAACCTCTTTCTCAGTTGTCGTATAATGCAATTGTGCCCCAGTCATTGTCTTGCTAGCGTAATGGATTGGTTGGAAGTGTTTGTTCACTCTTTGTCCAAGAACCGCTCCAATAGCAAAATCGCTAGCATCGCACATCAACTCAAAGGGAAGCTCCCAATTAGGGGTAACCAAGACGGGTGCCTTAGTTAGCTTATCCTTAAGCGAGTTGAAGGCTTCAAGGCACTCTTTGGAAAAGATAAAAGGAGTATCTTTTTCCAATAGGTGGGTCATCGGGCGAGCGATTTGAGAAAAATCTTTGATGAATCGACGATAGAAGCCCGCATGACCCAAGAAACTTCTCACACCCTTCACAGTTGAAGGTGGAGGCAACTTTGCTATAACATCAACTTTAGCACGGTCTACTTCAAGACCGGCTTTCGAAATCTTATGTCCAAGCACGACGCCTTCTTTTACCATAAAATGGCATTTTTCCCAATTTAGAACGAGGCGAGTGTCTTCGCACCGCTTTAGCATACGTTCTAAATTGGCAAGGCAAGCAGAGAAGGAATCCCCGAAGACCGAGAAATCATCCATGAAGACTTCCATGGTTTGTTCAACCATGTCATGGAAGATAGCTAACATACACCTTTGGAAAGTCCCTGGCGCATTACATAAGCCGAAAGGCATTCTTTTGTAAGCAAAAGTGCCATAGGGACAAGTGAATGTAGTCTTCTCTTGATCTTGGGGATCGATGGGTATTTGAAAATAACCCGAGAAACCATCAAGAAAGCAGTAATATTCATTACCAGCTAGTCGTTCAAGCATTTGGTCCATGAAAGGTAGAGGGAAATGATCCTTTCTCGGGCCGATATTTGGCATGTACTTCATACTTCATATCTTCGAGAGACGTTCTTGAGATAATGGTCTTCTCATCATAATAGAGTTTTCTTCACTTGGAGACTTTTGAGGGGTACTCCAACTTTGTTGACCACGACTTCATGATTATTTCTTCAATCTCTAATTGGGATTTTGAGATACAACGATCCGCCTCCTTTTCGGACTTGGATCTATTTATCCTCATACCTTGTTAGGGTCTTTTCGGATAGACTTCTCCATGATCTATTTATCCTTAGCAAGCCAATGCCGGGCTTGTCCCTCTAAAGAAAAGGGAAAAAGTTGTAACCTTATCACTTCTTGTGAAACTCCATTGAACTTGACCGTGTTAGTGAGTTGTAGAAATCTCTTGATGTGGTCGTGTGGATCATCAATGGTGCGTCCCAAGAACGGTTGAGCTGAGACCATCTGGATAAAGCCTGACTTGAGCTCGAAATTGTTGGCAGCAATTGGTGGTATAACAATTGGATCCGTGTTGCCATCAACATGAGCTTGCAGCAATTCAATCATTGGGCGATTATCCGGAAGGTGCTCATTGTTGTTGTTATTCATGTTGTTGAAAGGCGGGTTGTTGTTGTTATTATTGTTGTTCGGAGGTGGTATGTTATTGTTGTTTTGTACACCAGCCATGTCTACGTTATCGAGAGGCTCGGGCTCTTGATAAGACGTGGATCGAGTGCGCATACACCTGCAAAAGAACGAACAAAGAAAAACAAAGCAAAAATATTTTTGGTTTTTATTGTTTTTTACTTTTTAGGATTTTTGAGAATTTTATATTTTTTAGTTGTTTTTGATGATTTTCTTGAAAAAGTAACGTTCACAGGGAACGGATCCCAAAATCCAATTTCTCACAAAAAACTTTTGATCTTAACGAGAAGAGCCGGCAGCGGCGCCATTTGATACAAAGATTTTTGCTAGGTTCAATTTTACTCTCGATATCCTCTCGAATTGATCTAGGTCTTAAGTGGAATGATTGTTCTTGGTTACTAAATAAAGGGGTTGGGTTTTCTAGTCTAATAAAAAGTGGAAATGAAAGTTTAAATCAAAGGCAATTACTTTAATTATGATTAACAAAAACTTGGTTGAAAATTTAAAGTTCAAATTAAAATTAAAGTTAACATGTAAATTGTGAAATATGAGTGAAGAAACAGTAAATCAACAACAGTAAAACAGTAACTATACTCAAAAATAACTGATCCGGAACTTTAAACCTTGATTCGGAACTAACTGATTCGGAAGATACTATTCATTCATTCGGAACATGCTCATTCGGAACATACTCATTCGGAACATACTCATTCGGAACTTTCCGAATGAAGGTTCACTCGGAACTTGCTGGATCGGAAGACACTGATTCAGAACCTTCAGCTTGATTCGGAAGATTTACTTGGTTCGGAACTTTAATGCTTGGTTCGGAAGTTTCCGAATGAAGGACTCATTCGGAACTTTTTTAGCTGATTCGGAAGATCTGGAAACCCAGTTACAGTAACAGTATGGCGAAGAACAAGGAACACGAATTTGATCAAAATCAAACCAAGTACTTAAAAAGTTTTTACCAAATTAAACACAAATCATTTAGATACCATGAGCAACGAATCCCACTAATAAAAACACAAATCCAAACAACTTTTGAAGATCAAACCAAGAAAAATAAAACTTAAGAACTTGAAGATAAAGATGAAGATGAACAAGATTAATTGGAAGGATTGAACAAAACTTTGAATTGAATGATTAATGTTTTAACAAGATTAAACAAAGATTAAAATTACAAGATTAAAGAGCTAAAAATAAAAATCACCAATCACCCTAGTGGTGATGGTGTTCTACGAACCAGGAGGAAGAGTGGGGAGGAAGAAAGAAAAAACTAAAAAAACTCCCCTAAAATGTGTGAGGGGAAGGCTATTTATAGCCTTGTCCTTTGGTTGGTGAGTGGGCTTTCTCCCGTTCTTCTTGTCTTTTCGTCTTTTCAGAAAAGTTTCCGTTTTCGATTCTGATTCGGGATTTGTCGTCTATTAAATTCAACTCGTCTTTTAATTTCTTCGTTTAAAGGACTTGAGTTTCTTCGACTTAGATAAATCTTCCATCTTTGGTCCTTTTCTTCGATAAATCTTCGAATAGGCCCAGTGACTTCAAATCTTTTGCATCTCTTGGACAATAGACTTTATCTTGAGTCTTTTTCTTCAGTAAAACCCGTGCAATCCCATGTTTTCTTCAATAATCATTCGGTTGGCTCTGAAAACACAATAAACACAAAAACCACGCATAATTCCAAACAAATGATATTAAATACGTGTTTTGGTCTCGTTTTAGCCCGAATTAAGTGGTAAAAGAATGGGTGTTTACACACCTATCAGGGGCGCTCTCGGATAGCGTTAAAAGGGCCATGTGCTCTCTTTTAAGTGCAAACCTCTACATATTCGCATGGGAGCCAAAACATATGACGGGTGTGCCACGTGCGATAGCAGAGCATAAGCTCCAGATCCGCCAAGGGTACCAACCCATCAAGCAAAAGAAGCACGGCCAGGCGCCCGAGCGCAGCCAAGTGATACTGGAGGAAGTGCGTAAGCTAGTGGACGCAGGCATCATGCGCGAGGTATACTACCACGAGTGGTTATCTAATCCGGTCATGGTCAAGAAACATGACGGAAGTTGGCGCATGTGTGTGGATTTCACGGATCTGAACAAGGCATGCCCACAGGACTGTTACCCGTTACCAGAAATCGACTGGAAGGTGGAGTCCTTGTGTGGATATCCTTTCAAATGCTTCTTGGATGCATATAAAGGGTATCACCAAATCCAGATGGCGGAGGAAGATGCAGAAAAAACGGCGTTCCACACGAGCCAGGGCGTATATTGCTATACGAAAATGCCGTTTGGATTGAAGAACGCCGGCGCTACGTATCAGCGGTTGGTGGATAAAGCTTTCGAATCACAAATAGGACGCAACTTGGAAGTATATGTTGATGACTTGGTGATAAAAAGCCACACGGAGGAGGCACTTCTCCGGGATGTCCAGGAGACATTCGACACGCTGAGAAGGATTAACATGAAGTTAAATCCAAAGAAATGTACGTTTGGTGCAACAGAAGGAATGTTTCTGGGATATTTGATTGACCCAAACGGCATCAAGCCTTGTCCAGAGAAGACGGACGCAGTGATATGACTACCGTCCCCGTAGACACGGAAGGAGGTGCAGTCCCTGAATGGGAAGTTAGTCGGGCTGAATAGATTCCTGTCTAAATCCGCAGAGAAGTCATTACCCCTATTTAAGACACTCAAGAAGTGTATTAGAAAGGGAGACTTCCGTTGGACGAAGGAAGCTGAGGAAGCTTTCGGCCAACTCAAGCAACATCTCGCATCTCTCCCTATGCTAGTAGCTCCCCGGCCAAAGGAGGAACTCGTTATGTATCTCTCAGCTACTCATGGCGCAATAAGCGCGGTACTTATGACGGATAGAGATACAATACAGACTCCGGTCTACTTTATAAGTAGAACACTACAGGGGGCGGAGCTGAATTATTCCTCCATGGAAAAATTGGTGTTAGCACTAGTATTTGCTACAAAGCGGTTGCGCCGGTACTTTCAGGCGCACCCAATTGTGGTAATCACGGATCAGCCAATCAAGCAGGTTATCTCTAGACCAGACGTGGCAAGGAGGCTGGAGAAATGGAGCATCCTATTGGGGGGGGCACAATATATCTTACAGACCAAGGACGGCGGTTAAAGGCCAGATCTTGGCAGATTTCCTGATCGAGAAGCCGGATGAGGAAGAACCAGTCATTAAGCAAGACGAGATCCCAACAGAACCTTGGGTGCTATTCACGGACGGATCCTCATGTACAGACGGGTCCGGGGCAGGTCTCATCCTCACGAATCCAGAAGGAATGGAATTCACATACGCCCTCCGTTTTGAGTTCACGGCCACCAATAACGAAGCGGAATATGAAGCATTAATCGCGGGTTTAAAAATCGCCGCTAGAATGGGAGTCCGCAACCTTGAGGCCTACGTGGACTCACGCCTTGTCGCGAACCATATTCTAGGTGGGTATGTGGCTAAGGAGGACAACATGGTGAGGTACTTGGAAAAAGTCAAGACGTTAATCGCGACTTTCAGTAAGTTTTCCATCAAGCAGGTGCCAAGGGGCGAGAACAAGAAAGCGGATGCTCTTAGCAAGATCGCATCCACGAGCTTCGCCCACTTGTCTAAACAGGTTTTGGTGGAAATACTCAAGGAGAAATCTATCACGGAAGGGGAGATAGCCGCTATAGTTGAGGAGGAGGGACCCACGTGGATGACTCCAATCATCAACTATTTGACTAATGAAACCCTCCCAGACGAGGAAAAAGCAGCAAGGCGCATTAAAAGGAAGTCGCAACATTTTGAACTTCGAGAAGGCATCCTTTACAAGCGCTCTTTCTTGCAGCCGTGGCTGCGGTGTGTTGGACCACGCCAGGCGGCCTACGTCATCAGTGACATACATGAAGGGTTGTGCGGCATGCATGCAGGCCCACGATCCGTGGTAGCCCGAGCCTTACGAACAGGATACTATTGGCCCACCATGCACAGAGACGCGCGCGACATGATTCGCAAGTGCAATGATTGCCAAGTGCATAGGCCAGTACCGCGGCACCCGCAGCAGGAGCTTACACCTATCACGCCCCCATGGCCATTTTACAAGTGGGGAATTGACATTGCAGGACCATTCCCTGTAGCTGCGGGGGGGGGGGGGGGGGGGTTAAATTCTTGATTGTCGCAATGGATTACTTCACACGATGGATAGAAGCCAAGGCAGTCAAGTCTATCACAGGTAAGCAGGTCAAGAAGTTTGTGTGGGAACACATTGTGTGCCGTTTTGGTCTGCCAGGAGAAATCATCTCGGACAATGGCAAGCAGTTCACGGACAACCCATTCAAAGATTGGTGTGCATCATTGAACATCAAACGGCGCTTCGCGTCCGTTAAGCATCCACAAACGAACGGCCTTGTCGAACGAGCAAATAGGAGCTTGGGGAATGGAATCAAGGCGCGGCTGGATGAACGACATGGCAAATGGGTCGACGAGTTGTCACACGTGCTATGGGCACATAGAACCATGATCAAAACAGCCAACGGAGATACTCCATTTGCATTGGCTTACGGCACTGAAGCCGTTATACCAGCAGAAATAGGGATGCCTACCATCCGCACGGCGGAGGTTAACGTTGTCACAAACGATGAACAACTGCGAATCAACCTGGATCTGTTGGAAGAGAAAAGGGAAATAGCAGCCATCAATGAGGCTAAGTCCAAGGCTAAGATGAAGGCTTATTATGACGCCAAGGTCAAGGGTGTTTCTTTTCGACCGGGAGACTACGTCTATCGTGCTAATGAAGCGAGTCGAGTGGAGAATACAGGAAAACTGGGCCCTAAATGGGAAGGACCGTATGAAGTCACTGAAACCTTGGGACGAGGCGCGTACAAGTTACGTGATATGGATGGCCGCGACCTAGAGCGCACATGGAACATATCCAATCTCAAAAGGTGCTATCTTTGAAAGCTACGGCTTCCGCATGGGTACTTCGCTATAGGCGGTCTTAATAAAGAACCATGCGGGTTATTTGTTTTGTTTGTTTTTCTTATGTTTTTTTAAGTTTCCCTTCTTGTTTTTTAGGACTTGTCGTCATTATTCAAACAAAAGTGTAAACGTTCTAATAAAATGCCGTGGTGCCTAGCTAGCTCCACGGCCTGTTTCGTGCAAATCATTTTCCTTTCTTTGTTAGATTCTTTGTTAGCCGTATGAATTTTACTTGTATTATAATATGCCATGTTTCATTCGTATGCATTCTCTCAAATTACCGTACATGTACTATACGCCCCCAGGTGGGGTAAGAGGATTAAGTGAACCTACTAATTCAACTTGTCGCGTAAGAGGGATGCAACCCCAGCCGTACGGATCATGTATCCTTACTAGACACCTTACTCACAAGACGTTGGGGTAAGTTTTTTGTGTACCGTATCCACACGGTACTCTGCATAGTAAAGACGCACGTCGCATGTCTAGTAAATTATAGACTTGTATGTATTTTTTCTTTATGTGTAAGACGTGATACGTCACGCGGCATTAGAATACAATGAAATACACAAGTTTCAAAATTAACAATAAACAAAATGACCGTGGTTGTCACGGACTTATAAAATAAAAGGACAAGTTATTACATATATGTCTTAACCGTGTACATACACGGACGAATATAGTCACAAATGTTTACAACATATCAGTTACAAGGGGGAAGGAATTCTTCTAGATCCTTCTTCCCTTCCTCAATTAAAGCACGAAGGACCTCCCCGCGAGCATCTTTCCCGTCCTGAACTTTGACTGCAAGAGCGTCTAAGGCTTCACCCTGCAGGTATGGCATGTAACAACTAGACTGGGGGGACATGATGGATAGAAGCCACATATGGATGTGGTGTCATGTTGTGCCGTACCATATGAGCTAGTGGGGTGGGATAATGTATTTTGTCCCACCTCACTAATTTACGGGTATTCCTCGATTCTAGTTTTCTCGATTTGCGTGCCCTCGGGTCGTTTCACGAAAAACGTTTTTATAAATTATGAATCAACGTCACAAAACAAATCCAATAAAAATTGTCTCATCAAAACGGAGTTCAAAAACGTAAATACGTAATCCTAAGGTTTCTGGTTTAGTCGTAAAGGACGTTAAAATAAAATCGTAAGTCCTACTCTATTCTCGTAAATTTGTGAGTTTATGAACTAACACAAATTTAAAACTCCAAAATAATATTCACGGATAAATTTATTTTCTGAAATGTCGGACTGTCACCAAAGACGGTGTATGTAAACGTAAGCACGTAACGTTGAATCCTCTGGTTTAGACGTCGTCGACGCTACTTCAAGACGTAAATCCAAATTTCTTCCCAAAAATAAGTGAGTTCATAATATAACATTAAAATAATATTTTTAAATAATATTTGAGAACAAAATATCAACCATAAATTGACGGATTGTCACAACTAGCCTTCGAAACCAAATTAGTGGATTCACTCAAGAAAATGATGAATCACTTTTCGCTGCTTGGGAACGCTACATTGTTTTGATCGACCGTTGTCCAAATCATAACATGCTCCCTGTCACTCTCATTGATACTTTCTACAACGGTCTAACTTACGTGATCGTGATACGATTAATGCCGTCACCGGTGGTACTTTTATGAAAAGGAGACCAGAGGAGTGTAGAGAGTTAATTGAAAACATGACTACTCACCACAAGAATTGGGATTCATCCGCATCCTCAAGATCAAACCCGAGATTCAATGTTTCTTCTACTTCTTCCAACCCTGATATGACCGAAATGACCCGCGCAATGGTCGAAATGAGCAAAAATATGCAACTTTTTGTTACTAACCAAAATCAACAAGCTAAAGCTGTTGATATTTCTTGTGAAACGTGCGGTGGTCCTCATTCTTACAATGATTGCCCCTCTACCCAAGGCAATCTTTGTGAAAACGTTAACGCGGCATTCGGTAACTATTCCACGGGAGGCAATCAGTCTCGCCCTCAAGGAGACCGTAACTTGCTAAGTTATCGTTCCAACAAGTTTCTATCTCCACCCGGTTTTCCTCCTCAAAACCAAAACCAACAAAACTTCAATAGAAACAATCAAAGCTAACCTCGAGCTGCCAATCAATATCAATCCCAAAGAAACCCATATCCACCTCAAGGAAATAATCAAGCTTACCAAGCCCCACCTCTCAATCAACCCACGACATTGAACCAAGACCTCAAAACTTACATGAGGACCAATAGAGAGATGGTGACGAACCTTCAAAGCCAACTCATTAACTTGAAGGGTGACATGGCGAAACAAAGGAACGATATTCGAGCCGAGCAAAGGAACGACATGCGAACTTCGCTGAGCAATCAAACGAACGACTTAAGAGATATGATGGCTTCGTTTTTCCAAAGTAATCAACCCTCTACTTCAGGTTCTCTTCCGAGTAACAACGTTGCTAACCTAAGAGGGGAGATGAAAGCAATCACCACTTGAAGTGGAAAAGGTTATAAGGAACCTGAGATTCCTACACCTACTCCCCAGATTGTGACTAAGGAGAAAGAGCAACTTTTCCCAACTCCTTTACCTTCCAACCCCACCCCTCCACCACCTAAGGATGTGAGTGGGAATTCCATTACAGAGCCTTTATCTAAACCCAATATACCTTATCCCTCAAGGTTGAGGAAAGAGAAGTTGAAGAACAAGGATGATATTCAGGTTTCTAACTTTCTTAAAATGCAAACAACTGAATTTCAACATTTCCTTTGTCGAGGCTCTCGCTCACATGCCGAAGTATGCTAAAATGTTTAAAGATCTTCTTAGTGATAAGGAGAAACTCCTTGATATCGCTCAGACCCAACTTAATGAGAATTGTTCTGCAGTGATCATAAGGAAATTACCAACCAAACTTGGTGATCCGGGTCGTTTTCTCATTCCTTGCAACTTCCTCGGGGTAGAGAATTATATGGCCCTAGCCTATCTAGGTGCTAGTATAAACTTAATTCCATTAAGTGTTTGGAAACAATTATCTCTACCCGAGCTAGTCCCCACACGAATGACATTGGAATTAGCTAACCGTACGGTTGCTTATCCGGTGGGGATAGCCTAAGATGTCTTCGTCGGTGACGACAAATTCACCTTTCCGGTGGATTTTGTTGTCGGTGACTACGAGATGGATCCCCGTGTTCCATTAATCGTTGGACGTCCATTCTTGAGGACCGGTCACACTCTCATTGATGTAGCCGCGGGCGAATTAATCATGAGAGTTGGTGACGATAAAATCGTCTTCAACATGGGTAAACTTTCTAAGCAACCTTATGAAAACGAGAGCGTTAATTTCATTGACGTTCTTGATGAGGCTTGTGAAGAGCATTTCAAAGACCCTTATAAAAGTGGTTCTTCTTCTCTAACCATTGTTGAGACCGTTGCCTCTATTGCTCCATCACTAACTCCATTTGGAGAAAGTGATTACCTTTTGAAAGAATTTGAAGCAACTTTAGGGGATGTGGACTTACAATATGACGATTCTCCCACCGATTGGGAAGAAGACATTCGTACCATTGAGAAACTTCTCAATGAGGATCATATTTCTCCACCATCCCCTAAGGAAATTTTTATCGATGATCCGAATTTGACTACGCCTTCAATCGACAATCCTCCGGATTTAGAGCTTAAGGATATACCGTCTCATCTCGAATACGTGTTCCTTGAATACAATAAGAAGTCACCCATCATAATCGCAAAGGACTTGAAAGAAGACGAAAAATCTCGACTTATCGATGTGCTGAAGAATCATAAGAAAGCAATTGCTTAGAAAATTTCCGATATTCACGGAATTGATCCGAACTTTTGTACTCATAAAATTCTCATGGAAGACGACTTTAAACCCGCAATCCAAAGCCAAAGAAGGGTTAATCCAAAAATTCATTGCGTCATCAAGAAAGAAGTTATTAAACTTCTAGATGCCATAATTATTTACCCTATTTCGGATTCGCCATGAGTTAGTCCCGTCCATTGTGTGCCTAAGAAAGGCGGAATAACCGGTGTTCCCAATGAAAACAACGAGTTGATTCCTACTCGACTTGTTACGGGTTGGCGAGTTTGCATAGACTATCGCAATCTCAATGATGCCACTCGCAAGGATCATTTCCCTCTTCCTTTCATGGATCAAATGCTCGAGCGTTTAGCAGGTAATGATTATTATTGCTTCCTAGACGGTTTTTGCGGGTATTTTCAAATTCCCATCGATCCTAAAGACCAAGAGAAAACCACATTCACTTGTCCTTATGGAACATTTGCTTACAAAAGCATGCCTTTCGGCTTATGCAATGCTCCTGGGACTTTCCAAAAGTGTATGATGGCTATATTCCATGACATGGTTGAAGAAACTATGGAAGTCTTTATGGATGATTTCTCGGTCTATGCTGATTCTTTCTCTACTTTCCTTGCCAATTTAGAACGTATGCTCAAACGGTGTGAAGACACTCGTCTTTTTCTTAATTGGGAAAAATGTCACTTCTGTGGAAACCTTGGTTTCCTCGAATCTTTTAGCTACTAGGAATGATCATTGTTCATATGATTAACATAATCAAAGTGGAATTAGAACAACAACCATTAAAAAGGTATTTGAGCAAAAAGAACATGAATTAAACAAACGGATTTCTCATTATATTAATAACAAACAATCACTAGGTGTGTGTACATTGAATCCCACACCTAGTCGACACATGCTTTAAGTTTACATTGTATATGAAAGTTATGAATAAACCTAATACCCTTGGTTCCTTTTATTGTGTAAGGAATAGGGTTTACAAGAGATAAGAATGAATAAATATGTAAATCTTCTACTCAAATAAACTAATAAAGAATATAATCTGCATACTTATCTAAATAGAAGCTTCCAACAGCACTTGTCTACGTTTCTGTCAATGCTTGGATTGCATGTGACAATGCTTGGATTGCACATGAAAATGCTTGTCAATGTTGACTTTTGTCAACGCCCGATTTGCACTTGACAACACCTGATTTGCTCTTGTCAACGCCTGAATAAATGTCTTCATGTTTTCTTTGTTTTTGAGTTTCTGCCACATCAACTTTTTCACCCAACAATCTTCCCCTAGTTGATGTCGGCAAAACTCTTTACGTATCTCTTGTAAGTTGTACATGATGTTCAAATTGCTTCACCTTAATTGTAGCATGTATGTCTTCCCCTTTTTGTCACATCAACAGGGAAGTAAACAATGTATGCAATCTTGAAGATTCTCCAAATGTAGCTCTATGTAATGATCTTGAAGAAAAATAAATAAAGTAATCTTGATGTAGAAGTAGAGTAACCCAACCTTATGTTCCATGTCTTGCACTATCAATGTGATAAAGAACTTATACTGATGATTAAATATAAGTAGACCTTGATCCCTTGTCAATATTCTCATCCTTTGTGAGACACTGAGCACGATAATGTAACTCCTTCAAGTGTTTATGACAAGTCTTCGTCACCAATCATTAAAAGCACGAACAAGTTACCTTAAAAGTCCATGACTGTAAGTGCACGACTTTAAGATATTATAGAACGCAAACTCGCGAAAATCTTCTTCAATCATCAAACTTACCATAAGAATTCTTCCCCTTAAGCCAACACCTCTTCATGACGAATTTTAATGAAATAACATCTTCATACCATATGTAAAAGCACTGAATGGATTGTTGGGAATTAATTTTATGAGACAAAACAAGTATAATGAAACAAGAAGGACTTATATGCAAATATCAAGCTTTACAAGAATATGGAGCCCTTTCATACAACAAGGAGGACTTATTAGCAAAAGATGGAGGGACTTCTAATGTAATTAAAGTTTTCTTGTAAGAAAAGTCTTGTATTCTAGTATATATAGAATACAATGACCGTAGGTTTTATTCATCCCATGATTCACAATCTAGTCTTAAAGTTGAGTCGTGTGTTCTAGACGTGTTTAACCTTGTAAACACGTCTAGGTTTGTTACTTGTAATCGTTTGAAGTTTAATACAAGTAAACGTTGGAAAAGAAACACCTTGTTCGTAATCATTGTTCTAATTCCGCTATGTTTATCATATGAACATTGATTATCCTAGTAAGCTTAATCGATCCGTGAATAATGGTTTCTACAATTGGTATCAGAGCGGGTGGCTCTCGATACTAGGATAAACAAGGTGTTGAGTCGAAGAACGAAGAAAAAGCATAAAATCCGTGTAGGGTTTTATGGTCGGATCTCACTGCGCAGCCGTTTTCAAACTGTGATAACTCCTTCGTTAACCGTTGGATCATCGCCAAATTTTTTCTGGAGGTTCTCAGTATAGTTGTCTTGGATCTCACCGGAGTGATCGTCCATCTGATCAGTTATGGATGAGTTATTAATCGTAGAAGTTGACTGCAAAGAGTGGTATGGAAATTTCTGTTTTTGTTTTTTTTTTTATTAAATAAGATTAAGGGTTTCTTCCCCTAAACCCTAGATCGACTATAAAAAAAACAGAAAAGAAGTGTTGTTGTGTGATCGTGGTTGTATATATACTGCTGTAGCAAGAATGGTAATTAGGGTTTGATTGTAAACCCTAGATAGGTTTCGATGTATGTTTTATAAGAACTGCAACAGGTTAATGAATGATTATGTAGATTTGTGATATCATGGTGTTGATAACACCAGCAGAGATCGTGAGATTTTGGTTAAAAGCCACAAGGAATAAGTTGATTATGCTGCTATCCATGCTGAAAGTGACGTGGTACCAAGAAAAAGAGTCTACAAGATTAATATATGTTGCTGAATGTTTATTGAAAGAAGAGAAGAGGCTTTGGGGTATTTAGGAAATTTATGGAGCATACTGTGAGAACAAAAAGCAGCGAAGTAAAGAATACTTATATTGTAACTTCGATCAATATACAAAGAAAAAGAATTATGCTGGTCCAAGAATTGCAAAAGGTACGCTTGCTGCATTAACAAAAGGGTCAAACTTGGTGTGCCAGACATGACGTGTAATATTATGATAGGATAAGAGCTGCTGTAAGTTTATCTTTTCACTTTTGGGAGCTACTGTATATGTTCGTCATCATGTGAGTTTGATGATTTATTGCTGCAAGAAAAGAAAAGAACAACATGTGGTCCCAGTACATGTTGTGATGTACGTGTGTTTCTGTTCCAAGAAAAAGGCTACGATTTGTACTTGTGTTGTCAAGATCGATATACACAAATTAATGAGGTACATATTCTGACTTGACTACAACAGCAGGTACTTGGAGTTTGGCTTATGTTTAATTGGCATGTACGTATAAAGAATTGGCAGCAGACTGTGTACAAAATAAATTGGTACACAGCAAGGGAGTGGTTTCACGTGTATGCGTGTATCAAAAGAAAGAAAAGTAACCACAAAAGGAAGTATATATCATTGCATAATGACAAAGTATATACTTTGTATATATTTTGTACTTATGTGTTATTGCATAATGACAAGGTACACATACGCACGTTACTATGCTAGTACTTTTGTGGACCTACATATATGTGAAGTACTACTATGGTCCCAGATGGAGCAGCGATTCTACATGTGCAGTTATATGTTTCTCTTATGATTTGATGGTGGGTTCGTAGCACATTTGGAGCAGAAAAGAATAGTGAAAAGTGGTGTTTGATAGAAGAAGAGACAAAAGATGGTGTCAGTGGTTGAGTTAAGCCGCTGACAAGAATAAAACACACGCTGACAGAGAAAACGCTGACACGTTGTAATTTAAACGCTGACAGTGTGTTGTCCGATATATGGTTATTAAGCGCTGACAAGTATCGTCCGATATAGGACAATAAATACAAAAGATATATTGGATAACTCAGGATCTCGGACAGAACTGTCTGTTTAAATTTTTATGACTTGTTTTTGAAGATTGTGTTTGGTGCAATGACGTTTTATTTGATTATGTGACAAGGCTAACCTTGCGGTTACGTACCGACTTGGATTAGAAGCAGAACGCCGATAGAGGCAGCAGTTGCATAAAAGAAGAGGATGATATTGTACTTAGATGATTTTCATTGCAAATTGGAGGTTTCGATGAAGAGGTTTGATTATTGCTTCTTTGGTGTTGGAGTTGTTTTTTGCAGGTTTGTATTTTATCATATCTCAAAAGACTCGCCTCTCTTTTGAGATAACTTGCTTGTTCGTTTAAATGTTTGGTGACGAAGACTTGTCAAATCTAGCAACTAGATACCTTGCTATCACTTGAAGGAGTTACATTATCGTGCTCAGTGTCTCACAAAGGATGAGGATTTTGACAAGAGATCGAGGTCTGCTTATATTTACTCTCATCATATAAGTTCGACGTCACATGGATAGTGCAAGATATAAGGTACAAGCTTGGGAGATTCCACTTCTTCAACAAATAGGTTATATTCGTTTTTCTTCATTCGTAATCTACAATTAGAGTCTACATGGTTCGTGATTCATTTACATGCACCACTCAAGGGGAAGCGTTTATTAGTTGTTTATCTTTAGAAGACCCCTATTGGATGCGACAAAAAGGGGAAGAAGATTCAAAGATCAAGGTATACAACTTATTTTTATGTGGTGATATGTTTTACAAGAAATCTTACTTTAAGGGAAAGTTTGTTTCATTTGTGAAAGATCAAGATTTGAAGATTGGTTTTGTCATCATCAAATAGGGGAAGATTGTTGGGAATTAATTTGATGAGACAAAACAAGTATAATGAAACAAGAAGGACTTATATGCAAATATCAAGCTTTACAAGAATATGGAGCCCTTTCATACAACAAGGAGGACCTATTAGCAAAAGATGGAGGGACTTCTAATGTAATTAAAGTTTTCTTGTAAGAAAAGTCTTGTATTCTAGTATATATAGAATACAATGACCGTAGGTTTTATTCATCCCATCATTCACAATGTAGTCTTAAAGTTGAGTCGTGTGTTCTAGACGTGTGTAACCTTGTAAACACGTCTAGGTTTGTTACTTGTAATCGTTTGAAGTTTAATACAAGTAAACGTTGGAAAAGAAACACCTTGTTCGTAATCATTGTTCTAATTCCGCTATGTTTATCATATGAACATTGATTATCCTAGTAAGCTTAATCGATCCGTGAATAATGGTTTCCACATGGATAACTCTTTCACAAGGCTACCCCGATTACATAATCTAATATCCATCAAATTCTTCATGAATTGTTGCTAACTCGCATTAAAATCATTAATCCCTTTTTTAAAAAAATATTCGAGCCATTAATATCAACTTGATATTCTAGATAAAAACGGAGAATCCATGTACCTTTGCGTGTAAATACCTTCTTTTCGTGTGCTAAAAACGTATCAATTTTCCCAAACAGCAGCTATTCCTTTTGTTATCCAATATCCTCCTTTATCCAATATATTACCACTGTGTGTTGTCCAACATCGGACAACACTTGTCAGTGTTTGAAAAATAATATACCGGACAACAAGTGTCAGCACTTCCCAACAGTGCTTAACTTATTCTTGTCAGCGTCGAATCATAACCCTTGTCAGCACCTAAATCACAAACGTCAGCGCCTAAATAACAAATATCAGCTACTCATTTTCCAAGAGAAAACCACATTCACTTGTCCATATCACGTCACTGTTTTACCCACGTATGTATCCCACAAAATCAGGAAATAATATATCTCATTTGTAGTAGATATACTCAAAAATATATCCACCAAAAATCACGTTCAACATAGAAGATATCATATGACCAATTATGATTCCTAAAAATTCTCATGCTAACCTGTGATGTCCAAAATTCACACGTCAATCCCATCCTAAAAATCAGCAACCAATTCCATGATCTTTCTTCTTTTACTCTTGGCTGCCATAACGTGAACATGTGAAAAAGATAATTATTCATGATACCTTAGCCATGAATTAATTATCCATAAAAGTCGCACCATCAAATCAGAATATCATTCGTTGAATAGAAATTCAAAACAGAAGAATAAATAATCCCATAAAACACGGGCACCTTCCATAATTTTCGTCTAGTAATTCAGAATCGCAACATAACTGTAACCCTTGTTGCTTCATACAACGAATGAGTATGAATACACAGATTCATAACCTTGCTGATCATTCTATTTTTCTTCTTCTGCTGCTACGGTATATATGCCTTGATCAAGACATAAAATTAGGGTTTTTCTCCCCAAAACACTAATGACCAAACGCAGCAAGAACAAATAATCAACCTAGGGTTTATGAGCTGAAACCCTAACATCTTAACAGATCTGAATCATACACCGTTATGCATTATACCAACCTTCAAACCTCCAACTTTTATGCCTTAAGCTGATTTAGGGTTTATAGAAACCCTAATCATGATTTTATGTAAAAGCTGAAAATATGAAAATCATCTCTGCAGACAACTTTGACGCCTAATAACTTTTTTCTGAGGATAAAACATGACAATCCCTCCAGTGGATGTCTAGATATATGTATGTAGAACACACATAAAAAGTTTCGTGATGATCCAACGGTCCAATCAAAAGTTATGACCTTCTTAATACTGCTGCGCACAAAAAAACGTCCAGAAAAACCCTAGACGGATTTTTCTTTTCTTCTCGATACACGAACACCTTGTTTGTCCTAGCATCACGAGCCACGAGGCTCTGATACCAACTGTGGGAACCTTGGTTTCCTCGAATCTTTTGCTACTAGGAATGATCATTGTTCATATGATTAACATAATCAAAGCGGAATTAGAACAACAACCATTAACAAGGTGTTTGGGCACAAAGAACATGAATTAAACAAACGGATTGCTCATTATATTAATAACAAACAATCACTAGGTGTGTGTACATTGAATCCCACACCTAGTCGACACACGCTTTAGGTTTACATTGTATATGAAAGTTATGAATAAACCTAATACCCCTGGTTCCTTTTATAGTGTAAGGAATAGGGTTTACAAGAGATAAGAATGAATAAACATGTAAATCTTCTATTCAAATAAACTAATACAGAATATATTCTGCATACTTATATAAATAGAAGCTTCCAACAACACTTGTCTACGTTTCTGTCAATGCTTGGATTGCATGTGACAATGCTTGGATTGTACATGACAATGCTTGTCAATGTTGACTTCTGTCAACGCCCGATTTGCTCTTGACAACGCCTGATTTGCTCTTGTCAACGCCTGAACAAATGTCTTCATGTTTTCTTCGTTTTTGAGTTTCTGCCACATCAACTTTTTGACCCAACAACTTCATGGTAAAAGAAGGCATGGTTCTTGGTCATAAAATTTTCAAAGCCGGTCTTGAAGTAGATCGTGCTAAAGTTGATGTTATTGCTCAATTACCTCCACCTTCAACCGTGAAGGGTGTGAGAAGTTTCCTTGGTCATGCGGGCTTCTATCGTCATTTCATTCAAGATTTTTCTAAGCTCGCTCGCCCGATGACCCACCTCTTGGATAAAGATACTCCTTTTATCTTTTCTAAAGAGTGTATTGAATCTTTCAATCTTCTTAAGGATAAATTGACTAAGGCACCTGTCTTGGTTACCCCTAATTAGGAGTTACCTTTTGAATTGATGTGTGATGCTAGCGACTTTGCTATTAGAGCGGTTTTGGGACAAAGAGTGAACAAACACTTCAAACCAATCCATTATGCTAGCAATACAATGACGGGGGCTCAATTGCATTATACCACTACCGAAAAAGAGCTTTTAGCTGTAGTGTTTGCTTTTGAGAAGTTTCGCCCCTATCTTGTTCTTTCCACCACCATTGTGTATACCGATAATTCCGCGTTAAAGTACTTGTTAACTAAACAAGAATCCAAGCCAAGACTTATTCGTTGGGTTTTGCTCCTTCAAGAACTTAAAATAGAAATTCGTGATAAAAAGGGAGCAGAAAACCTAGCCGCGGATCATCTTAGTAGACTCGAGGATCCTTATCCAGCGGAGCTCCCAAATCAAGAGATTAATGACTCTTTTCCCCCTGAGGCCTTGATGTCTGTTAACTCCAATCTTGATGAAACCCCATGGTTTGCGGAAATTACAAACTATTTTGCGGGTGGAATTCTCAAAGAAGGGTTAACGTCCCAACAAAAGAAAAAGTTCTTTAATGACAATAAGCAATATTTTTGGGGACCCTTATTGATACACACATTTTGTATGGGTTCAGATTAAATCTCGGTATCCTCTCGAATTGATCTAGGCCTTAAGTGGAATGATTGTTCTTGGTTACTAAATAAAGGGGTTGGTTTTCTATTCTAATAATAAATGAAAATGAAAGTTTAAATCAAAGGCAATTACTCTAATTAAGATTAACAAAAACTTGGTTGCAAATTTAAAGTTCAAATTAAAATTAAAGTTAACATGTAAATTGTTAAATCAACAGTAAAACAGTAACATTAAAATACTCAAAAAAAATAACTGATTCGGAACTTTAGACCTTGATTCGGAACTAACTGATTCGGAACATGCTCATTCGGAAGTTACTATTCACTGGTTCGGAACTTTGCTTGGTTCGGAAGTCACTGGTTCGGAAGTCACTATTCACTCATTCGGAACTCACTGATTCGGAAGTTCAGCTTCGTTCGGAAGTTGTGCTTGGTTCGGAAGTCACTGTCACTGATTCGGAACTTAGCTTGGTTCGGAAGTCCTTGGTTCGGAACTTATGGACTTCCGAATGAAGGTGTTGATTCGGAACTTTAGTGCTTGATTCGGAACTTTCCGAATGAAGGTTTCATTCGGAACTTTTTTTTGTTTGGTTCGGAACTTCTGGGAACAGATACAGTAGCAGTAAAGGCGAAGAACACGGGACACAAAATTAATCAAAATCAAATCAAACACTTAAAAAGATTTTACCAATTTAAACACAAATCATTTAGACAATATAAGCAACAAATCCCACTAACAAAAACACAAATCCAAACAACTTTTGAAGATCAAATCAAGAAAAATAAAACTTAAGAACTTGAAGATAAAAATGGAGATGAACAAGATGAAATGAAAGATTAAACAAGAACTTTGAATTGAATGATTAATATTTTGACAAGGTGAAACAAGGATTAAAATTACAAGATCAAAGAACTAATAATAAAAATCACCAATCACCCTAGTGGTGATGGTGTTCTACGAACCAGGAGGAAAGAAAGGGAGGAAGAAAGAAAAACTAGCTAGCTCTAAAATGTGTATGGGATGGCCTATTTATAGGTGTTTCCTTTGGTTGGTGAGTGGGCTTTCTCCCGTTCTTCGTGTCTTTTCGTCTTTTCAGAAAAGCTTCCGTTTTCGATTCTGATTCGGGATTTGTTGTCGATTAAATTCAACTCGTCTTTTAATTTCTTCGTTTAATAGACTTGAGTTTCTTCGACTTATATAAATCTTCCATCTTTGGTCCTTCTCTTCGATAAATCTTCGAATAGGCCCAGTGACTTCAAATCTTTTGCATCTCTTGGACAATAGACTTTATCTTGAGTCTTTTTCTTCAGTAAAACCCGTGCAATCCCATGTTTTCTTCAATATTTATCCGGTTGGCTCTGAAAACACAATAAACACAAAAACCACGCATAATTCCAAACAAATGATATTAAATACGTGTTCTGGTCTCGTTTTAGCCCGAATTAAGTGGTAAAAGGATGGGTGTTTACACACCTATCAAATCCCCTACACTTAACCATTGCCATGCCCTCATGCAATGCTTAGTGATAAAGCAAGTTTACACTTTTCTCATAATTAATCAACCTTGGCCTTATTTAAAATTCTACTAAACAAAAATTAAAGAAATAAAACTTCAAAGATAATAAAGGGATAGAAAACCATTTTCACGTGAAAATAGCTACATGGAAATAACTTGTAGAGAAATCGATGACTTACATTAGGGCTTTGGTGCTGCGGAGATTTATCATCCTCAAGTTTCACGTTCCCCAAACTAAGCTTAAAAACGAGATCATTGTTATTATAAGTTAGCAATTCAAACACTTACACACATGGCTTAATTAAATGCTTAAACTCCCTTATTCCTAGGTGTATCTCTTATATTTTATTTTTGTCTTAGAATGATCATGAAGATGCATTTTTGGACTTATTTCGATAGTTCATTAGGGCTGAAAGCAAAGTAGGACGATTTGATCAATAGTTAGCTAAAGGACAAAATCTCTTAAAACTGCTTCTCGGGATATCAAAAAGTTCATATCTTGGCATAACTTGGTTCACGATTTGAGACCTTTCTCGGGCCGATATTTGGCATGTACTTCATACTTCATATCTTCGAGAGACGTTCTTGAGATAATGGTCTTCTCATCATAATAGAGTTTCTTCGCTTGGAGACTTTTGAGGGGTACTCCAACTTTGTTGACCACGACTTCATGATTATTTCTTCAATCTCTAATTGGGATTTTGAGATACAACGATCCGCCTCCTTTTCGGACTTGGATCTATTTATCCTCATACCTTGTTAGGGTCTTTTCGGATAGACTTCTCCATGATCTTTATGGGAGTTGATTGCTTTTCGTCGTGAGTCTTGATCCTTCATATTGACTTTAGGAATAATGCTTTTCACATCACTTTGGATCTTCAGCAATAAGATTGAATCCTCATGCCTTGTTAGGGCCTTTTCGGACTCGCCAATCTTCGCGCCCCGCTTCATAAGTTATGCCTTGGCTATGAACTCTTATCATTACCGAGCAACTTTTAAACGATCTTGGGCTAGAAGCTAAGTAACTTTTCAAATCGTAAGACCTTACTTATTGCATATAAATTATTAGCAAGTGATGGGAGAATAGGCAAATAATTACACCAAGTGAGCTTGCGCAAGAATACCGACTTATAATTGACTCTATCATTTCTCGTCCTCCACAATTTAAAATCTCAAGTAATGAGACTCGTGGACACTTAGCCTAATAAACCAATTAAGGTCTATATGGTTAAGGATACTAGCTAGAATAAACTTGGATAAGTCTATTCGGGTTGAGTCAAAATAAACGCAACGGGCCTAATACGTCAAAGATCCCTAAACTAGCTACACCACTTTATTAATATTTTTGACTTTATTGCAGAATATATACATATGAAAACAACGATAAAAATTTAAAAATTACGACTAAATGGCCAAAGTTAATAAAAAATTTGAAAAATGTTGAAAAGTATGATTTTCCGGTTAAATGAAGGCATTTTCATGGAAAAGTCCACTTAACTTCGATAGAAGTCCCCCCTACACTTAAGATAAACATTGTCCTCAATGTTTAAGCATGTGGGAGAAGTCTCCCCTACACTTATGACATTGTGCACGTTGTTTAACTCAAGTTAAGGAAGAGACGACTAACGTGATCAATTTCAAATGTGAGTATGAAGAAAATTGAATCACGATAGTTGAGAGATAGAACCGGATTTCGGATAAACACGGGAGCACGGTTCTTCAAAGATTCCAAGAGTGCACATATCCCTGTAATCACATCACCACACAAAGGCAAACACATATAGAAGTCCCCCCCTACACTTAGGGGATTAAAAACATACAAGGATAGATACTCGGGCTGCCTCCCGAGGAGCGCTTGTTTTTGTTAACCGAGTCACGAGCCTGACTCGACCCAAAATTAGTTCATGGGGAACGTGGTGAGGGATGGAATCACCTCCTTAGAGGTGTCCTCACCAAAGTACAACTTCACTCGTTGGCCATTCACCTTAAAATTTGGTCCATTAGGTTGAGCGAGCTCGAGAGTACCATATGGAAAAATTTGGGCAATGGTGAATGGGCCGGACCAACGAGATTTGAGCTTTCCCGAAAAGATTTTCAACCGAGAGTTAAAAAGTAAGACTTTGTCTCCAACATGGAACTCTCGGTTTTTGATCTTAGAGTCGTGAATGAGCTTAGTTCTTTCCTTATAGATCAAAGAATTTTCATAAGCCTCATTCCGAAGTTCATTCAGCTCATTGAGTTGGATCTTGCGTAGGTCACCGGCTTTGTTTATATCAAAATTAGCCCACTTCAAGGCCCAATAAGCCTTGTGCTCCAACTCAATGGGGAGGTGGCACGCTTTCCCGTACACAAGACGATAAGGCGTACAGCCGATCGGGGTCTTGTAAGCAGTACGGAAAGCCCACAAAGCATCATCCAATTTATCAGCCCATGAGGCACGATGCTCCCCCACAGTCCTTTCAAGAATTCGCTTCAGCCCTCGGTTGGATATTTCAGCCTGGCCATTAGTTTGTGGGTGGTAGGCTGTGGAAAGACGATGGTTTACACCGTACTTAGCCATGACTCTAGCAAATTGGTCGTTGCAGAAATGAGTCCCACGATCACTAATAATGGCGCGAGGCACACCGAATCTAGCGAAAAGAGCTTTCAAAAAGTTACAAACCACCCTTGCGTCATTAGTAGGCAAAGCTTTGGCTTCAACCCACTTTGAAACGTAGTCAACGGCTACAAGGATGTATTTGTGTCCTTTAGACGAAGGGAATGGCCCCATAAAGTCGATCCCCCAAACATCAAAAATTTCACACTCTTGAATGAAATTCTGAGGCATCTCGTCTTTATGTGTGATTTTGCCTTGCTTTTGGCAAACATCACATCGCTTGACCATATCGTGAGCGTCACGATATATGGAGGGCCAATAAAATCCCGAATCAAACACTTTCTTAGCGGTGTAGTTGGGACCAAAGTGACCACCGGTGGGTCCTTTGTGGCAAGCATCAAGGATGTCCGACGCTGCCGGTCCATCAACACATCGGCGAATTATCAAATCAGCACATTGTTTGAATAGGTAAGGGTCGTCCCAAAAGTAAGTCTTGATGTCGGTAAAGAACTTCTTCTTTTGCTGGGACGTCAACCCTTCCTTGAGAATTCCACCCGCCAAGTAGTTTGCAAAGTCCGCAAACCACGGGGTTTCATTCGGCTTCGAGTTTACAGAGAATAAGGTCTCCAAGGGAAAAGAATCATTGATTTCTTTCGTCGGATGATCCCCTTGGTATGGATCCTCAAGTCTGCTAAGATGGTCCGCGGCTAGGTTTTCTGCTCCTTTTTTATCGCGGATTTCGATTTTAAATTCCTGGAGCAGCAAAACCCAGCGAAGAAGTCTTGGTTTGGAATCTTGCTTTGTCAACAAGTACTTCAACGCGGAATGATCGGTATACACAATGGTGGTGGAAAGGACAAGATAGGGGCGGAATTTTTCAAAAGCATAGACAACGGCTAAAAGCTCTTTTTCGGTTGTCGTATAATGCAATTGTGCCCCAGTCATTGTCTTGCTAGCGTAATGGATTGGTTGGAAGTGTTTATTCACTCTTTGTCCAAGAACCGCTCCAATAGCAAAATCACTAGCATCGCACATCAACTCAAAAGGCAGCTCCCAATTAGGGGTAACTAAGACGGGTGCCTTAGTTAGCTTATCCTTAAGTAAGTTGAAGGCTTCAAGGCACTCGTTGGAGAAGATAAAAGGAGTATCTTTTTCCAAGAGGTGGGTCATTGGGCGAGCGATTTGAGAAAAGTCTTTGATAAATCGTCGGTAGAAGCCCGCATGACCCAAGAAACTTCTCACACCCTTCACAGTGGAAGGTGGAGGCAACTTTGCTATGACATTAACTTTAGCACGGTCTACTTCAAGACCGGCTTTTGAAATCTTATGTCCAAGCACGATGCCTTCTTTTACCATAAAATGGCATTTTTCCCAATTTAGAACAAGGCGAGTGTCTTCGCACCGCTTTAGCATACGTTCTAAATTGGCAAGGCAAGCAGAGAAGGAATCCCCGAAGACCGAGAAATCATCCATAAAGACTTCCATGGTTTGTTCAACCATGTCATGGAAGATAGCTAACATGCACCTTTGGAAAGTCCCGGGCGCATTACATAAGCCAAAAGGCATTCTTTTGTAAGCGAAAGTGCCGTAGGGACAAGTGAATGTAGTCTTCTCTTGATCTTGGGGATCGATGGGTATTTGAAAATAACCCGAGAAACCATCCAAAAAGCAGTAATATTCATTACCGGCTAATCGTTCAAGCATTTGGTCCATGAAAGGTAGAGGGAAATGATCCTTTCTCGTGGCATCATTGAGTTTGCGATAGTCTATACAAACTCTCCACCCAGTAACGAGACGAGTGGGAATCAACTCGTTGTGTTCATTGGGAACAACGGTTATTCCGCCCTTCTTGGGCACACAATGGATTGGACTAACCCACGGTGAATCCGAAATAGGGTAAATCATACCCGCATCAAGAAGTTTGATAACCTCTATTTTGATGACTTCATGGATTTTTGGATTCACCCTTCGTTGGCTTTGAATAGTGGGCTTATAGTCGTCCTCCATGAGAATTTTGTGCGTGCAGAAGTGAGGATCAATTCCACGAATGTCCGAAATCTTCCAAGCAATAGCCTTCTTGTGATCTTTCAACACAGCGACAAGTCGGGCTTTCTCTTCATCCTTCAAATCCTTAGCAATGATGACTGGCGACTTCTTCTCTTCTTCGAGGAATGCATACTCAAGATGGGGTGGCAACTCCTTAAGTTCCAAATCCGGAGGATTGTCGACGGGAGGCGTATTCGAAGTCGGAGTCTCGATAGCAATGATAGTGGGAGATGGAGGGGAAGGGTTGTCTTCTTTGAGGAGGTTTGCAATGAAACTGAGGTCTTCATCCCAAGTGGCAGTAGAATCGTCATTGTCTTGCTTCACATCTCCTAGGCTGGCTTCCAAATCTTTCCAAAGGAAATCACTCTCTCCAAATAGAGATAGTGATGAGTCGATAGAGGAAACGGTCTCAACATTGGGAAGAGAAGTAGGAATGTTTTTACAAGCATCCTTGAAGTGTTCTTCACAAGCCTCATCAAGAACGTCAATACAATTAACATTCTCGTAAGAAGAAGGCTGTTTAGATAACTTTCCCATGTTGAAGACTACTTTATCGTCACCCACTCTCATGATAAGCTCACCGGCTTCAACATCAATGAGAGTGCGACCGGTCCTCAAGAATGGACGACCAACAATGAGTGGCACTCGTGGGTCCATCTCGTAGTCGACGACAACAAAATCGGCAGGGAAGGTGAACTTGTCGACTCCTACAATGACATCTTCGGCTATCCCCACTGGATAAGCAACCGTACGGTTGGCCAATTCCAAAGTCATTTTAGTGGGGACTAGCTCTGGGAGAGATAATTGCTTCCAAACACTTAGAGGCATGAGATTAATACTGGCACCTAGATCGGCTAGGGCCATGCAATTCTCTACTCCCGGGAAATTGCAAGGGATAAGAAAACGACCCGGATCACCAAGCTTGATTGGCAATTTCCTTAAGAGCACTGCAGAGCAGTTCTCATTAAGTTGGGTGTTGGCGAGATCGAGGAGCTTTTCCTTGTCGCTCAGAAGATCTTTAAACATTTTGGCATACTTGGGCATGTGAGCGAGAGCCTCAGCGAAGGAGATATTGAAATTCAGTTTCTTGAACATTTTAAGGAAATTCGAAACCTGAATATCATCCTTGCTCTTTTGCTTCTCTTTCCTCAACCTTGAAGGATAAGGTATATTGGAAGAAGAGGAAGGTTTTAGGGGAATAGGGTCACTCACAACCACGGGTGGAGGAGGGGTAGAAAGAAGAGGTGGAGAAAATGGGGGAGGAGAAGGAATAGGAGCAGGCGACTCGTTCTCCTTAGTCACAACCACCGGTGGAGGTATAGGAAGCTCGGGTTCCTTGGTACCTTTACCACTTCTAGTAGTGATTGCTTTCATCTCCCCTCTTGGGTTCGCAACGGTGTTACTCGGAAGAGTACCCGAAGAAGAGGGTTGACTACTTTGGAAGAAACTAGCCATCATGTTCCTCAAGTCATTCGTCTGACTATCCAACGTGTTTCTCATATCAGCTCGCAAATCATTTCCTTGCTTGACCAAATCTGCCTTCAAGTTGCGCACTTCCTCTTGGAGATTTCCCACTATTACATCATTGGTCCTCATATAGGTGGCGACCTCTTGGTGTAGTGCAGTGTTGGTCTGGTTTGAAGAAGCATTGTATGCAGGTGGTTGGTAAGCAGGTTGTTGGTATATTTGATTGTTGCGTTGAGGTGGTTGTTGCTGCTTGTGAGGTGGAATGTATGGTTGTCGAGGTTGTTGTTGTTGTTGAGTAGGGCGGTTAAGGTTTTGTTGTTGGTTTGGGTTGGTTGGAGGAAAGCCAGGTGGTGAAAGATAGTTGTTGCTGCGGTAGCTAAGCAAGTTACGGTCACCTTGAGGTCTAGTTTGTTGGTAGGTGCCATATGCCGCATTCACATTCTCAGCAGGGTAATCTTGGGTGGCGGTACAAGTTGTGTAGGAGTGGGGACCACCGCATATTTCACAAGGTTGGCTGACAGCGTTCACTTGTGCATTTTTGGCGTTGTTGCTGTTGTTGTTGCTGACGGTGTGGGTGACAAGCGATTCAAGAAGCGTGGTAATTTTGTCTAATCGCTTGTCGCTGTCATTAGTGCTAGCACAAGCAACATTGGTTCTAATGCTCTTGGTTTGCACACGAGACTTGTTCTCAATGATATCCCAAGCAGCATTGGAAGTCTTAGCCAAGAGATTACCCCCCGAAGCACTATTCAGTGAATCTTGGTCATTTATGCTTAAACAATTGTAAAAAGTATTTATTTGATGAACTTTGGTAAAACCATGTTGTGGGCATTTTCTTAAAAGATCTTTAAAGCGATCCCAAGATTCACTGAATGACTCGTCGTACTTTTGTTCAAAGGTTATAATCTCATTCCGCAAAGCGGTAGTACGAGAGGGTGGAAAAAAGTAGTTGATAAACTTTGTTTCCAAATCCGTCCACGAGAGAATACTCTGTGGCGGTTCCTTAGCAAGCCAATGCCGGGCTTGTCCCTCTAAAGAAAAGGGAAAAAGTTGTAACCTTATCACTTCTTGTGGAACGCCATTGAACTTGACCGTGTTCGTGAGTTGTAGAAATCTCTTGATGTGATCGTGTGGGTCATCAATGGTTCGTCCAAAGAATGGTTGAGCTGAGACCATCTGGATAAAGCCTGACTTGAGCTCGAAATTGTTGGCGGCAATTGGAGGAATAACAATTGGATCCATGTTGCCATCGACATGAGCTTGCAGCAATTCAATCATTGGGCGATTATCCGGAAGGTGCTCATTGTTGTTGTTATTCATGTTGTTGAAAGGCGGGTTGTTGTTGTTATTATTGTTGTTCGGAGGTGGTATGTTATTGTTGTTTTGTACACCAGCCATGTCTAAGTTATCGAGAGGCTCGGGCTCTTGATAAGACGTGGATCGAGTGCGCATACACCTGTAAAAGAACGAACAAAGAAAAGCAAAGCACAAATATTTTTGGTTTTTATTGTTTTTTTACTTTTTAGGATTTTTGAAAATTTATATTTTTTAGTTGTTTTTGAAGATTTTCTTGAAAAAGTAACGTTCACGGGGAACGGATCCCAAAATCCAATTTCGCACAAAAAACTTTTGATCTTAACGAGAAGAGCCGGCAGCGGCGCCATTTGATACACACATTTTGTATGGGTTCAGATTAAATCTCGGTATCCTCTCGAATTGATCTAGGCCTTAAGTGGAATGATTGTTCTTGGTTACTAAATAAAGGGGTTGGTTTTCTATTCTAATAATAAATGAAAATGAAAGTTTAAATCAAAGGCAATTACTCTAATTAAGATTAACAAAAACTTGGTTGCAAATTTAAAGTTCAAATTAAAATTAAAGTTAACATGTAAATTGTTAAATCAACAGTAAAACAGTAACATTAAAATACTCAAAAAAAATAACTGATTCGGAACTTTAGACCTTGATTCGGAATAACTGATTCGGAACATGCTCATTCGGAAGTTACTATTCACTGGTTCGGAACTTTGCTTGGTTCGGAAGTCACTGGTTCGGAAGTCACTATTCACTCATTCGGAACTCACTGATTCGGAAGTTCAGCTTCGTTCGGAAGTTGTGCTTGGTTCGGAAGTCACTGTCACTGATTCGGAACTTAGCTTGGTTCGGAAGTCCTTGGTTCGGAACTTATGGACTTCCGAATGAAGGTGTTGATTCGGAACTTTAGTGCTTGATTCGGAACTTTCCGAATGAAGGTTTCATTCGGAACTTTTTTTTGTTTGGTTCGGAACTTCTGGGAACAGATACAGTAGCAGTAAAGGCGAAGAACACGGGACACAAAATTAATCAAAATCAAATCAAACACTTAAAAAGATTTTACCAATTTAAACACAAATCATTTAGACAATATAAGCAACAAATCCCACTAACAAAAACACAAATCCAAACAACTTTTGAAGATCAAATCAAGAAAAATAAAACTTAAGAACTTGAAGATAAAAATGGAGATGAACAAGATGAAATGAAAGATTAAACAAGAACTTTGAATTGAATGATTAATATTTTGACAAGGTGAAACAAGGATTAAAATTACAAGATCAAAGAACTAATAATAAAAATCACCAATCACCCTAGTGGTGATGGTGTTCTACGAACCAGGAGGAAAGAAAGGGAGGAAGAAAGAAAAACTAGCTAGCTCTAAAATGTGTATGGGATGGCCTATTTATAGGTGTTTCCTTTGGTTGGTGAGTGGGCTTTCTCCCGTTCTTCGTGTCTTTTCGTCTTTTCAGAAAAGCTTCCGTTTTCGATTCTGATTCGGGATTTGTTGTCGATTAAATTCAACTCGTCTTTTAATTTCTTCGTTTAATAGACTTGAGTTTCTTCGACTTATATAAATCTTCCATCTTTGGTCCTTCTCTTCGATAAATCTTCGAATAGGCCCAGTGACTTCAAATCTTTTGCATCTCTTGGACAATAGACTTTATCTTGAGTCTTTTTCTTCAGTAAAACCCGTGCAATCCCATGTTTTCTTCAATATTTATCCGGTTGGCTCTGAAAACACAATAAACACAAAAACCACGCATAATTCCAAACAAATGATATTAAATACGTGTTCTGGTCTCGTTTTAGCCCGAATTAAGTGGTAAAAGGATGGGTGTTTACACACCTATCACTTATCTTTTCAAACAATGTGCGTATCTTGTTATTCGTCGGTGTGTTGACGGGCCGACAACTTTATTAATCCTTGAAGCTTGCCATAAAGGACCCACCGGTGGTCACTTTGGTCCTAACTATATCGCGAAGAAAGTGTTCGACTCTGGATTCTATTGGCCCTCCATTTATCATGACGCTAATGAAATGGTTAAACATTGTGATGCTTGCCAACGCCAAGGCAAGATCACACATAAACATGAGATGCCTCAAAATTTCATACAAGAATGTGAAATCTTAGACGTATGGGGCGTCGACTTTATGGGGCTATTTCCATCATCCAAAGGGAACAAGTACATCCTCGTAGCCGTTGACTACGTATCTAAATGGGTTGAAGCAAAGGCTCTCCCTACAAACGATGCGAGGGTGGTTGTGAACTTTTTGAAACAACTTTTTGCTCAATTCGGTGTTCCTCGTGGTATCATTAGTGACCGTGGGACTCATTTTTGCAATGATCAATTTGCTCGAGTCATGGCTAAGTACGGTGTCATTCACCGTCTTTCCACCGCTTATCATCCCCAAACAAATGGTCAAGCCGAGATATCTAACCGTGGATTGAAGAGAATATTAGATCGTACTGTGGGAGAGCATCGTGCCTCGTGGGCCGATAAGTCAGATGATGCTTTGTGGGCTTTCCGTACCGCATATAAGACACCTATTGGTTGCACTCTATATCGTCTTGTGTACGGGAAGGCATGCCACCTCCCTATTGAGTTGGAACATAAGGCGTATTGGGCCATGAAGTGGGACAATTTTGATATCAACAAAGCCGGTGATCTTCGGAAGATTCAACTCAACGAGCTCAATGAACTAAGGAATGAAGCTTATGAGAATTCATTGATCTACAAGGAGAAAACCAAGCTCATTCATTATTCTAGGATTAAGAACCGAGAGTTTCACATTGGTGATCAAGTTTTACTCTTTAACTCTCGGTTGAAAATCTTTTCGGGCAAGCTTAAGAGTCGTTGGTCTGGTCCATTCACCGTCGCCAAAGTCTTCCCTTTTGGCACCATTGAGCTTTCTCAACCTAATGGGCCTAATTTTAAAGTGGATAGCCAGCGTGTGAAGTTGTACTTTGGCGAGGACATCTCTACTGAGATGATTCCATCCCTCACCACATTTCCCTTGAATTAGTTCTGGGTCGAGTCAGGCTCGTGACTCGGTTAACAAAAACAAGCGCTTCTCGGGAGGCAACCCGATGATCTATCCATTACCCGTTTTCATAATAAGTGTAGGGGAGCTACATAGGGATTGTTTTCTTGTTTCTTTTGATGTGTAGGGATTAAAGCTTCAAAGAGCATTTTTTATGACATTTGACGACCCGTGATTCCGTGTTCCCGTCTTCCCGGTTCTAACCTAAACTCTCGTGATTCAATATTTCATATCGTATATGTTCACATTGAAATCACTATAGTTGACCTTTCCTTAGCAAGATTTAAACAAAGTTCACAATGTCCTAAGTGTAGGGGAATTTACTCCCACATGCTTAAACATTGAGGATAATGTTTATATCAAGTGTAGGGGACTTCTATCGAAGTTAAGTGGGCTTTTCCGTTAATTTGTCCTCATTTTAACTGGAAAATTTGATTTTTCGACATTTTTCAAAATTTAATCTATTTTGGCCTAGTAGTATAGTAGTATTTCCCTTTGTTATCGTTATTTACCTTCTTTGCTAGAATAAATTTTGAATAAAGTGGTTTTAATTTTTCAAAGTCATGAATCTTTTGACTCAACCCGAGTTTACTTATCTAAGTTTACTCTAGCTAGTATCCTTAACGTGTTTAAGTCAAGTTTTTCTAGGCTTTTATATAGGGAACTTTAAAACGCGAAAGTCTTAACTCTCACGGGTTAAGAACAAGAAATTTTCGCAAGTTCCTATAATTGATCCTAGAAAGTCGTTTATCAAGGGAACTTTAAAATGCGAATTATAAACTTGAAAGAGTCTAAGAATTAGCAAGATCCTATAGATGACTTGAACACCCAAAACTTTGATTTAATTGGCTAAGAAACCACGAGTCTCATTCCTTGAGATTTTAAATTATGGAGAACGAGAGATGATAGAGTCAATTATAAGTTTGGTATTCTTTCATGAATTTATGTGACTTAATTATGAGCTTTTTCTCCCATCGCTTACTAATAAATTTAATTGCAATAAATAAGGTTGTACGATTTGAAAAGTTACTTAGCTTCTAGCCCAAGATCATTTAAAAGTTATCGGTATTAATTAGAGTTCATAGCCAAGGAATAACTTATTGAAGCGGGATGCGAAGATTGGCGAGTCTGAAAAGGCACTAACAAGGCATGAGGGCTACATTTTGTTGCTAAAGATCCAAAGTGATGTGAAGAATCATTTATCAAAAATCAATATGAAGGATCGAGATACACGACGAAAAGCAAATACTCTCCAAAAGATCATGGAGAAGTCTATCCGAAAAGATCCTAGCAAGGTATGAGGATAAATAGATCCAAGTCCTAGAAGGAGGCGGATCGTTGTATTTCAAAATCCAAAATAAAGATTGGAGAAAAATGAAGAAGTCGTGGTCTAAGTATGAAGAATCTCTCAAAAACTTCAAGTGAATAAATTCCTATTATGAAGAGAAGACCATAATTTCAAGAACGTCTCTCAAGATTCGAAGTATGAAGTCGCTGCCAAATATCGGTCCGAGAAAGGTCTCAAATCGTGAAGCGAGTTATGCCAAGATATGAACTTTAAGAGGTCCCGTGAAGCAGTTTTAAAAGATTTTGTCCTTTAGCTAACTATGGATTAAATCGTTCCACTTTATTTTCGGCCTAAATAAACTATAGAAATAAGTCAAACAATACATCCTCGTGATCATTCAAGAAAACTATAAAATATAAGATATACACCTAGGAATTAGGGAGTCAAAGTGAATAATTGGGCCATATGAGTTCGTGTTAGTTTACTAACTTCTAATAACAATGATCTCGTGTATAAGCTTGATGTGGGGAACGTGAAACTTGAGGGTGATAAACATTCATGACATGCCAAAGCCTAATGTAAGTCTTTGATTTCTTTACTTGTTTTGTATATATTTCTATCTTTTTAGTTTCCCTAGTGTTCAATATTTAATAAAGGCCAAGGTGGGTTATTTATGATGAAAAATGTAAACCGTGCTTTGAAATTAATGCATTGCATGAGGGCATTGCAATGGTCAAGTGTAGGGGTTTAATAAGTGTGAAAACACTTATTCTTTTACCACTTATTTCTAAAAATAACAAGACCAAAATGTATATTTTATGTCGTAAAAGTCGGAATTATGCGTGGTTTGTGTTTTTATTGTGTTTTAGGATACAAATATGAAAGAGGAAGAAAACACGGGCTTTCACGGGCTTTTATCTAAGAAAAAGACAAAAGACAAGTCAAAAGATCAAAAGTGCAAGAAGGACGGAAGTCAAAGGCCTATTCTGAAGATTTATCGAAGAAAAAGTCTAAAGACGGAAGTTTAACAAAGTCGAAGAAACAAGTCTACTAAAAGAAGAAAAATAGAAGACGAATTCAAGTTATCATTCGACTAATCCCGAGACAAAGTCGAGAAACACGAGAAAGAGAAAGAAAGAAGGAAGCAACATACCTCCCCTCTCTTATAAATATCCTCCTAATTCTTCATTAGGAGGGTGTTAGTTAGTCTTCATTTTTCTTTTGTAGTTTTAATTTTTAGAGAGAGAAAGTGCTTATCTTTCTCTTACTAGCAAAACTTCATCTTTTTTTTTCATGTTCAAACTTTAATTTAAGATTGTATTTTGGAATCATTAATCTACAAAATTCAAGTTTAAGCTTTTTATCTTCAATCTTCTTCTACCTTTCTTGTTTTTGATTTTGATATTGATTCGGATTAAGTATGCATCTTTCTTAATCTTAATGCTTATTTGATCAAAAAGCTTAACTTTTTGTTCCTAACTAAGTTTTTATACGAGTTAATCTTTACGCTTGTTATGCTTTTTGGCTTATTTTGTATTTAGCTTATTTTATTTTAAGTTTTCTTAATAAGTTTCATTCTTTTAATGTTTATTTTATAAAATTTTGCTTATTTAGTGTTCTTGAAGTTTTTAAATTCGTAGCTTATTTGTTCTTCTAATTGTTGTTTTGGTTAAGTTTTTATTAAGTGCTTATTGGTTGTTAGCTTATTGTACTCCATCCGAATACTTTGTATTTTTCCATCACAAAATCCTAGGGTTTACATATTGCGACGGCCTCATTTCGATCTAGCTTTGCGATCGCAATAACCCTTAGGGTTTCTACGTTGCGATCGACGTATTGAGATTCCCCTTATTCCGATAGAAGTATTGCGATTGTCCCTCGTATCGTGGATTGTGATCGGGATTTAAGGCTTATTGTGACGAAACACTACTCAAATTTCAATTGCTACATTGCGACAGTTTATGCATTGCGATAGGATTTGTTTTGAATATTCCGATAGAAGTAAAATTGTGATAGCTTTTGATATTGCGATACCCTTTTATTGCGACAGCCAGTAACATTGCGATAGAAATTTAAGAAGTATTGCGATAGCCCTGTGTATTGCGATAACCTCCATCGCAATATTTTGTTTATTTTACATAGTTGTTTTATTTTGAGTTCATTCCTTTCCCGCCATTTTTTGCCTCATTTTATTTAATTTCATTTTTTTAAGTTTACTTTTAATTTAGTTTTATACGTGCTTATTTTCTTTACATTTTTCGTTTGTATTAGTTTAAAATAGATAATCTCAAAAGCTCCCCCTTATTAGTTACCAATTACAATAATCCCACAATAGACTGTGATCAATTCGGATTGAATCGAGTACGAACAACACATCAAGAGCACACAAAAATCACATAAATCAATGATTTAAAACTAAATATGAATAAGCTTATATGAAAATCCTAGGTTAATACTTACATTAAATGAAAAGTAGTATTAATGGACTAATTAAGCCCATTTAATAAATCTTAGTGACCCAATGGACATAAGATTATACTTGAACCCATTTAAATAAATTAATGGACTTAAAATGTATTTAAGCCCAATAAATGTGTTGAAGGCCCATTTATCAAGTTAGTAAACTTAAAAATTTATTTAGGCCCACTAGATGGCCCATTAGATACTTTAACCCATTTAATGAGCCTATATAATGTTTTGAATGTTTAAATACAAGTTTTTATGATAAAATGTAACTTATTAAAACTTTTGGATTGAAATGACAATTTATGAAACTTAAGGACTAAAACCGTGACTTATGCAACTTGTTTTGATAAATTAGTAAACACAAGGAATGAAAATGTAATTATCCAAAAGTCTAGGGTTTAATAAATACCATCCGTGGCATATAAAAACCTAGGGACCATTTTGGGATGTTTCTAAAAGTTGTTTTGTCATTTTATAACCCTAAAGACTATTTTTGTATTAATCCGAAACTTAAAGAAGCCCTAGGGGTTGTTTTGTCATTTTAGGGAAGTTACAAAACCTAGATATAACTAGGAGGACTAAATCTGCCATAAGCCGAAACTTTAACAGGCCCTAGGTACCAAATGTGTAAAAATCCGAAAGTTATACTTTGTTTAAAATATAGAGGGACTAGTTTTGCCATGCACCGAAACTTTAACAAGCCATAACCCTAATTCTATTTTAAATTTAGTAAAACTTAATTAAAACCTAAACCATAAGGATTAATGTATAAATTCTTAAACTTGTAATGAATAAATTATTTTATAAATGTGAAATAATTTATGGGAACTTTTAAGTTATATAAAATATTTTATTTTATTTTTCAAAAATAAAATATTTATATTTTTGCTTTATGAAATAAATTGTATAAACAATATGGATATGTATTACTAATACATGAACTCATATACTTTTAGGATATAAAATTATATGAACGCTAAATAAATTGAATACTAATATTATAAGTGGAACACCTTACCTTTACTTAAAATATAAAACTTAATTGTAAGTTAAATGGATGATTATAATACATGTACTACGAATGTAAACTAATATTTAAGTAGGACATTTTTATGTTTACTTAATTATGAAACTTAATAGTATGTTTAAATAGATGATTATAATACATGAACTACGAACGTAAACTAATATTTAAGTAGAACATTTTTATGTTTACTTAATTATGAAACTTAATAGTACGTTTAAATGGATGATTATAATACATGAACTACGAACATAAACTAATATTTAAGTAGAACATTTTTATGTTTACTTAATTATGAAACTTAATAGTATGTTTAAATGGATGATTATAATACATGAACTACAAACGTAAACTAATATTGAAGTAGAACATTTTTATGTTTACTTAATTATGAAACTTAATAGTAAGTTTAAATGGATGATTATAATACATGAACTACAAACGTAAACTAATATTTTAGTAGAACATTTTTATGTTTACTTAATTATGAAACTTAATAGTAAGTTTAAATGGACGATTATAATACATGAACTGCGAACGTGAACTAATATTTCAAGTGGAACATTTTATGTTTACTTAGAAATGAAACTTATATAGATGATTTTAAATGGATATTGTTAATACGTGTACTACGGTTATTTAGATAAATGCCGTAGCATAAATGAACTGACTAAAAATCTGTATAAGCATACACATATGTTCTTTGTACTATCTATTAAGACTGTACTATTTGATTAGGCATAACTTTTGGCGTGAGCATTATTTGGATATTCGTGTTATACAACTATTGCTAACTACCAGGTGAGTTTACAGCCCCATATAACTATTGATAAACTTTTCCTCTACGGGGGAGAAAACATGCAACTATTTTTAAAATGGACATAATTGAATTGTATAAACTTGACTATGATTGACTATTATAGAAACTGTTAAATTGTCGTAAATCGCCCGAATGTTATAAATAGATCTATTAGGGATTAACCATCCCCATCTGGGTGAGTCATGCTCACTGTGCCTTTGCCGGGACAACAGATGTATGCCATGTTGGAACTAGGTTTGGGTGTCTTTTTGTAAGACACTACGTCCTCATCTGTTGAGGACTATGGAAGGTTAAGCTTCAGTTTTGAGTAATAGCAAATGTAATCTACTTTTTAGTAAGAATGATTTGTGCATTGTTACTTCTATGATTAATGTATGTCCAAATTAATTAATGTTAAACCTATAAATTCACCAACTTTATGTTGACCCACTAAGCATGTTTATCTCAGGGAAATGAAGTTAGTATGAGATATGTGCATGGAATCAAGCATCTATGTAATCAGCATTGTAGGAATCGTCAAGGGTTCCATTTGGGGAAAATGAAAAATCTACTTATGTCATGTCAAAGACAATTTTTATTAATTTGTTTAATAATCATGTAATCTGATTTTAATAACTCCTTATCTTATGCTCTATGAACTATGTGCTATCGATCCACCCTTGTGACATCTCCGTTGATAATTCCGCATATTTTGACCCTACCCGGGGTGTCACAGACTCCATTTGGAGAAAGTGATTTTCTTTTGAAAGAATTTGAAGCAAGCTTAGGGGATGTGGACTTAAAATATGACGATTCTCCCTCCGATTCGGACGAAGTCATTCGTACCATTGAGAAACTTCTCAATGTGGACCATATTTCTCCACCTTCTCCTATGGAAATCATAAACGATGATCCGAATTTGACTAAGTCTTCCATCGACAATCCTCCGGATTTAGAGCTTAAGGAATTACCGTCTCATCTTGAATACGTTTTCCTAGAAGACAATAAGAACTTACCCATCATCATTGCAAAGGACTTAAAAGAGGATGAAAAATCTCGACTTATCGATGTGCTAAAAAATCATATGAAAGCAATTGCTTGTAAAATTTCCGACATCCGCGTAATTGATCCTAACTTTTGTACTCATAAAATTCTCATGGAAGATGACTTTAAACCAGCAATCCAAAGCCAAAGAAGGGTTAATCCAAAAATTCATGACGTCATCAAGAAAGAAGTTATCAAACTTCTAGATGTCGGAATGATTTACCCTATTTTGGATTCTCCATGGGTTAGTCCTGTCCATTGTGTGCCTAAGAAAGGTGGAATAACCGTCGTTCCCAATGAAAACAACGAGTTGATTCCTACTCGACTTGTCACGGGTTCGCGAGTTTGCATAGACTATCGCAAGCTCAATTATGCCACTCGCAAGGATCATTTTCCTCTTCCTTTCATTGATCAAATACTCGAGCGTTTAGCGGGTAATAACTACCATTGCTTCTTAGACGGTTTTTCCGGGTATTTTCAAATTCCTACCGATCCAAAAGACCAAGAGAAAACCACATTCACTTATCCTTATGGAACATTTGCTTACAAAAGAATGCCTTTCGGCTTATGCAATTCTCCTGGGACTTTCCAAAGGTATATGATGGCTATATTCCATGACATGGTTGAAGAAAATACGGAAGTCTTTATGGACGATTTCTCGGTCTATGGTGATTCTTTCTCATCTTGCCTTGCCAATTTAGAAGGTATGCTTAAACAGTGTGAAGACACTCGTCTCGTTCTTCATTGGGAAAAATGCCATTTCATGGTAAAACAAGGCATTGTTCTAGGTCATAAAATCTCCAAAAGCTGGTCTTGAAGTCGACCGTGCTAAAGTCGATGTGAGTAGTTTTCTTGGTCATGTGGGCTTCTATCGTCGATTCATTCAAGATTTTCTAAGATATCTCGCCCGATGACCCACCTCTTGGAAAAAGGTACTCCTTTTTTATTTTCTAAAGAGTATTGAATCTTTCAATCTTTTTAAGGATAATTTAACTAAGGGACCGGTCTTAGTTACTCCTAATTGGGAGTTACCTTTTGAATTGATGTGCGATGCTAGCGACTTTGCTATTGGAGCGGTTTTGGGAAAAAGAATCAACAAACATTTCCAACCAATCCATTACGCTAGCAAGAAAATGACGGGGGCTCAATTACATTATACTACAACCGAAAAAGAGCTTTTAGCCGTTGTATATGCTTTTGAAAAATTTCTCCCCTATCTTGTCCTTTCCACCACCATTGTGTACACCGATCATTCCGCGTAGAAGTACTTGTTAACAAAACAAGATTCTAAACCAAGACTTCTTCGTTGGGTTTTACTCCTTCAAGAATTCAAAATTGAAATTCGTGATAAAAGGGAGCGAAAAACCTAGCCGCGGATCATCTTAGTAGACTAGAGGATCCTTATCAAGGGGAGCTCCCAAATCAAGAGATTAATGAATCTTTTCCCCTTGAGACCTTGATGTCTTTTAACTCCAATCTTGATGAGACCCCAAGGTTTGCGGACTTTGCAAACTACTTGGCGGGTGGAATTCTCATCGAAGGGTTATCGTCCCAACAAAAGAAGAAATTCTTCAAGGATGTGAAAACTTACTATTGGGACGAGCCTTATCTCTTCAAACAATGTGCTGACTTGATCCTTCGTCAGTGTGTTGACGGGCCCGCAGCTTTACAAATCTTTGAAGCTTGCCATAAAGGACCAACCGGTGGTCACTTTGGTCCAAATTACACCGCGAAGAAAGTTTTCGACTCCAGATTCTATTGTCCCACCATTTATCGTGATGCACAGGAAATGGTTAAGCATTGTGATGCTTGCCAACGCCAAGGAAAGATCACACATAAAGATGAGATGCCTCAAAGTTTCATCCAAGAGTGTGAAATCTTTGACGTATGGGGCATCGACTTTATGGGGCCATTTCCATCATCTAAAGGGAACAAGTACATCCTCGTAGCCGTTGACTACGTATCTAAATGGGTTGAAGCAAAAGCTTTACCTATGAACGATGTGAGGGTGGTTGTGAACTTTCTGAAACAATTATTTGCTCGATTCGGTGTTCCTCGTGCTATCGTTAGTGATCGCGGGACTCATTTTTTCAATGATCAATTTGCTCGAGTCATGGATAAGTATGGTGTCAATCACCGAATTTCCACCGTGTATCATCCACAAACTAATGGTCAAGCCAAGATTTCTAACCGTGGATTTAAGAGAATCTTAGAGCGTACCGTGGGAGAGCATCGTGCCTCATGGGCCGATAAGTTAGATGATGCTTTGTGGCCTTTCCGTACCGCATATAAGACACCTATTGGTTGCACTCTATATCGTCTTTTGTACGGAAAGGCATGCCACCTCCCCGTTGAGTTGGAGCATAAGGCTTATTGGGCCTTGAAATGGGCTAATTTTGATATCAAAAAAGCCGGTGATCTTAGGAAATCCAACTCAATGAGCTTAATGAACTGAGGAATGAGGCTTATGAGAATTCATTGATCTATAAGGAGAAAACGAAGCTCATTCATGATTCCAAAATTAAGAACCGAGAGTTTCACATAGGTGATCAAGTTTTACACTTTAACTCTCGGTTGAAATCTTTTCGGGCAAGCTTAAATCTCGTTGGTCCGGTCCATTCACCGTCACTAAAGTCTTCCCTTATGGAACCATTGAGTTATCGCAACCAAATGGGCCAAACTTTAAGGTGAATGGTCAACGTGTTAAGTTGTAATTTGGTGAGGACATCTCTCATGAGATGATTCCATCCCTCACCACGTCGCCCTTGAATTAGTTCTGGGTCGAGTCAGGCTCGTGACTCGGTTAAAAAAACAAGCGCTTCTCAAGAGGCAATCTGATGATCTATCCTTTTTACCCGTTTTTCATAATAAGTGTAGGGGGAGCTACATAGGTGTTTGTTGTCTTGTTTCTTATGATGTGCATGGATTAAAGCTTTCAAAGAACACTTTTGATGATATTTTACGACCCGTGATCCCGTCTTGTCGGTTCTATCCTAAACTCTTGTGATTATATATTTCATATCCTATGTGTTGACATTGAAATCACTTTAGTTGTCCTTTCCTTAGTAAGATTTTAACAACATGCACAATGTCCTAAGTGTAGGGGAGTTTACTCCCACATGCTTAAATATTGAGGAAAATGTTTATAACAAATGTAGGGGACGACTTCTATCGAAGTTAAGTGGGCTTTTCCATTAATTTGTCCTCATTTTAACCGAAAATTCTAATTTTTCGACATTTTCAAGGTTTTTGATCTATTTTGTCCTAGTAGTATTTTTCATTATTTCTCTTTTATGTTCTTTCCTTTTATTATCGCATCGTACGTATATATTTCATTTCAAGAATAAAGTCAAAAGAAAAATAAAAGAAAAAAATGGTTTTAACGAGTTTAGTTATCTTTGATATATTAGGCCCGTCATGAATCTTTTAACTCAACCCGAGTTTATTTATCCAAGTTTACTCTAGCTAGTATCCTTGATGTGTTTAAGTCAAGTTTTGCTAGGCTTTTATATAGGGAACTTTAAAACGCGAAAGTCTTAACTCTTACGGGTTAAGAAAAAGAATAATTGATCCTAGAAAGTCGTTTATCAAGGGAACTTTAAAATGCGAATTCTAAACTTGAAAAAGTCTAAGAAATTGCAAGATCCTATAGATGACTTGAAAACCCAAAACTTTGATTTAATTGGATAAGAATCCACGAGTCTCATTCCTTAAGATTTTATATTGTGGACAACGAGAGATGATAGAGTCAATTATAAGTTTGGTATTCTTTCATGAATTTATGTGACTTAATTATGAGCTTTTTCTCCCATCGCTTGTTAATAAATATATTTTCAATAAGTAAGGTCGTACGATTTGAAAAGTTACTTGGCTTCTAGCATAAGATCGTTTAAAAGTTGCTCGGTATTAATTAGAGTTCATAGCCAAGGCATAACTTATTGAAGCGGGATGCGAAGATTGGCAAGTACGAAAAGGCCCTAACAAGGCATGAGGGCTACATTTTGTTGCTAAAGATCCAAAGTGATGTGAATAATCGTTTATCAAAAATCAATATGAAGGATCGAGACACACGACGAAAAGCAAATACTTCCCTAAAGATCATGGAGAAGTCTATCCGAAAATACCCTAGCAAGGTATGAGGATAAATAGATCCAAGTCCTAAGAGGAGGCGGATCATTATATATCAAAATCCAAAATAAAGATTGGAGAAAAATAAAGAAGTCGTGGTCCAAGTATGAAGAATCTCTCAAAAACTTCAAGTGAAGAAATTCCTATATGAAGAGAAGACCATTATTTCAAGATCATCTCTCAAGATTCGAAGTATGAAGTCAATTCCAAATATCGGTCCGAGAAAGGTCTAAAATCGTGAATCAAGTTATGCCAAGATATAAACTTTATGAGGTCCCGAGAAGCAGTTTTAAAAGATTTTGTTCTTTTGCTGCATTTATTCGAGTGCTAACTATTGATTAAATCGTCCTACTTTATTTTCGGCCTAAATAAACTATAGAAATAAGTCAACAATGCATCCTCGTGATCATTCAAGACAACAATCAAATATAAGAGATACACCTAGGAATAAGGGAGACTAAGCGAATAATTGAGCCACATGAGTGAATGTTAGGTTACTAACTTATAATAACAATGATCTCGTTTCTAAGCTTGATGTGGGGAACGTGAAACTTGAGGGTGATAAACATTCATTACAACCAAATTCCTAATGTAAGTCTTTGATCTCTTTACTTGTTCTTCCTTCAAGCATTTTATATATATTTCTATCTTTTTAGTGTCCTTAGTATCTAGTATGTAATAGAGGCCAAGGTGGGTTAATTATGATGAAAAATGAAAATTGTGCTTGAAATTAATGCATTGCATGAGGGCATTGCAATGGTCAAGTGTAGGATTTAATAAGTGTGAAAACGCTTATCCTTTTACCACTTATTTCTAAAAATAACAAGACCAAAATGTATATTTAATGTCATAAAAGATGGAATTATGCGTGGTTTGTGTTTTTATTGTGTTTTAGGAAGAAAATATGAAAAAGGAAGAAACCACGGGCTTTCACGGGCTTTTATGGAAGAAAAAGACAAAGGACGAAGTCAAAAGATCAAAAGTGTAAGAAGAACGGAAGTCAAAGGCCTATTCTGAAGATTTATCAAAGAAAAAGTCTAAAGACGAAAGTTTAACAAAGTCGAAGAACCAAGTCTACTAAAAGAAGAAAATTAGAAGGAGAGTTCAAGTTATCACTCGACTAATCCCGAGACAAAGTTGAGAAAGAAAAATTATTTAAAAAGACGAGAAGACAAGAAGCAAGAGAGAAGAAACAACACCCTCCCTTCTCCTATATATACCCTCCTAATCCTTCAATAGGAGGGTGTTGTTAGTTTTATTTTTAGTGTGTATTTTACTTTCTCTTTCTAGAATTTTTTTTTCAAGTTATTAATCTTTCATCTTAATCTTTTAATTTTGAATCTTAATCTTCAATCTAATCAAGCTTTTTAATTAATTCTCATTCTACCTTTCTTAATCATAATCTATTATTTTGCTTTATTAATCATGTAGTTGGTTTAATCTTGTTGAATGTGTGATTGATTTGCTTATTAAATTAAGCTTATTGATTTGGTGTGTTTGAGGTTTTTTAGATTATTGTGCTTATTGCTTATTTTTATGCTTTTCTAGTTTTTAAATAAATGTTTTAATATTTTATTTTATAAAAAGTTGATTTTAAATATTTTGATTATTTAGTGTTTCTAAATGTTTTTAAATTTTGGCTTAATACCTTTTTCTTTAAATCAATTTTGTTAATGTTTTGGTAAGTGCTTATTTGATTTTTGCTTATTTTGGTATAATCCGGATTTTGAAGACCCTAGTATCCCGAACTGTGTTTGAATTCATTTATCCCGACTTAAGTTGTGTTTTCAATTATCCCGAATTAGGTAGAAAACACCTTATTCCGAACTATATAATATTTGTTCATTCCGACTTGTGTGTAATTGTTCATTCCGAATAGTGTGCAAAACACCAGTATCTCGAATTACGTGCAAACAAGCTTTCCCGAATTACATGTGTGACAGATATTCCGGATTTGTTCAAAACTAGTGCATTCCAAATTGAGTGCAAGATTTGGGATTCCGAATAAGATCTAAAACATTTATTCCGGATTACGTCTGAAGCTTGTTTCCCAAATTGTGAGTGGAATCTGGATTCCGGATAGTGTTAGGGATTTGGATTCCGAATTACGTCTAGGAATACGTATTTCGGATTACGTGAAACTTGTTCTTTCCGAATTGTGTGTTGGGCCATTATTCCGGATTAGGTGTATGAGACCTATTCCGGATTAGACCAAGATTATGCATTCCGAATTGTTTCTTTGTCACAGATTTCGGATTAGGTGTCAATCCATATCCCGAATTACATTGTGAAGCATATTCCGGATTAGGTATAGAACGTGGATTCCGGATTAGGAGTAGTATAGGGATTCCGACTTGTGTTCAAGTTTTGATTTCCCGAATTGTTTTAATTTTCAAACTTTAATTTTTCCCGTCATTTTTCTTTAGTATTATTTTAATTGTTTTGTCTTAGCTTATTTTCAAGTTTACTTTTTTATAAAGTTTGCATTTTTATAGAGTTTTCAAATTTACTTTTTATCAGGTTTTAATCTTTTGTCAATTATTTTAAATGTCTTAATTTTCACTTTAATCTTTTCAAGTTTTCAACCTTATGTCTTTAATAGTTAATCACCTTTAGTTTCTTTTATCAAGTTTTACCGTGCAGCATTCATTCTGGAAAAGCACTCAAGGTTAGACATCCTTCATTTTCTTTTATGTTTAATAGCTTTAACGTTTCTAGACATAGATAATCAAAAGCTCCCCATTTTAGTGACCAATACCGATAAGTCCACCATAAACCGTGATCAATTCTAATTGAATCGAGTACGATCAACACTTAAACTCCACACACACAAAAACCATTGACTCATTGACTCATCCACCCCATGGTTTGTGATGAGATGGCATTTATACATGATCTCATCGTTCTTTTCGGGCTTTAAATGTATAAAATGTCATAAAAATACCATATATATGCTTGTGTTTGTTTACTTGTGTATTTTAGCTATGGATATCGTGAAAAAGACAAAAGATCAAAAGAAACAAGGAAAAACGAACACGAGAAACGAGGCCGCACAATGAACCGGGTCCTAGTTTGTGATTTATCAAAGAAAAACCCTTGAAGACTTGAAGATGTACAAGATTAATCCCTCATTTATGAAGAAATGACACTTAATACCCTTGTATATTCATAATTACAAGTTTGGTCCCTTAAGTTTGTCAAAATGACAAAAAGGTCCTTCATCTTTGAAGAATTGACAAGTTTAGTCCCTCAACAAATCTAAATTTTCAATAATGGTCCCTCATGAAGTTACTTGCTTCTTCCTTCGTTAACATCAAAAGGGATCAAAGAAGACCCTTGAAGTTCAAGAATATTACACACTTAGTCCTTTTTAAATGGATTAAACATCAAAAGGGCTAATTGTGTAAATATGCCAAAGTTGAATAAGCCCTAAAATCTGTTTTGAAAACATTTTTTGGCCAAAACATGAATTATGAAACTTATTTAACAAAGGGAATGCGTTTGTTAAGACTGATAAACTTTGTTTACAACATTTCCCAAAAGCCAAGGACCAAAGTCGTACCAATGAAACATTCAAATGTTTATTGCGCCAAACACTTTTACTTTCCACTGATTTCGGATCAAAGGGAGTTACTATTAACCCCAAGAACCTAGTAACTCCTTCCACTTAAACAAAGGGTAATTTGAAATTACCCATTCCCACGCTTGATTCACCTCACACCAAACTCATCCCACACCAAAATTCCCGAATCCCACTACCCTATGGCCCCCACACTCAACCCTGTTAGCCAATGAAATGACACCCTCCTCTCCAAGCAATCCTATGTTTCAAGATCAATGCTTTAAGGCTACTACTTGGTCTCTAAGAAAAAAATGAACGACCAAGATCGAATTTGACAGCTAAAAAACACCCAACACGTCTAGAAGATCAAGGGAATTTTTGAGATTTCATAGCTAGGGTTTTGATGTATTTTTCATTCTAGAATCGTCCTAAGTAGTCTATAAAAGGAGACCTCAAGATGTGAGAGTCCCTTTGTTCCAGATTTTAGCTAAATCCTTGTAATTCCTTTTTATGAAATAAAAGTTTGAATTTCTGAAAATTGTGATTTCCTTTTATGTTTTTATAAAAGTTTGGTGTTTGATTAGCTAAAGTCTGAGTTCCATTATCTGTTTGTTGGTTCTTGAGGAAAGATTTTATGGTTTAAAACTCTTGTTTTCAAAAAATCAGTTTTCATTGTTAATTGTTCATCCTTGTGTTTGTTTTCTTAGCAGGTACAAGGAAGTTGGTGCTTGTTTAGCTAGCACCTAAGCTCACACATCCCAAAGCATGGATGTATGTTTTGGAGGTGCTCATCTCTAAACCTTTTTCAATTTTCTAAATATTGCATGATTTTTGATGATTATGAATATTTGATTGTGAATCTGTGTTTTTGTTGTTGAATCTGGTGATTTGAGGTTTGTTTGTTGTTACTGAGTTGATTTGAACTAGTTTTGTGGTTTGATTCATACTAATCCTTTGAAAATTTGATAAATTATATTATTAAGGGTGTTTGGGTTAACTGCATAACTTGGTTTAGGGTTGATTTGAGTAGGTGTTGTTTTGTGTATTGTGTTTGTGCTTGTTTCATATGTGCTATTTGTCATTTATCTGTAAGTTTTGAGGCTAATATCACCATAATCCAACAAAAGGGCTTAAAATATGTTATACTTGTTGTTTTGACTGAAATTTTGGGGACACCTAGATCTAAGGGTAGACTAAGGTTAACAAGTGCTAAATATTAGTTAATACAACCAGGGTAAGGGATTTAAGGTGTTGAAATTTGATTTGTGGTCATTTAGATCAACAAAAGGATTTTCGGATATCACTTTGTTCATCAATAACTGTTTGACCTTTGATCTTGTTCTAATCTTTTGAATCAGTGTTTGAAACAAGTTTATTTGTGCTTGTCGGAGTTTATTATAGCTTGTGTATGCATCTGGTTCATTTTGATTGGCTTATTCATGCATAAACTCCTTATTTCTTCATTATCTGCTTATTTGCAAGTCTATGTCATATTTGGTGACTGTTTGCTTATTATGTGCTTATTGGCTGAGTGAATTTGTGATTTATTGCTTGATTGTGACTTCTTACAACTCACTGGTTGTAAGGGTGCCTTTGTTATACACTGAATCCAAGTGAATCTCTCTAAATCTTCATGTCAAATAGTTAAAGCAGTGGGAACTCCTTTCCCCTGCTACTAGGCACTACTAGTGTTATTTCTTCAATAGCTTATCAATAATCTGTTCTTTTTTATTTAAACTTGTAACAACTTTAATTTTGTAATAGGTGTTCCTTATTTGACCCATTTGTTCATACTGGAGCATTTGGGTGGTTGACTTTAAGCTTTGACTAGAAAACCAACTCCTTTGACTTTTACATAAGTTCTTATCAGCTTATTCTTCTTATTTGGTTTGGCTTATTGAACTTTTCTTGATTGATTTTTCGTAATTAAGTCATTCAGAGTCTTTTTCAAGTTGAATCAAGGTCTGAGGTGGTCTAGAACTTTAAGTCGACTATTTTGTCTTTTAGTGAATTTTTACTTTGCTTATTTCTGGCTTATTGGTTGAGTTTTTTGAAAGTTTTATTTCACAGATCTCTTAGGCATCTCAAAAAACGGTTGTGTGTCAAATTAGAGCTTATGGCATTGGCTTATAACTTAATGGGCCAAAAAGCCCATTAAGAATAAGCTGTTGTTCAATTAAGCTGTGATAAGCTCACATTCAGCTTTTGGGCCTTCAGACTTTTTGTTTAGAATTGGATTTTAAGCTGGACTAGTGATTTTCAACTTATTTGGTTGAGTTGGATCTTATTAGGCCAAAAAGCCCATTTCATTACACTGTTTTTGTTTTTAACCCATTTGGGGGCCCAATAGGGGTATTTTGGTAATTTCTCTTTCATTTTCTGTTTATTTAGGTTAAAATAAACTAGTTTTCAAGTTTTTTGAATTTTTAATAATTTTTGGATTTTTAATATTATTTTAATATTACTTTTTTATTAAATTTCATTTTTAATATTTTTGCAACATTTATATTTTTCTTAGGTCAAATACATTAAGTTAGGATTTTTATAACTCTTAGATTAATTTTATCATCAATTTGTTAATTTTTAGGATTATTTTAATATTCTAATAGTTTTTAATCATTTAAAAATAGTTTTCATTAGTTTAAAATTTCATAAAAATAGTTTATAGTCTTATTTAGTCATTTTAGAGTTTTACAAAGTGAAAAATCATTATTTGGGCTTTTTATTAATTATTTGGATTTTTAAGGCTTTAATTAGCATTTAAAAATTAATATTTAATTAATTAAAAGGTTTGAAAAAGTTTTGATCATTTGTAAACTCTTAGTTTATTTTTAGTTGTTTTTGGTAATTTTTTGGAAATTTTTAGAATTAATTTTTATTTTGTTACTTTTTACGGTTTTTAATTTTGTCGTCGTAGTATAATTTTCACGTATCCGTCATTCTCTTTTCTCATCTTTTCTTTTTCAATATTAATCTCAAATCATTACGAATTATACACACACATATACCTCCTTGGGAAAAGAACATTGAACTTCACCTTTTGGTCATTAGTACACGGTTTTCCTAAACCGTCGTATTTAATACTTTCTGCTATTTACGCCTTTTTCCTAAAGGGTAGTAAAACACTACAATCATTTTGCCGCCGCTGCCGGGGAGGTGTGTCGTGATTAATTTGTCATTTTGTTTTTAATATCTAACCATAAATAGTATTTCTATTAGTAGAACTCTACTAATACGTATTATCGGTTTTTTCGTTTTTTTGTGAAATATTATTACTATATTGTATACGTATCACAACAAATTCAAAATATCTCCAAAAGTGTGAAAACACAACCCTAATTGGGATTTGATCTCCTAATTATTGTATTGGAATCTCAAACAAAAAGAAAAAGGCAAAAATAGATAAATACTTTCATGAAGATCGATTTTAAAAATACGAACTATAAGGTGGGTATAAGGCGGGTGTTATAAAATACACCCTAAAGAAAGAGGCTCATAAGTGCTTCGTGCCGCCTCGTTTCTTCGCTTGCTTGTGAGTATTTTGATATTGAAGGCTAATCGAGGGTTTTGAAGCACAAAGTATTATTACGTATCATATATATTTGCTTGGTTTCGTAGTGATTAAACCCTCTTGAACAATTTGATTTTCACCAAAGTTCTAAAGTCAATCGAAGACGTTCACTCCACGTGATCATTTTCATTCTTTTGAGGCTTCTTTAATCAAAAATTTGATTCGAGGAGAGATTTGGTAGATTGTTGTCTACAAATACACAAAAAATCCAAACTTTTTTTTTAAAACAATCAAAAACAAAAAATTGAAAATCCACAAAACAACCAAAAGAATCTTCTTTACTCACCTCCACATTCTACGTCACGTTTATGCAAACTCGTAATCAAGCAAAACGAGCTCGTAAACGTCGTCAAAACCAAGGAAATTTGATTGTGGAAGAAACTCCAATTGTTGAACCCGTTGTAGAACCAATAGTCGTTATGGCTAATCGTACTATGATGGAGTTGCTTCAAGCATCCACCGAGGGTTTTGGAGAAGCTAGTGTGATTCCCGGTATCCTTGCGGAGAATTTCAAGATTAAGACAGGTTTAATGTCAATGTTACAAGCAAACAAGTTTCAAGGTCATAAGAAAGACAACCCGCATTATCACATACGGAATTTCAATCGTCTCACCGCAACAAGCAAGTTTAAGGATGTTCCGCATGACGCCATTAAGATGATGTTGTTTCCATATTCGTTGGATGGACCCGCAAAAATTTGGCTCGAGAAAGAACCTACAAATTTGATTTTGACATGGGGTGATCTCGTTTCTAAGTTTGTGAACCAATTTTTTCCGCCATCTATGACAACACATTTGAAAAATGATATTTCAAGGTTTACACAACGTAATAATGAAAGTTTTTCAATGGCATGGGAACGATTTAAAGAAATGTTACATGTATGTCCACACCATGATTTTTTAGAATTGCATCAAATTGATACTTTTTATAATGGGCTTAATGATCATGAACGAGATTATTTGAATGTCCCCCCGGGTGGTAATTTTTTTTGCAAAACGACCGATAAGGCTTTTAAGATTATAGAGAATAGATCTAAGGTTTATAACCCTCGTAACACACCGAGTGTTGCCAATACGGGTTCATCTTCATCGTCATCGTCTCGTAACATTAATGCCTTACATGATGAAGCTAATGAGGAAAATCGGTTTTTCGATAGATTTTCGACGCTTATGACACATTGGAAAGCACAATAGCTTTGAATTACGCATCGGTTAAAGCGGTTGAAAAGAGTTGTTTATCTTGTGGTGGAGCTCATGATCTTTCCGAGTGCATTACCGCCGGTTGTAACACTTCGAGTGCTTACGTAGCAACGGGTACTTACAGCCAAAACGGACAAGGTTCCCCCCAAATCAAGCTCCACAAAATCAAAATGCTAACAACTATCGAAACAACAATCAAAATTGTGGTTATCAAGGCAATTCACGTAACTACAACAAAGGGAATTACCAAAATGGGAATGGGCAAGTTCAAAATCAAAACCAAAACCGTGATTTACAAAACACTACACATGGTTTTCAAAATGCTCACACTAAAAATCTTAATGGAGAATTTTTGGATTATGCAAAAGCAAACGATGATAAGTTTGATAACATGCAACATGAGATGATTAGCTTAAGATCCGAGTTGAAAAACGAGCTTAAAAACGAACTTTCTAATGAATTGAAAACTCATGCAAATAAAATGGAAGGAAGCGTTTAACGTGTTCAACAAAATCAAGAAAAGATGGAACAAGGACAACATGATATTAAGCAAGAGTTGTTAAAAGCATATTTAAGGCAATCAAAATTTGAATATCGAATGGAAAAAATGTTTGAAGCAATCATGTGTAAACCCTCTTCCTCGGGTGGTCTTCCTAGTGATACCATTGTAAACGCGAAGGGAGAAATGAAGGTTGTAACTACTCGTAGTGGTAAAACTTTCAAGGAACCAATCTCTCGTTCTAGTACTTCTACGGAGAAGGAAATCAAGAAAGAGCCCGATGTGATGGTCGAAAAGGAGCATATCACAAGCCCACGAAGTACCGCTCATACCACACCTACGGTTGAACCAATTATGGAACCCGAGATTCCAAGGTCGATGCCTATGCCCCAACCCACACCACCCTTACCTTACCCTTCAAGACGAAACAATGAAAAGGCACAAGAACGGAATATTTATCAATTTGAACTTTTTATGAAAATGTTTCGTGATTTGCATTTTAATATAAGTTTTGCCGACGCTTTAATCATGATGCCTCGATTTGCCTCAAACACCAAAAGTATGTTGAATAACAAAGAGAAGTTACAAATATCGTCTAGTTGTTCATCGATTTTTCTTAGCCGCATACCCTAAAAAGTCAGTGATCCCGGTAAATTTTTGATTCCATGTGCAATTCAAGATATGGAGGAATGCCACGCCTTGGCCGATCTTGGTGCTAGTATTAATTTAATGCCTCTTGATATTTTCAAAACGTTATCACTTCCGGCTCTTACTCCTTCGAACATGTCTATCGAGATAGCAGATCATTCTACGATTTTAGCATGTGGAGTAGCCGAGGACGTCTTCGTAAAAGTTGGAAAGTTTTACTATCCAGTGGACTTTATTGTTGTAGACATTCCCATCGCTCGAAAGTTCCTCTCATTTTGGGTCGTTCATTTTTGGATACATCGAGAGCACTTATTGATGTTCATTCTATAAAAATCACCCTTGGTTTCAATGAGGAAGAACTTGTCATCAATGCAACACAAAACTCCAAGCTTTCTCATGTCTATTCTATTGCAACTTTTAACCATGGTGATTCAACCAACGTCGTTTGCAAAGAATTTCACCAAGAGTTTTAGGAAATGTCAACAAAAATGATTTACCATTTCCTCCGTCGGTGGAGGTTATGAGTGTTACACCCACAAACAAGGGACCTTCAATACTTGAATTGAAAAATCTTTCGCCTCACCTCGAACATTCATTCTTGAAAAGTGTTGATAAGTTTTCGGTTCTTACGAAAGATCTTTCGGATGAAGAATATGTTGACCCCGATGGGGAGTTTTCTTTATTGATAAACGTTTTGAGAACTTACCAACACCAAAATGCAAATTAAATGTGAGAATTTTTAGTGTGCCTAATATCGTCTTAGAAACACCAAATGTTTTCGACATAATCAAAACGGGTTTTCATAAGGAGAGTTTAATATATAAAAAAAAAGAAAAGATTTTGAATCTAATTTAAAAGATTTTTCTACAAATCTAACTCCGTCATCACCACGTGTTTTGAGTACTACAAGCTCGTCTACTCCTTTTGACAATGCTTTGTGTGGTTTTAGTATGGGGGAAGCCCCTTATGTTCCCTCCCCTTTCTCCACCAAGGACGAGATATTCGATCCAGGAATTTCATGTAAAGGGATATATCGGTCTTCCACTGATGCAATAAATGGAAAATACTTTCATTTGTTTGGTGTGAGTCTACATCGAGTAGCTCATAAGTATGTCTTACCAATTGTCCCACCCTTCTACTTCTTATCTATTTTCTTCAAACTCTTTGAGTTTTTGGAACGTTTTGAATTGGCGTTGATTTGTTTATCTAATGAAAACAAGGACGCCATCTTCGATCCCGGTATTTTGCATCTTCAAAGGACTTAGTCCTTAATACCAGTTGCTTTTTGGGCCTTGTTTATCAGGTAGATTTTCCCCAATGATAATTAGCATTGAGGGGATCGAGTCGATCTCATGAATCGGTAATAAAAAACAAGGTGCCTCGTGGGGGAGATCCTATGGTTATCCATTGCACATATTATCGCTTTCTAATATAGTTAATGAGAGGGGATTTGTGCCCTTCCAACTCGTTGTCTCATGGTTGTTTGTGAATGTGTTAACTAGATCATCATCATCGCTACGATTGAAGACTCTCGTGTTCATTTACGTGAGCCTCGATCGTTTGCTTGAAGAGTTTTTCACAAATCCATGATATATCCTTCATTATTCTAACAATTATCTTTTAGAATAATTCATAAACGGCTTTAGATATATTGTTGATCACCCTTTCCATGCTAGATCCTAAGAATTCGACTCTTCGTCTCTAGTATGGGGGTGCTCCATCTTTAGACTCGAAACATTGAGGACAATGTTTAATTTTAGTATGGGGGGTCAATAGCTACTTGCCTTGCTACTCCCTCACGTTTTCCAACGTGCAACGTTTTGTTTTGCTTTGTTGCTAATAAGGCTAAATATGTCCCATTTTTAAATTTTTTTAGTTTTCATAAGTGTTTTTAAGACACGAAGGTATATTTTCTGATGGGTAGAATAAGAGCTAATTTTTGACTTGATGGGCATTTGGATCCCTTTACATTCCTTAACCCGCTTGAATCAAGTTTTGCTAGACTTTTATATAGGGAACTTTAAAACGCGAAATTCTTAGCTCATACGGGTTAAGAACAAGAACTTTTCGCAAGTTCCTATAATTGATTCTAGAAAGTCACTTATCAAGGGAACTTTAAAATGCATTCTCTAAACATGAAAAAGTCCAAGAAAGTACAAGATCCTATAGGTGGCTTGAAAACCCAAAACTTTGATTTGATATAGTCTTAATGAAAGCTAATCTAAATTTGGCTTAGTTTTGACTTGCACGGCTAAGTATTCTCGAGTCTCTTTAATTAGAGGTCTTTAAATAGTGAAGAACGAGAAGTGATAGAGTTAGACAAGTGATCATGCTTAACGTAGAACATGAAAATGTTCTTTCAAAAACTCATATGTTTTTAATTGTGGCGTTTTCTCCCATAAGATCAATGCATTAGGAATAAAATATTTGCAATAAGTAAGGTCGTACGATTTGAAAGGTTACTTAGCTTCGAGCACAAGATCGTTTAAAAGTTGCTCGGAATTGAATAGAGTTCATAGCCAAGGCATAACTTATCGAGGCGGGATGCGAAGATTGGTGAAGATCCAAAAAGGCCCTAACAAGGCATGAGGAGCTCTATTTTGTTGCTTAAGATCCAAGATGATGTGAAGAATCATTATTTCCAAAATCAATATGAAGGATCGAGACACACGACGAAAAGCAATTACTCCCCTAAAGATCATGGAGAAATTCTATCCAGAAAGACCCTTACAAGGTATGAGGATAAATATATCCAAGTGTTAAAAGGAAACCAGATCGTTGTATATAAAAATCCAAAATAAATATTGAAGAAAAATGATGAAGTCGTGGTCCAAGTATGACGAATCTCTTAAAAACGTCTAGTGTAGAAATTCCAAAATATGAAGACAAGACCATAATTTCAAGAACCTCTTCCGATGATTCGAAGTATGAAGTACATGCCAAATATCGGTCCGAGAAAGGTCTCAAATCGTGAAACGAGTTATGCCAAGATATGAACTTAAGGAGATACTCGAGAAGTCGTTTTAAAAGATTTTGTCCTTTGGCTAACTATCGATTAAATCGTGCTACTTTATTTTCGGACTAAAAAATACTCAAATAAGTCAATATGAATCACATGTGATCCATGACAAATAGTTAAAAAATCTAGAAACCTTTTCCTTTCATAATAACTAGGATTGCGCGGAGAAAAAGTATTACACAATTTGGACGTATGAGTAGTGCTAGCATTGCGACTTGTTCCAACAATGATCTCGTTTTTGCACTTAGCATGGAATGTATGACAATCAAGGATGACGAACTTTACTCTATGAGACATTCACTTGTTTCTATTCATTGACCCTAAAAGTCACTTTCATGATGAAAACCATACATTATATCTTTTCACATTTTTCGTAGTATTGTTGCAAGTTTTACTTTTCGATAAAGATTAAAAAAAATTAATTTTGGAGATGCTTAGATACTTTATTCCAGCATTGCGTGAGGGCACGGCAATGGTTTAGTATGGGGGAGTGATGAGATGACATTTATACATGATCTCATCGTTCTTTTCGGGCTTTAAATGCATAAAATGTCATAAAAATACCACATATATGCTTGTCTTTGTTTACTTGTGTATTTTAGGTATGGATATCGTGAAAAAGACAAAATATTACAAGAAACAAGGAAAAACGAACACGAGAAATGAAGCCACACAATGAACCGGGTCCTAGTTTGTGATTTATCAAAGAAAAACCCTTGAAGACTTGAACATGTACAAGATTGATCCCTCATTTATGAATAAATGACACTTAATACCCATGTATATTCATAATTACAAGTTAGGTCCCTTAAGTTTGTCAAAATGACAAAAAGGTCCTTCATCTTTGAAGAATTGGCAAGTTTAGTCCTTCAAAAAATATAAATTGTCAATAATGGTCCCTCATGAAGTTAAAGATGAAAGAAGACCCTTGAAGTTCAAGAATATTACACATTTATTCCTTTTTAAATGGATTAAACATCAAAAGGGCTAATTGTGTAAATATGCCAAAGTTGAATAAGCCCTAAAATCTGTTTTGAAAACATTTTATGGCCAAAACATGAATTCTTAAACTTATTTAACAAATGGAATGCGTTTGTTAAGACTGATAAACTTTGTTTACAACATTTCCCAAAAGCCAAGGACCAAAGTTGTGCCAGTGAAACATTCAAATGTTTATTGCGCCAAACACTTTTACTTTCCACTGATTTCGGATCAAAGGGAGTTACTATTCACTCCAAGAACCCAGTAACTCCTTGCACTTATACAAAGGGTAAATTGAAATTACCAATTCCCACGCTTGATTCACCTCATACCAAACTCACCCCACACTAAAATTCCCAAATCCCACTACCCTATGGCCCCCACACTCAACCTCGTTAGCCAATGAAATGACACCCTCCATTGTACATATTATCGCTTTATAATATAGTTAATGATAGGGGATTTGTTCCCATCCAACTCGTTCTCTCATGGTTGTTTGTGAATGTGTTAACAAGATCATCATCATCGCTACGATTGAAGACTCTCGTGTTCGTTTACGTGAGCCTCGATCGTTTGCTTGAAGCGTTTTTCACAAATCCATGACATATCCTTCATTATTCTAACAATTATCTTTTAGCATAATCCATAAACGGCTTTAGATATATTGTTGATCACCCTTTCCATGCTAGATCCTAAGCATTCGACTCTTCGTCTCTAGTATGGGGGTGCTCCACCTTTAGACTCGAAACATTGAGGACAATGTTTAATTTTTGTATGGGGGGTCAATAGCTACTTGCCTTGCTACGCCCTTACGTTTTCCAACGTTCAACGTTTTTTTTTGCTTTGTTGCTAATAAGGCTAAATATGTCCCATTTTAAAAAAAATTTAGTTTTCGTAAGTGTTTTTAAGACACGAAGGTATATTTTCCGATGGGTAGAATAAGAGCTAATTTTTGACTTGATGGGCATTTGGATCCCTTTACATTCCTTAACCCGCTTGAATCAAGTTTCGCTAGACTTTTATATAAGGAACTTTAAAACGCGAAAGTCTTAGCTCATACGGGTTAAGAACAAGAACTTTTCGCAAGTTCCTATAATTGATTCTAGAAAGTCACTTATCAAGGGAACTTTAAAATGCATTCTCTAAACATGAAAAAGTCCAAGATAGTGCAAGATCCTATAGGTGGCTTGAAAACCCAAAACTTCGATTTGATATAGTCTTAATGAAAGTTAATCTAAATTTGGCTTAATTTTGACTTGAACGGCTAAGTATTCACGAGTCTCTTTAATTAGAGGTCTTTAAATAGTGAAGAACGAGAAGTGATAGAGTTAGACAAGTGATAATGCTAAACGTAGAACATGAAAATATTCTTTCAAAAACTCATATGTTTTTAATTGTGGCTTTTTCTCCCATGAGATCAATGCATTAGGAATAAAATAATTGCAATAAGTAAGGTCGTACGATTTGAAAGGTTACTTAGCTTCTAGCACAAGATCGTTTAATAGTTGCTCGGAACTGAATAGAGTTCATAGCCAAGGCATAACTTATCGAGGCGGGATGCGAAGATTGGTGAAGATCCAAAAAGGCCCTAACAAGGCATGAGGAGCTCTATTTTGTTTCTAAAGATCCAAGATGATGTGAAGAATCATTATTTCCAAAATCAATATGAACGATCGAGACACACGACGAAAATCAATTATTCCCTAAAGATCATGGAGAAAGTCTATCCAAAAAGACCCTTACAAGGTATGAGGATAAATATATCCAAGTCCTAAAAGGAAACCGGATCGTTGTATATCAAAATCCAAAATAAAGATTGAAGAAAAATGATGAAGTCGTGGTCCAAGTATGACGAATCTCTTAAAAACGTCTAGTGAAGAAATTCCAAAATATGAAGAGAAGACCATAATTTCAAGAACATCTTCCGAAGATTCGAAGTATGAAGTACATGCCAAATATCGGTCCGAGAAAGGTCTCAAATCGTGAAACAAGTTATGCCAAGATATGAACTTAAGGAGATACTCGAGAAGTCGTTTTAAAAGATTATGTCCTTTGGCTAACTATCGATTAAATCGTGCTACTTTATTTTCGGACTAATAAATACTCAAATAAGTCAATATGAATAACATGTGATCCATGACAAATAGTTAAAAATTCTAGAAACCTTTTCCTTTCATAATAACTAGGATTGCGGGGAGAAAAAGTATTACACAATTTGGACGTATGAGTAGTGCTAGCATTGCGACTTGTTCCAACAATGATCTCATTTTTGCACTTAGCATGGAATGTATGACAATCAAGGATGACGAACTTTACTCTATGAGACATTCACTAGTTTCTATTCATTGACCCTAAAAGTCACTTTAATGATGAAAATCATACATTATGTCTTTTCACATTTTTCGTAGTATTGTTGCAAGTTTTACTTTTCAATAAAGATTAAAAAATTGAATTTTTGAGATGCTTAGATACTTTATTCCAGCATTGCGTGAGGGCACGGCAATGGTTTAGTATGGGGGAGTGATGAGATGACATTTATACATGATCTCATCGTTCTTTTCGGGCTTTAAATGCATAAAATGTCATAAAAATACCATATATATGCTTGTCTTTGTTTACTTATGTATTTTAGGTATGGATATCGTGAAAAAGAAAAAATATTACAAGAAAAAAGGAAAAACGAACACGAGAAACGAAGCCACACAATGAACCAGGTCCTAGTTAGTGATTTATCAAAGAAAAACCCTTGAAGACTTGAAGATGTACAAGATTGATCCCTCATTTATGAATAAATGACACTTAATACCCTTGTATATTCATAATTACAAGTTTGGTCCCTTAAGTTTGTCAAAATGACAAAAAGGTCCTTCATCTTTGAATAATTGGCAAGTTTAGTCCTTCAAAAAATCTAAATTGTCAATAATAGTCCCTCATGAAGTTAAAGATGAAAGAAGATCCTTGAAGTTCAAGAATATTATACATTTAGTCCTTTTTAAATGGATTAAACATCAAAAGGGCTAATTGTGTAAATATGCCAAAGTTGAATAAGCCCTAAAATCTGTTTTGAAAACATTTTATGGCCAAAACATGAATTCTGAAACTTATTTAACAAATGGAATGCGTTTGTTAAGACTGATAAACTTTGTTTACAACATTTCCCAAAAGCCAAGGACCAAATTTGTACCAGTGAAACATTCAAATGTTTATTGCGCCAAACACTTTTACTTTCCACTGATTTCGGATCAAAGGGAGTTACTATTCACTCCAAGAACCCAGTAACTCCTTACACTTATACAAAGGGTAAATTGAAATTACCAATTCCCACGCTTGATTCACCTCATACCAAACTCATCCGACACCAAAATTCCCTAATCCCACTACCCTATGGCCCCTATACTCAACCCCGTTAGCCAATGAAATGACACCCTCCATTGTACATATTATCACTTTCTAATATAGTTAATGATAGGGGATTTGTGCCCTTACAACTCGTTGTCTCATGGTTGTTTGTGAATGTGTTAACTATATCATCATCATCGCTACGATTGAAGATTCTCGTCTTCGTTTACGCGAGCCTCGATCGTTTGCTTGAAGAGTTTTTCACAAATCCATGACATATCCTTCATTATTCTAACAATTATCTTTTAGCATAATTCATAAACGGCTTTAGATATATTGTTGATCACCCTTTCCATGCTAGATCCTAAGCATTCGACTCTTCGTCTCTAGTATGGGGGTGCTCCACCTTTAGACTCGAAACATTGAGGACAATGTTTAATTTTAGTATGGGGGTCAATAGCTACTTGCCTTGCGACGCCCTCACGTTTTCCAACGTTCAACGTTTTGTTTTCCTTTGTTGCTAATAAGGCTAAATATGTCTCATTTTTAAATTTTTTTTGTTTTCATAAGTGTTTTTAAGACACGAAGGTATATTTTCCGATGGGTAGAATAAGAGCTAATTTTTGACTTGATGGGCATTTGGATCCCTTTACATTCCTTAACCCGCTTGAATCAAGTTTTGCTAGACTTTTATATAGGGAACTTTAAAACGCGAAAGTCTTAGCTCATACGGGTTAAGAACAAGAACTTTTCGCAAGTTCCTATAATTGATTCTAGAAAGTCACTTATCAAGGGAACTTTAAAATGCATTCTCTAAACATGAAAAAGTCCAAGAAAGTGCAAGATCCTATAAGTGGCTTGAAAACCCAAAACTTTGATTTGATATAGTCTTAATGAAAGCTAATCTAAATTTGGCTTAATTTTGACTTACACGGCTAAGTAATCACAAGTCTCTTTAATTAGAGGTCTTTAAATAGTGAAGAACGAGAAGTGATAGAGTTAGACAAGTGATCATGCTAAACGTAGAACATGAAAATGTTCTTTCAAAAACTCATATGTTTTTAATTGTGGCTTTTTCTCCCATAAGATCAATGCATTAGGAATAAAATAATTGCAATAAGTAAGGTCGTACGATTTGAAAGGTTACTTAGCTTCTATCACAAGATCGTTTAAAAGTTGCTCGGAGTTGAATAGAGTTCATAGCCAAGGCATAACTTATCGAGGCGGGATGCGAAGATTGGTGAAGATCCAAAAAGGCCCTAACAAGGTATGAGGAGCTCTATTTTGTTGCTAAAGATCCAAGATGATGTGAAGAATCATTATTTCCAAAATCAATATGAAGGATCGAGACACACGACGAAAAGAAATTACTCCCCTAAAGAACATGGAGAAAGTCTATCCAAAAAGACCCTTACAAGGTATGAGGATAAATATATCCAAGTCCTAAAAGGAAACCGGATCGTTGTATATCAAAATCCAAAATAGAGATTGAATAAAAATGATGAAGTCGTGGTCCAAGTATGACGAATCTCTTAAAAACGTCTAGTGAAGAAATTCCAAAATATGAAGAGAAGACCATAATTTCAAGAACATCTTCCGAATATTCGAAGTATGAAGTACATGCCAAATATCGGTCCGAGAAAGGTCTCAAATCGTGAAACGAGTTATGCCAAGATATGAACTTAAGGAGATACTCGAGAAGTCGTTTTAAAAGATTCTGTCCTTTGGCTAACTATCGATTAAATCGTGTTACTTTATTTTTAGACTAATAAATACTCAAATAAGTCAGTATGAATCACATGTGATCCATGACAAATAGTTAAAAAATTCTAGAAACCTTTTCCTTTCATAATAACTAGGATCGCGGGGAGAAAAAGTATTACACAATTTGGACGTATGAGTAGTGCTAGCATTGTGACTTGTACCAACAATGATCTCGTTTTTGCACTTAGCATGGAATGTATGACAATCAAGGATGACGAACTTTACTCTATGAGACATTCACTTGTTTCTATTCATTGACCCTAAAAGTCACTTTCATGATGAAAATCATACATTATGTCTTTTCACATTTTTCGTAGTTATTGTTGCAAGTTTTACTTTTCAATAAAGGTTAAAAAAATTGAATTTTGGAGATGCTTAGATACTTTATTCCAGCATTGCGTGAGGGCACGACAATGGTTTAGTATGGGGGAGTGATGGGATGGCATTTATACATGATCTCATCGTTCTTTTCGGGCTTTAAATGCATAAAATGTCATAAAAATACCATATATATGCTTGTCTTTGTTTACTTGTGTATTTTAGGTATGGATATCGAGAAAAAGACAAAATATTACAAGAAACAAGGAAAACGAACACGAGAAACGAAGCCACACAATGAACTGGGTCCTAGTTTGTGATTTATCAAAGAAAAACCCTTGAAGACTTGAAGATGTACAAGATTGATCCCTCATTTATGAATAAATGACACTTAATACCCTTGTATATTCATAATTACAAGTTTGGTCCCTTAAGTTTGTCAAAATGACAAAAAGGTCCTTCATCTTTGAAGAATTGGCAAGTTTAGTCCTTCAAAAAATCTAAATTGTCAATAATGGTCCCTCATGAAGTTAAAGATGAAAGAAGACCCTTGAAGTTCAAGAATATTACACATTTAGTCCTTTTTAAATGGATTAAACATCAAAAGGGCTAATTGTGTAAATATGCCAAAGTTGAATAAGCCCTAAAATCTGTTTTGAAAACATTTTACGGCCAAAACATGAATTCTGAAACTTATTTAACAAATGAAATGCGTTTGTTAAGACTGATAAACTTTGTTTACAACATTTCCCAAAAGCTAAGGACCAAAGTTGTACCAGTGAAACATTCAAATGTTTATTGCGCCAAACACTTTTACTTTCCACTGATTTCGGATCAAAGGGAGTTACTATTCACTCCAAGAACCCAGTAACTCCTTGCACTTATACAAAGGGTAAATTGAATTTACCAATTCCCACGCTTGATTCACCTCATACCAAACTCATCCCACACCAAAATTCCCTAATCCCACTACCCTATGGCCCCCATACTCAATCCCGTTAGCCAATGAAATGACACCCTCCATTGTACATATTATCGCTTTCTAATATAGTGAATGATAGGGGATTTGTGCCCTTCCAACTCATTGTCTCATGGTTTTTTGTGAATATGTTAACTAGATCATCATCATCGCTACGACAGAAGACTCTCGTGTTCGTTTACGTGAGCCTCGATCGATTGCTTGAAGAGTTTTTCACAAATCCATGACATATCCTTCATTATTCTAAAAATTATCTTTTAGCATAATTCATAAACGGCTTTAGATATATTGTTGATCACCCTTTCCATGCTAGATCCTAAGCATTCGACTCTTCGTCTCTAGTATGGGGGTGCTCCACCTTTAGACTCGAAACATTGAGGACAATGTTTAATTTTAGTATGGGGGGTCAATAGCTACTTGCCTTGCTACGCCCTCACGTTTTCCAATGTTCAACGTTTTGTTTTGCTTTGTTGCTAATAAGGCTAAATATGTCCCATTTTTAAAATTTTTTAGTTTTCATAAGTGTTTTTAAGACACGAAGGTGTATTTTCCGATGGGTAGAATAAGAGCTAATTTTTAACTTGATGGGCATTTGGATCCCTTTACATCCCTTAACCCGCTTGAATCAAGTTTTGCTAGACTTTTATATCAGGAACTTTAAAACGTGAAAGTCTTAGCTCATACGGGTTAAGAACAAGAACTTTTCGCAAGTTCCTATAATTGATTCTAGAAAGTCACTTATCAAGGGAACTTTAAAATGCATTCTCTAAACATGAAAAATTCCAAGAAAGTGCAAGATCCTATAGGTGGCTTGAAAACCCAAAACTTTGATTTGATATAGTCTTAATGAAAGCTAATCCAAATTTGGCTTAATTTTGACTTGCACGGCTAAGTATTCACGAGTCTCTTTAAATAGAGGTCTTTAAATAGTGAAGAACGAGAAGTGATAGAGTTAGACAAGTGATAATGCTAAATGTAGAACATGAAAATGTTCTTTCAAAAACTCATATGTTTTTAATTGTGGCTTTTTCTCCTATAAGATCAATGCATTAGTAATAAAATAATTGCAATAAGTAAGGTCGTACGATTTGAAAGGTTACTTAGCTTCTAGCACAAGATCGTATAAAAGTTGCTCGGAATTGATTAGAGTTCATAGCCAAGGCATAACTTATCGAAGCGGGATGCGAAGATTGGTGAAGATCCAAAAAGGCCCTAACAAGGCATGAGGAGCTCTATTTTGTTGCTAAAGATCCAAGATGATGTGAAGAATCATTATTTCCAAAATCAATATGAAGGACCGAGACACACGACGAAAAGCAATTACTCCCCTAAAGATCATGGAGAAAGTCTATCCAAAAAGACCGTTACAAGGTATAAGGATAAATATATCCAAGTCCTAAAAGTAGGCAGATCGTTGTATATCATAATCCAAAATAGAGATTGAAGAAAAATGATGAAGTCGTGTTCCAAGTATGAAGAATCTCTCAAAAACGTCTAGTGAAGAAATTCCAAAATATGAAGAGAAGACCATAATTTCAAGAACGTCTTCCGAATATTCGAAGTATGAAGTACATGCCAAATATCGGTCCGAGAAAGGTCTCAAATCGTGAAACGAGTTATGCCAAGATATGAACTTAAGGAGTTACTCGAGAAGTCGTTTTAAAAGATTTTGTCCTTTGGCTAACTATCGATTAAATCGTGCTACTTTATTTTCGGACTAATAAATAGTCAAATGAGTCAATATGAATCACATGTGATCCATGACAAATAGGTAAAAAATTCTAGAAACCTTTTCCTTTCATAATAACTAGGATTGTGGGGAGAAAAAGTATTACACAATTAGGACGTATGAGTAGTGCTAGCATTGTGACTTGTACCAACAATGATCTCGTTTTTGCACTTAGCATGGAATGTATGAAAATTAAGGATGATGAACTTTACTCTATGAGACATTCAGTTGTTTCTATTTATTGACCCTAAAAGTCACCTTCGTGATGAAAATCATACATTATGTCTTTTCACATTTTTTTAGTATTGTTGCAAGTTTTACTTTTCAATAAAGGTTAAAAAAATTGAATTTTGGAGATGCTTAGATACTTTATTCCAGCATTGCGTGAGGGCACGGAAATGGTTTAGTATGGAGGAGTGATGAGATGACATTTATACATGATCTCGTCGTTCTTTTCGGGCTTTAAATGCATAAAATGTCATAAAAATACGATATATATATGCTTGTCTTTGTTTACTTGTGTATTTTAGGTATGGATATCGTGAAAAAGACAAAAGATTACAAGAAACAAGGAAAAACGAACACGAGAAACGAAGCCACACAAATAACCGGGTCCTAGTTTGTGATTTATCAAAGAAAAACCCTTGAAGACTTGAATATGTACAAGATTGATCCCTAATTTATGAAGAAATGACACTTAATACCCTTGTATATTCATAATTACAAGTTTGGTCCCTTAAGTTTGTCAAAATGACAAAAAGGTCCTTCATCTTTGAAGAATTGGCAAGTTTAGTCCCTCAACAAATCTAAATTGTCAATAATGATCCATCATGAAGTTAAAGATCAAATAAGACCCTTGAAGTTCAAGAATATTACACATTTAGTCCTTTTTAAATGGATTTAACATCAAAAGGGCTAATTGTGTAAATATGCCAAAGTTGAATAAGCCCTAAAATCTGTTTTGAAAACATTTTATGGCCAAAACATGAATTCTAAAATTTATTTATCAAAGGGAATGCGTTTGTTAAGACTGATAAACGTTGTTTACAACATTTCCCAAAAGCCAAGGACCAAAGTTGTACCAGTGAAACATTCAAATGTTTATTGCGCCAAACACTTTTACTTTCCAGTGATTTCGGATCAAAGGGAGTTACTATTCACTCCAAGAACACAGTAACTCCCTCCAATGTACATATTATCGCTTTCTAATATAGTTAATGAGAGAGGATTTGTGCCCTTCCAACTCGTTGTCTCATGGTTGTTTGTGAATGTGTTAACTAGATCATCATGATCGCTACGATTGAAGACTCTCGTGTTCGTTTACGTGAGCCTCGATCGTTTGCTTGAAGAGTTTTTCACAAATCCATGACATATCCTTCATTATTCTAACAATTATCTTTTAGCATAATTCATAAACGGCTTTAGATATATTGTTGATCACCCTTTCAATGCTAGATCCTAAGTATTCGACTCTTCGTCTCTAGTATGGGGTGCTCCACCTTTAGACTCGAAACATTGAGGACAATGTTTAATTTTAGTATGGGGGGTCAATAGCTACTTGCCTTGCTACGCCCTCATGTTTCCCAACGTTCAACGTTTTGTTTTTCTTTGTTGCTAATAAGGCTAAATATGTCCCATTTTTAAAAGTTTTTAGTTTTCATAAGTATTTTTAAGACACGAAGGTATATTTTCCGATGGGTAGAATAAGAGATTATTTTTGACTTGATGGGCATTTGGATCCCTTTACATTCCTTAACCCGCTTGAATCAAGTTTTGCTAGACTTTTATATAGGGAACTTTAAAACGCGAAAGTCTTAGCTCATACGGGTTAAGAACAAGAACTTTTCGCAAGTTCCTATAATTGATTCTAGAAAGTCAATTATCAAGGGAACTATAAAAATGCATTCTCTAAACATGAAAAAGTCCAAGAAAGTGCAAGATCCTATAGGTGGCTTGAAAACCCAAAACTTCGATTTGATATAGTCTTAAGGAAAGCTAATCCAAATTTGGCTTAATTTTGACTTGCACGGCTAAGTATTCACGAGTCTGTTTAATTAGAGGTCTTTAAATAGTGAAGAACGAGATGTGATAGAGTTAGACAAGTGATAATGCTAAGCGTAGAACATGAAAATGTTCTTTCAAAAACTCATATGTTTTTAATTGTGGCTTTTTCTCCCATAAGATCAATTCATTAGGAATAAAATAATTGCAATAAGTAAGGTCGTACGATTTAAAAGGTTACTTAGCTTCTAGCACAAGATCGTTTAAAAGTTGCTCAGAATTGAATAGAGTTCATAGCCAAGGCATAACTTATCGAAGCAGGATGCGAAGATTGGTGAAGATCCAAAAAGGCCCTAACAAGGCATGCGGAGCTCTTTTTTGTTGCTAAAGATCCAAGATGATGTGAAGAATCATTATTTCCAAAATCAATATGAAGGATCGAGACACACGACGGAAAAGCAATTACTCCCCTAAAGATCATGGAGAAAGTCTATCCAAAAAGACCCTTACAAGGTATGAGGATAAATATATCCAAGTCCTAAAAGGCGGATCGTTGTATATCAAAACCTAAAATAAAGATTGAAGAAAAATGATGAAGTCGTGGTCCAAGTATGACGAATCTCTCAAAAACGTCTAGTGAAGAAATTCCAAAATATGAAGAGAAGACCAAAATTTCAAGAACGTCTTCCGAAGATTCGAAGTACGAAGTACATGCCAATAACCGGTCCGAGAAAGGTCTCAAATCGTGAAACGAGTTATGCCAAGATATGAACTTAAGGAGATACTCGAGAAGTCGTTTTAAATGATTTTGTCCTTTGGCTAACTATCGATTAAATCGTGCTACTTTATTTTCGGACTAATAAATACTCAAATAAGTCAATATGAATCACATGTGATCCATGACAAATAGTTAAAAAATTCTAGAAACCATTTCCTTTCATAATAACTGGGATTGCGGGGAGAAAAAGTATTACACAATTTGGACGTATGAGTAGTGCTAGCATTGTGACTTGTACCAACAATGATCTAGTTTTTGCACTTAGCATGGAATGTATGACAGTCAAGGATGACGAACTTTAATCTATGAGACATTCACTTGTTTCTATTCATTGACCCTAAAAGTCACTTTCGTGATGAAAATCATACATTATGTCTTTTAACATTTTTCGTAGTATTTTTGCAACTTTTACTTTTCAATAAAGGTTAAAAAAATTAAATTTTAGAGATGCTTAGATACTTTATTCCAGCATTGCGTGAGGGCACGACAATGGTTTAGTATGGGGGAGTGATGAGATGGCATTTATACATGATCTCATCATTCTTTTCGGGCTTTGAATGCATAAAATGTCATAAAAATACCATATATATGCTTGTCTTTGTTTACTTGTGTATTTTAGGTATGGATATCGTGAAAAAGACAAAAGATTACAAGAAACAAGGAAAAACGAACACGAGAAACGAAGCCACACAATGAACCGGGTCCTAGTTTGTGATTTATCAAAGAAAAACCCTTGAAGACTTGAATATGTACAAGATTGATCCCTCATTTATGAAGAAATGAAACTTAATACCCTTGTATATTCATAATTACAAGTTTGGTCCCTTAAGTTTGTCAAAATGACAAAAAGGTCCTTCATCTTTGAAGCTTTGGCAAGTTTAGTCCCTCAACAAATCTAATTTGTCAATAATGGTCCCTCATGAAGTTAAAGATCAAAGAAAACCCTTGAAGTTTAAGAATATTACACATTTAGTCCTTTTTAAATGGATTAAACATCAAAAGGGCTAATTGTGTAAATATGCCAAAGTTGAATAAGCCCTAAAATCTGTTTTGAAAACATTTTATGGCCAAAACATGAATTCTGAAACTTATTTAAAAAAGGGAATGCGTTTGTTAAGACTGATAAACTTTGTTTACGACATTTGCCAAAAGCCAAGGACCAAAGTTGTACCAGTGAAACATTCAAATGTTTATTGCGCCAAACACTTTTACCTTCCACTGATTCCGGATCAAAGGGAGTTACTATTCACTCCAAGAACCAAGTAACTCCTTCCACTTAAACAAAGGGTACATTGAAATTACCCATTCCCACGTTGATTCACCTCATACCAAACTCATCCCACACCAAAATTCCCAAATCCCACTACCCCATGGCCCCCACACTCAACCCCGTTAGCCAATGAAATGACACCCTCCTCTCCAAGCAATCCTAGGTGGCAAGATCAACGCTTTAAGGCTACTACTTGGTCCCTAAGCACAAAATGAACGACCAAGATCAAATTTGACAGCTAACAAACATCCAACACTTCTAGAAGATCAAGGGCATTTCTGAGATTTCATAGCTAGGGTTTTGATATTTTTTCGTTCTAGAATCATCCTAAGTAGTTTATAAAAGGAGACATCAACATGTGAGAGTCCCTTTGTTCTAGATTAGCTAAATCCTGGTAATTCCTTTTTATGAAATAAAAGTTTAAATTTCTGAAAATTATGATTTCCTTTTATGTTTTTATAAAAGTTTGGTGTTTGATTAGCTAAAGTCTGAGTTCCATTATCTGTTTGTTGGTTTTTGAGGAAAGGTTTTATGGTTTAAAAATCTTGTTTTCAAAAAATCAGTATTCATTGTTTATTGTTCATCCTTGTGTTTGTTGTTCTTAGTAGGTACAAGGAAGCTGGTGCTTGTTTAGCTAGCACCTAAGCTCACACATCACAAAGCATGGATGTATGTTTTGGAGGTGCTCATCTCTAAACCTTTTTCATTTTTCTGAATATTGCATGACTTTTTATGATTATGATTATTTGATTGTGAATTTGTGTTTTTGTTGTTGAATCTGGTGATTTGAGGTTTGTTTGTTGTTACTTAGTTGATTTGAACTAGTTTTGTGGTTTGATTCATACTAATCCTTTGAAAATTTGTTAAATCAGATTATTAACGGGTGTTTGGGTTAACTGCATAATCTGGTGAGTAGGTGTTGTGTTGTGTATTGTGTTTGTGCTTGTTTCATATGTGTTATTTGTCATTTATCTGCAAGTTTTGAGGCTAATATCACCATAATCCAACAAAATGGCTTAAAATCTGTTATACTTGTTGTTTTTGACTGAAATTTTGGGGACACCTAGATCTAAGGGTAGAATAGGGTTAACAAGTGATAAATCTTAGTTAATATAACCAGGGTAAGGGATTTAAGGTGTTGAAATTGGATTTGTGGTCATTTAGATTAGCAAAAGGATTTTTTGATATCACTTTATTCATCAGTAACTGTTTGAGCTTTGATCTTGTTTTAATCTTTCAATAAATGTTTGAAACAAGTTTATTTGTGCTTATTGGAGTTTATTATAGCTTGTGTATGCATCTGGTTCATTTTGGTTGGCTTATTCATGCTTAAACTGCTTATTTCTTCATTATCTGCTTATTTGCAAGTCTGTGTCATATTGTGACTGTTTGCTTATTTTGTGCTTATTGGTTGAGTGAATTTGTGATTTCTTGCTTAATTGTGACTCATTACAACTCACTCGTTGTAAGGATGCCTTTGTATCCATTGAATCCAAGTGAATCTCTCTAAATCTTCAAGTCAAATAGTCAAAGTAGTGGGAACTCCTTTCCCCTGCTGCTAGCCACTACTAGTGTTATTTCTTGAATAACTTATCAATAATTTGTTCTTGCTTATTTAAACCTACAACAACTTTAATATTGTAATAGGTGTTCCTTATTTGACCCATTTGTTCATTCTGGAGCATTTGTGTGGTTGACTTTAAGCTTTGACAAGAAAACCAACTCCTTTGACTTTTAAATAAGTACTTATCAGCTTATTTTGCTTATTTGTCTTGGCTTATTGAACTTTTCTTGATTGATTTGTCTTAATTAAGTCATTTAGAGTCTTTTTCAAGTTGAATCAAGGTCTGAGGTGGTCTAGAACTCTAAGTCGACTATTTTGTCTTTTAGTAAATTTTTACTTTGCTTATTTCTGGCTTATTGGTTTACCTTTTTGAAAATTTCTTTTCACAGATCTCTTAGGCATAACAATAGAAGGTTGTGTGTCAAATTAGAGGTTATGGCATTGTCTTATAGCTTAATGGGCCAAAAAGCCCATTAAGAATAAGTTGTTGTTCAATTAATCTGTGATAAGCTCACATTCAGCTTTTGGACCTTCAGACTTTTGTGTTTAGAATTGGATTTTAAGCTGGACTAGTGATTTTCAGCTTATTTAGTTGATTGGATCTTATTGGGCCAAAAAGCCCATTTCATTACATTGTTTTTTGTTTTTATCCCATTTGGGGACCCAATAGGGGTATTTTGGTAATTTCATTTTCATTTTCTGTTTATTTAGGTGAAAATAAACTAGTTTGAAAGTTTTTAGAATTTTTTATAATTTTTGGATTTTTAATATTATTTTAATATTATTTTATTAATAAATTTCATTTTTACAATTTTTTGAAGAGGTTCTTGGAGAGATCGATAGGGGAGAACCAACAATCATGGTCGGATAAGTTAGACGATGTTTTATGGGCCTTTCGAACCGATCATAAGACGCCCATCGGGTGCACTCCTTACAAGCTTGTGTATGGGAAGAATTGTCACTTGCCAATTGAATTCGAACACAAAGCTTATTAGGACCTAAAGCATTGTAATGATGACATTGAGATCGCGGGAAAACACCGAAAAATGCAATTAAATGAATTGGATTAATTGAGCGATCTTGCTTATGAAAATTCGTTGATTTATAAAGAAAAAACTAAAAAGTTTCATGATTCTAAAATAAAAAACTGGGTTTTTAACATTGGAGATCAACTGTTGCTTTTTAACTCATGTTTGAAAATCTTTTCCGGCAAGTTGAAATCCCGTTTGTCCGGTCCATTCACCGTTACCCAAGTTTATCCATATGGGACCATCGAGCTAGCTCAAAATGATGGCCCTAATTTCAAGGTGAATGGAAATAGGTTGAAGCACTACTTTGGTGGGGAAGTTCCCTCTTTGAATTACCTCAACCAAGTCACCTTCCCCAATGATTATTAATATCGAGGGGATCGAGTCGAGCTCATGACTCGGTAATAAAAAACGAGGTGCCTCATGGGGGAGTCCCATGCTTATCCATGTACATATTATCGCTTTCTAATTAGCTTATGTGAGGGGATTTGTGCCTTCCAACCTTTGTTTTGTGGTTGTTTATGACTTGTGGTTATTAGATCATTGTCATCTTCACGATTGGAGCCTCTCGTGTTTATTTTATGGGAGCACTCGATCGTTTGCTTTGAAGAATTTCTCGATATCCACATGATATATCCTTTGACTGTTCTAATCTTAGGCCTTTAGCACACTTCATAAACGGCTACTAATTTACCGGTTACACCAGTTCCATGCTAGATTATGCATTCGACTACGTCTCTAGTATGGGGGTATCCTAACCTTAGACTCGAAACATTAAGGACAATGTTTAACTTTAGTATTGGGGGGGTGAACTTTTCCCACTGCTGGACACCCAAAGCTAGCCACTACTAGTGTAATTTTTCAATCAACTTATCAATAAGATATAATAGCTTATTTAGACTTGCAAAAACATTGTTTTTGTAATCAATCTTCCTTATTTGACCCATTTGACTATTCTGCAGAATTTGAGACTTTGAATTTTAGGTTTGACTAGAAAACAAACTTAGTTGACTTTTACATAGGTGATTATTTGCTTTTTCCAGCTTATTCATTGTGCTTTTTGGAAATGTTTTTGATTATTAAGCTTAGTTAAGTGAGTTGAAACATTTTGTAACAAGAATCAGCACTTGAATTGGTCTAGAACTCGAAAACAACTATTTTGTTGTTTTGTGTAGAGAGCTTTTGCTTATTTCAGCCTTATTTCTTGGGCCTATTCAAAAATTCTTTTTACAAACAGCTTAATTAGGTCAAGAGAAGGTTGTGTGTCAAATTTCAGCTTATGGCATCAGCTTATAGCTTAATGGGCCAAAAAGCCCATTAAGAATAAGCTGCTTTGAAATAAGCTGTGATAAGCTTAGTTTCAGCTTTTGGGCCTTTGGAATTTTGTGTTTAAAATTGAATTTTAAGCTTAATTGGAAGTTTTGGGCCATTTTGTGAACCTTTTCTTATTGGGCCTTAATTAAGCCCATTAAGGGTCTGTTTTACTATTAGGCCCATTTGGAAGCCCATTAGGGGTAATTTGGTCATTTCAAGTTCATTTTCTGTTTAATTAGGTTAAAATAAACTAGTTTGCAAGTTTTTAGAATTTTTTTTATAAATTTTGAATTTTTAATATTATTTTATTATTATTTTATAAATAAAATTAGTTTTTTATATTTTTGCAACTTTTTCATTTTTCTTAGGTTAAATACATTAAGTTAGGATTTTAAAAACTTTTAGATTGATTTTCTTGTCATTTAACTAATTTTTAGGATTATTTTAATATTTTTATAGTTTTTAATCATTTTTAAATAGTTTTAATTAATTTTAAATTTTCCAAAAATAGTTTTTAGTTTAATTAAGTTATTTTAAAGGTTTACAAATTGAAAAATCTTTTTTTGGGCTTTTTGTTAATTAAATTGATTTTTTGGGCGTTAATTAGCATTAAAAAATTGTTATTTAATTAAATAAAAGGTTTTAGTGATTTTTGATTTGTTGTAAACTCTAATTACATTTTTTAGGATTTATTGCAATTTTCTAGAATTTTTTAGGATAATTTTTAACTTTCATCATATTTTACGGTTTTACGTGTACGACTTTCGTCTTAGTTTCATTTTAATCGTAACCGTCATCCTTTTCTCTTTTCTTTTCTCATAATCATAATCACAAATACTAATCATTTCTTTACACAACACACTAGCCTCCTTGAGAACGAACTCACTCATTGGGTCATTTACACTTGGTTTTCCTAAACCACTTGTTTAATACTTACCCTTTTTACCTCTTTTGTTTTTCCTAAAGCAAAGGTAGTGTAAAAAACAACTGTCATTTTGGCGCCGCTGCCGGGGAGGCGTGTTGTGTTTTGATTTGAAAATTTTTGTTTTTATATTAGCCATAATAACTATTTATGTGATTAGCACTCTAATCATACGTATTATCGGTTTTTCGTTTTTTGTGTGAATATTATTACTTTTTGTATACGTAAAACAATAAATTCACAAGTACTCCAAAAGTGTGAAAACACAACCTTGATTTGGGATTTCATCACTCGATCATTGTATTCGAATCTCAAACAAATAAAAACGGCAAAGAGATAATTACTTTCGTGAAGCTTAATTTTGAAAAACACAAACTATAAGGTGGGTATAAGGAGGGTGTTATAAAATACACCCTAATGAAAAAGGCTCTTAAGTGCTTCGCGCCGCCTCGTTTCTCCGCTTGCTTGTGCGTGTTTAGATAAAAAGGGCTAATCGAGGGTTTGCCAACCAAAGTATTATCTACGTACACTACAAGAAAATGAGCCTAATGCAACGCCACTAAAGTGTTGTACTATGTCTTTAAAATGATGCATTATACCAAATGTGACACTTTACCAAGTGCTATGTTATGCAACGTCGCCTTAGGTTTAAGCAACAATTTTTATAAGATTATGCAACACTTTATAAAAGTGTTGCCTAAATTTAGCAAATGCAATACTTTAAGCTGCAACACTTTTTATACTTAAATGCAACACCTTTTACTATCAACGGTAACACTTTTAACATTCAATTGTAATACTTTCTTGAATCAAGTGAAACATTACAACAAACTAAGTGCAACACCTTTCCACCAAAGACAACACTTTTTCACAAAATTGCAACACTCTTATTTCGCTACACTATAAATGTAACACTTTTATCTATTAAAAGCAACACTTTCAATTGATTTTAGCACACAGTTGCAACACTTTGTTAAATGATTTGTAACACTTTTGTTCTTTGCTATACAAGTGCTACGTACATCTATTTTTTGTAACAAGTCTAGTACAATAAGATTTTTCATTCCGCAATAGAAATAATATTATAACTTCAATAATATCACAGTACTTTGTCATGTACATATAAGTAGTATTACTTGTCTAGTCAACAAAAAATAAAGTTATCAAATTACAATCCTACGAATCTTGATATCTTCTTTGCAAACCTTACTCGTGGGTTGACATCGGCCAAAACAGCACGTACCCTGCATATGAAATTGACAAAAAGAATACGATTAGTTTTATAACAGGTAAATATAATAGTCACATTGGGAAGAATGTAAAGTGAACTAAAGAAAAAGGAACACGTTGCAAACACAGAATGGTAGCCATAACAAGATCTTAAAACAACAATAAAATCCATTTCGCATCCATGCTACACTGATCACATTGAGTAAAAGTTTATCATCCCATCGTAAGTAGAATGCCCATATATGCAGGTACCCATACAGATTCTTGAATGAAAACCACAATAAACTTCGTTGAAAGAAATAAACCTATGATCCTAACATAAAAACATGCAAGGGCGTCATTTTTTAAAACTCATATGGATATCTCTTCTAGCGCAAATTAGAAAGGTTATAGCAAAACTAGTGGCTACAGTTACAAAACTAGTGGCTTTTCACTTTCTAATAGAAGATCTTGCTAAATTGCCAGATGATTTATCAAGTTATTAAGTTTTTTTACACTTGATTCTAGTTAGATGTAAATGGCATATGCTTTATACTAACAAATACAGTAATTTACAAGTAATTAAGATTGTGAAATCTCAAAATCTTGTTATTCTAAGTGCAAAATGGCCTTCGAAATATCCCTGCCTTTAGAACACATGTGTGCTAAAGTATGAGTAGATCTACTTGGGTCAAATAAAGGTTTTAGTAGCTGCATGACTACTACCGCATCTAATGAAGCTATCTATAAATCTTCATATAATCAGATTTTACCAAAATTTTAAACATCAAGTTATATGATGTGATATAGCAGAACATTCAACCACTCCCTTGCACTATATTTTGTCATTGACGATTACCAGATATTTTATGGATAACTTATTACTAATATTGACCAGTGCGCATTTTATTATCCTTAAGTGTCATCCTCTGAAACTACCAACATCGATGCGCACATTCTTATCCTACGCATCCTGTAGCAACAAAATCGTTTACAAACATTTTTTTAGGTTGCATATCTGAGGCTTGTTTAGAACATGAACAACCTAGTCATACTCAAATGTGAAGAGTGTTTGAACAGCTAGGTAGTCTTCCCTGTCTAAAGGTAACTTATATTTTATATTATACATATTTAGACCTCCTAAGTGAGAGTACTAACAGACTCGTTAATATTAGCCGATCAAAAAATAATCTAATACACATGGAAGATAAAAGACTTACAAATTTTTGAGGAAGTTGTGCACAAGTGAAATGAGCTGGTTGTTGCTATACATAGCCCATTTTCCTTCATATATCTCCATTCTCTTTTTTCAAAGTTGTGAACATTTATGTGGTTTTCTCGACCTATTCCTCATTAGTCTCTACCCTTTGCACGAGTTTACTTGGATGTGCGTTTACCAAGCCTTTCAATGTAAATGGGTCTATCGTTCCTATCAACTCCATGATACCCGTGATTGAAATGTTGTAAACTTCTTTCTGCTCAGCTAATTTGTACTCATGCGGGTTTGTATTACGAAAGCCTAGAAAAGACAATCGTTCGTAGATAAATAACTTACACACTTGTAAAATGTGTGGTTGACCAGAATCAACATCGTCCATGTTGAAAATGTGACCCGCTTTATTCTAGTTAAATATTGCATGCATCATTTCACGAGTACAAATTATTGAACCAACCAAGTTTGTAGACACAATCTACACATATAAAGATTGTCTTATGTAAAAGTGCTAAGAAAATCACAAATATAGTTCTGTATTTCTTTAATTTTAACAAAAGACTTCTAGAAAACTAATCGTATAGGTAAGTAGTCAAGCACACACCTATTTTATATCTTCATCGGTATATTCCAATATGTTAGCAGCATCAATTCGTGTCAGTAGCAGCAATTCGCGTCGTCGGCAATAAGCTTCACGAGTAGCAACTGTAAGGCGTGTCTGCAACAGCAACCCACATCAGCAACGACCCACATCAGTAGCCCGAGTTATATCTCTAGTTAAGACATCGGCATCAATAAGTTTGTCAGTAGCAACAAACCGCATCAAAAGCAACAACAAGCGGGTGTATGCATCATCAGCAACCGAAAAATGTTGTTGAGTACATAAGCAAATAAGGTAAGTATATAAGAAAATAAGTAGAGAAATTAGTGATCCCAAACACACACCTATCACTTTTTCCGAAAAAATTTGACCTAAGCATAACAGGGAAAAAAAGTATCTTTAGTCAAATATCAGTAATACGAAATACTTAGCTTATTTGCTTATGTACTCAACAACATATTTTGGTTGCTGATGATGCTTACAGCCGCTTGTTGCTACTTTTGATGCAGTTTGTTGCTGCTAATAAACTTATTGTTGCCGATGTCATGACTAGAGACATAAATCAAGCTACTGATGTGGGTCGTTGCTGATGTGGGTTGCTGCTGCGGACACGACTTACAGTTGCTACTCGTGAAGCTTATTGCTGACGACACAAATTGCTCTACTGACACAAATTAAGTATAATTTAGTACAAAGGCATAAGAGTAGAAAAATTTATAATACGAAAGGAAACATCCACTTTATTTCTGGAAGTTACCTCAAAGCTTATAACAATCTTATACGCATGTTAATAAGGGAGATCAATTTATTATTTAAACTGAGAACAAGCCATTGAAAGGGATAAACATATAAGAATGCCATCCAAGTTACAATTATAAGTTTTATAACATGAAGGAAGACTACCGCTGCAAATTGCAAGAGCATCTAGAATTTGTCTAAATAACTTAGGAGTAAATTTCCTGTTCACAAACTCATTAACGGGAACCCAAACACCGATAATATTAAGGTCATCTAGACTTGATATTTTACCTTATGCAAAACTGTCTATCAATGATTTTGCACGCAAAATACTGTCTAGAAGTGACATTTAATGGATGTTAAATGAAGGTTCAATTTCTTCCCACCTAATGAAAATATTTAGCCTCGCAAAATCATTAGAGCCAGTTAGGGGTTGACCATCCTGATCTCTAGCACCCGTGACACCTCTGCCCCGCCATGGCAGTTGGCAGAAAACGACATTGTAACCCTGGCACCTAGCGAGTTTTTGGTCTAAAATCTCAAGATTCTGAGCTCCGAATCGAAGTACCTCTGTTGCTAGAACCAGAAGAGGGATTTGTTTAGTTATCAGTAGCTGTAGCACCAAGGTGTCTTTCCTTTACTGATTCGTATAACTTAACATCATGAACTTTTCCTGCCATGCAAAGGGGGAGATAATCATCCCTCGGCACCTACAAAAATAAGTTTCATTAGGATGATTCACAATAAATTATTTACAATATTACACTTGTTAACTGATAAAGTGATAATCAATACGATAACTCGACAAGTCATCTTTAATATAAATACATCATAAGGTTTTCAAGACCATATGATAGATATACATATAAGATACGAGGGTACACTGCATTTATAGGTAACTAGTAGAAAAACCGCGCATAGCGGCGAAACAATATGTAGTTTTTGTTCATCAACGTTGCATCTTCATGGCAATATTTATTTTACATAATATCTTCTTGAACAAAACATCTTACTATAATATAAAAATACTATATATCCTTGTTCATTTTAAATGGTAATATTATTTCAACTAATCATTTGAATATAAAGTTACTAAATGCATATTCATACTAATACGTCGTAGAATATTTATCATTTACCACTTCTTTATAAACTTATAAAATTGCAGCACATAAGTATTTCATGAACACTACTTTTTCTACTAAAATACATAATGTGTTGAATTGATGGTAACAAGTACAGGTCTAGTAACCACCAGTTAGAGCTCGATATGTCGTATTCATTATGTGATACTTTTAGATGTTGTCCATATTCTAGAAATAACGTCAATTGTCTAAATATCTACTGAGATAGACATTTAATATTATACAATTATAAAAATACTCGTCAAGCCTATTTTCAATCAAATATTCATATTATCACTTTGGGAAGTTAATCCTAAACACCCTAAAAATGTTTATTTCACCAGCTAATTATCATATAACAATTTGTATAGGTAAGCTACAACACCCTTCAAATTTGCTTCAAATAATCATGCTCAGAACTAGGGGTGAGAATCGGGTCAGGTTGGTCGGGTTCGGCTTATTCTGGTCGGGTCGAATTCGGGTTAAAGGTAAAAATAATTTACCTGAGTTCAACTCGGGTTAGTCGGGTTCAGGTCTATTCGGGTCTGGTCTACTCGAGTCGGGTCTACTTGAGTTCAGGTCAACCCCCCAAGTATGGGTAAAATGTTAAAAAAAAGATTTTTTTTAATTATTTTAGATTTTTTATTAGTATTTATATTTAATTTAAATTAAAAAAATATTATTTGGGTCAATCGGGTTGACCCGAACCCGAATCAGACATAAATATTTTACCCGATGTCCGATCCGATTTCAAATTCAGGTTAACCCGACTAACCCGCATTGAAATTTCAACCCGACCCGAATATTCTTGGATCGGGTCAGAAATACTGACACCCCTACTCAGAACTGTCCACATATATAATAATAGAATCTACAAAGGGGTTTGAGACGTCTTACCTAAGCGCTGATCCGCTTACTTTTCAAGTACATAAGTAACATCAAGTAGCCTCTTTTTATGCAATCAAACCCATGAAATTTTACAAAGCAGATAAGCATTTAAAATAAGTAATCCTAAACACCTCCTAATAATCAATCCTAAACTCCTCCTAAATTAATGTGTTGTAGCTATTAAAAACCCAAAATCAATCCTAAGTACTCCCACTTTCCAATTCTAAATTTAAAGTCTACGAATTTATAATAAAAACCAAATCAAGACAATTTGATAGATTATACTATTTGAATTGCATGATCAATATTATTAGAAATCTTAGACAGAGAATATATATATATCTGTAATAGTAACATGAGCATAAGTGACGGTGGTATACTGGTATATCATCCAAAACCTGCACTATAGATGATAACCCCATTACTTACCTATTTATGTAAATTATTATAAGGTAATTAAAAATCAAGAGTAACTAGTGGACCAAAAACACACTTACAAACACAAATAAAAAGCTATGTTACAATCTGGTAACAAAATTAAATCCAAATATCTGTATTAAGTACCTTTAAGTTTTGCGAACAAGGATCTGCCCATAATCTTAAAGTTAAAGATGTAATATAAGTAAAGTAATTGAATATGTGTATATAAGCAGATATAAAATGTAAAGTGAGGAGCTTTGAACCCCTAATTTTAGAGTACTAGTTTTGGATTTAATAAAATTTCAGGAATTCGGGAGACGGTGGATCTGCAATTAGATTCAAAAGAAGTTATAGCTTACAGTATAATTAATATATAACGATTTCTCACCTTATCAGTGGTGGTTTAAGAAGAAGAAGAAGAAGAAGGCTTGGTGGTGTTCCTTTTGTGTGAATCTGCAAGTGAAAAAAAGAAAGAGAGCAGGAATATAGATGGATTTTTTTTATTTTTTTTATTAATCTTTTGTTTAGTTTTAGGTAAAACTGTCAGAGGTTTAATTTTGGGTAAAAAGAGGGCGGTAAAGTAAAAAAAGTTAAGCGGGAGATTTTAGATTTTCAATTTTTCGTGAATTTTTTGTTTACCATTTCAAAGTAAATGTTGTTTTTATGCCAAGTTATTGCAGCATTTTTTAATGTTATGCAATATACTCAAAAACATGCGACACTTTAATAATAAAGTGTTGGCTTTGATATTAATATGCAACACTTATTTTATAAATGTTGTTTTTTTACCAATCTTGTGAATAATGCAACACATTTAAAAGTGTTGCTCGTAAAATGTTGCATTAGGCTCATTTTCTTGTAGTGGTATCTATATTTTCTTGGTTTCAAAAGATTAAACCCTCTTGAACGTTTTGGTGTTCCACCAATGTTCTAAAGTCATCGAAGGCATTCACTTCACATGATCGTTTTCATTCCTTGAGGCTCCTTTAATCGAGATATTTGATTTAAAGGAGAGATTTATAGATTTTAGTCTACGTAATACATCACAAAATCTAAAAAAAAGTAAAAATAATCAAAAATACAAAAAAAAATTGAAAAACTTAAAAACACCAAAAAGAATCTTCTTTGCTCATCCCCACGTTGTACGTCACGTTTATGCTAACTCGTAATCAAGCTAGACATGCACGTAAACATAGAAACTGGAAGGAAACCACAACTTACCTTTCAAGTGAAGAATCTCCTATTGACGAACCTATCGTAGAACAAGAAGCAACCATGGCTAATCGTACTATGATGGAGTTACTTCAAGCACCCACCGAGGGTTATGGAGAAGCGATTGTGATTCCCGCCATCCTTGCTGAAAATTTTGAAGTTAAGACGGGTTTGTTGTCGATGATCCAAAACAACAAATTCCGTGCTGATGATAACGACAACCCTCACAACCATATCCGCCAATTAAATCGTCTTACCGCCACTTTCATGTTTAAGGAAGTCTCTAACGACTCGATTAAGATGATGATTTTTCCGTATTCCTTAGCGGGACCCGCTAAAATTTGGTTAGAGAAAGAGCCACCCAATTCTATATTGACGTGGAAGGATCTCATTTCGAAGTTTGTGAACCAATTTTTCCCGCCCTCTAAGACTACGCATTTGAAAAACGAGATTTCAAAATTTTCATAGGAGTTTAATGAGAGTTTTTCTACGGCTTGGAATCGGTTTAAGGAAATGTTGCACGAATGTCGTCATCATGGTTTTTCCGACTTGCATCAAATTGACATGTTTTACAATGGATTGAACGATCATGAGAGAGATTATCTTAATGCCGCCGCGGGTGGTAATTATTTGTGTAAAACGGTCGAGGAAGCGTTGTTGATTATTGAGAATAGGTCTAAGGTCTATAGCCCTCGTAGCACATCGAGTTTTCGTAAGGCTTCGTCTTCGACTTCGCCTTCATAGTCTCATATCATCGATGCTTGCAAAATCGAGGAAAATTTGGAAAATAAAACATTTGATAAGCTTAAGGGACTTTTGATTGAGTTAAAGTTGGTGAACGATCTACTCCCGCTATGGCTAAAGCGGTTGAGGTTTCTTGCATGTATTGTGGGGGAGGTCATGATTTCTCCGAGTGCATTACCAACGGTGGTAACACTTTGAGTGCCTACGCGGCCATGGGAACTTATAACCAAAACGGTCAAGTTACCTGCACTAATCAATTGACTCCACCGGGTTTTTCACCCAATCAAAATGCTAACAATTATTGAAACAATCAAGTTGGTTACAAAAACAATTACAAGGATAACAACTATGAGAATCAAGGGGCTAATAATCAAGTGCAAAAAATAATCAAAACAATGATTTTCAAAACAACAACAAGAGTTTGCAAAACTTGAAAGATCTTCCAAATAAATTTGTTGAATATGCAAATGGTAATGATGCTAGGTTTGATAATATACAAAGGGAGATCATTAGCCTAAGATCCGAGTTTAATAATGACTTGAAAAAAGAGTTGAAAAACGAGTTAGCAAATGAGCTTAAGATTCATGTTGGGAATTAATTTGATGAGACAAATCAAGAATAATGAAACAAGAAGGACTTATATGCAATTATCAAAACTTACAAGAATATGGAGCCCTTTCATGCAACAAGAAGGACTTATTAGCAAAAGATGGAGGGACTCCAAGTGTAATTAGATTTCTTGTAAAGAGGTTTATGTGTAGTATATAAACACACACCCTGCATAGGTTTATTCATTCAATTATTCACAATGTAAACCTAAAGTGTCTTCGTGTTCTAGGCGTAGGATTAAATGTATACACGCCTATAGGTTACTTGTAATTGTTTACTGCAACTAATCGTTTGGAATAAAGTAAACGTTGGAGAGAATTCGTTTGTTGTTTAAACACCTTGTTTATGAATTATGTTCTAGTTCCGCTATGATTTATATCATATGAACATGATGCATATCCTAGTAAGCTTAATCGATCTGTGAATAATGAAACAAGAATAATGAAACAAGAAGGACTTATATGCAAAAAGAAAGCTTTACAAGAATATGGAGCCCTTTCATACAACAAGGAGGACTTATTAGCAAAAGATGGAGGGACTTCTAGTGTAATTAGATTTCTTGTAGAAAGGGGTATGTGTAGTATATAAACACATACACCCTACGTGAATATTCAATCCTATTATTCACAATGTAGTCATAAAGCGTGTGTCGTGTTCTAGGCGTGTAGTTTGCATTGTAAACACACCTAGGGTTATTTGTTTTAATTGTTAATGTTTAATACAAGTAATCGTTGGAAAGAAACACCTTGTTCGTAATCAATGTTCTGATTCCGCTATGTTTATCATATGAACGTTGATTATCCTAGAAAGCTAAATCGATCCGTGAATTTATTGTTTCCACAATTGGTATCAGAGCTTGTTGAGAAACTTTGATTTGAAGAACGAAATCCAATATCGTAAGGTGAACAAGGCTAGAGAAGAAGTTAAAGAAAAGTATGATGATGTTTTCAGTTAAGGCCAAGTCTACTTCTAGTTCCACAAGTTCCAATTCTTCTTCAAGTTCTGATAATGAGGTATGTGATGAATCTTCTTGTAGGTTAAATACTGAAAGACTTAATAAAGAAGTTTTACAATTGAAATCAGATGTTTTAGACGTAAAAGCTAGACTTTCAAATTATCAAGTGGTTGTTCAAACTGAAAAGACTGTAGAAGAGTACAAGAAAATGGAATTTGACCTAAAATATCAAATTAATGTCTTGTCTCATGACACCCTAGATTGATTTTATAAACAGTATAGAAGAAGTTGTGTTGTTTGTTTGTATGTTGCCGGAGTTGTTGCTGCTTAGTGTTGTGCTTGGGTTATAAGAACACTAGATCTGGTCCAGGTATGATTTATATTAATACGTTGATATTATAACACTATGTGTTTCAAAAGAAAACGTGGTCCAACATTGAAGATAGAAAAATCAAAGAAAAAGTGTGATTGTGTTCACACGATGGTATGGTCCAAAAGAAGAAAAGAACAGCCATGTTGTATTGTGGGCCAAAGTTGTGTTTGGTTTATGATCAGAACGAATTGTATGGTGTTGATATGGGTGTGATGCGCTGATCATAAGTAAATCGTGGGATCCCAAGGGTTTCCAAGAAAAGAGATGTTGGATCTCACGTGTGAAAAGTGGAATACAAAGTCAAGTTACTGTAGAAAAGGTACAATAGTGTGGTCCATCGATCAATATTGGTCCCAATCTGAACCATGAATTAGATGGCAGTTAGGAAGTGTCCAAAAGAAAAAGAATTATGCTGGTCCAAGAAATGCAAGAGGTTCTCTCGCTGCATTAACAAAAGGGTCAAACTTGGTGTGCAAGACATGACGTATAATATTATGGTGTGCAAGACATGATAGTATATGTTTGTCATCACGTGAGTTTGATGATATAGTTGCTGCTTTATCCACGTGATGGAGAAAAAGAGGACGTGATGCAGCACGATACTGGTATTATTCAAAGACATTGTTGTGTGTACGATGCAATTAAACTTGTCAGTGGTCAACATGAGGTAAAGATTTTATTGCCAACACAATGCACGTTCTAATTTTGGAAAAAGTTATACTATATACGGGATAGTATATGTACAAAATATTGTATCACGTCACATGGTACAAAACAAGAAAATGTGACCAAGTAAGTTTTATGTTCAAATGGAAAGAGTATAGAGGTCACGTATAGGTTCATATACTTTTGATATTGTTGAGTTACTATGGTTATCGGATCGATGTTCAAGGAGGTTGTAACCACAAGATGGTGTCAGCAGCTGAGTCGAGCCGCTGACAAGAATAAAACACACGCTGACAGAAAAGACGCTGACACGTTGTAATTTAGACGCTGACAGCGTGTTGTCTAATATATGGTTTTTAAGTGCTGAAACGTATCGCCCGATATAGGACAATACATACAGAAGATATATTGGATGACTCAGGATCTTGGACAAAACTATTTGTTTAAAATTTTATGGCTCGTTTTGAAGATTGTGTTTGATACAATAAAGTTTTATTTGATTATGTGACAAGGCTAACCTTGCGGTTACGTACCGACATGGATTAGAAGTAGAACGCCGACAGAGGCAGCAGTTGCATAAAAGAAGAGGATGATGTTGTATTTAAGATGATTTTGATTGCAAATTGGAGGTTTCAATGAAGACGATTGATTATTGCTTATTTGGTGTTGGAGTTGTTTTTCACAGGTTTGTATTTTATCATATCTCAAAAGATTCTTGCCTCTATTTTGAGATAACTTGCTTGTTCGTTTATGTTGGTGACAAATACTTGTCAAATCTAGCAAATTGTCAGCTTGCTATCACTTGAAGGAGTTACATTATCGTGCTCAGTATCTTATAATAAAGATGAGGATTTTGAAAAACAGATCGAGGTCTGCTTATAGTTTCATGTTTTCATATAAGTTCGACGTCACATGGATAGTGCAAGATATAAGATACAATCTTGGGAGATTCCACTTCTTCAACAAATAGGTTATATTCGTTTTTCTTCATTCGTAATCTACAATTAGAGTCTACATAGTTCGTGATTCATTTACATGCACCACTCAAGGGGAAGAGTTTATTAGTTGTTTATCTTTCGAAGACCCCTATTGGATGAGACAAAAAGGGGAAGAAGATTCAAAGATCAAGGTATTAAACTTAATTTTATGTGGTGATATGTTTTACAAGAAATCTTACTTTAAGGGGAAGCTTGTTTCATTCGTGAAAGATCAAGATTTGAAGATTGGTTTTGTCATCATCAAATAGAGGAAGATTGTTGGGAATTAATTATATGAGACAAATCAAGAATAATAAAACAAGGACTTATATGTAATTATCAAGATTTACAAGAATATGGAGCCCTTTCATGCAACAAGAAGGACTTATTAGCAAAAGATGGAGGGACTCCTAGTGTAATTAGATTTCTTGTAAAGAGGTTTATGTGTAGTATATAAACACACACCCTGCATAAGATTAAATGTATACACGCCTAGAGGTTACATGTAATTGTTTAGTGCAAGTAATCGTTTGGAATGAAGTAAATGTTGGAGTGAATTCCTTTGTTGTTTAAACACCTTGTTTATGTATTATGTTCTAGTTCCGCTATGATTCATATCATATGAACATGATGCATATCCTATTAAGCTTAATCGATCCGTGAATAATGGATTCATCAATTCATACCAACAAAATGGAGGGTAATGTGACTAGGTTACAACAAAACCAACAAAAGATGGAACAAGGGCAACATGAAATAAAACAAGAGAGGCTTAAGGCCGATAAGAGGCAATCTATGTTTGAGGATAAAATTTCATCCATGTTTGAGGCTATAATATGTAAATCGTCTTCGAGTAGTCTTCCTAGTAACACCATATCGAACCCTAAGGGAGAGATGAAAGTAATTACCACACGTAGTGGTAAGGAACTTAAGGAACCGACTCCTCAACCAATTACTCCAATGGTGGAGGAAATTGAGTAAGAATCCGAGGTGGTGGTCGAAGAGGAGTATATCCTAATCCCACGAAGTACCACTCAAACCACACCTACGGTTGACCCATTACCATAATTAGAACCCGAGATTCCAAAGGCTATGCCTATGCCTCAACCCACACCACCTTTGCCTTACCCATCGAGACTTCGTAAGGAGAAACGGTAAGAACGTGACAATTACCAATTCGAGCTTTTTATGAAAATGTTTTGTGGATTGCATTTCAATATAAGTTTTGTCGACGCTTTGGTCATGATGCCTTGATTTGTCGCTAACTTTAAGAGTATGTTGAATAACAAGGAGAAATTGCAACAATTGTCTAGTTGTTCATCGGTTTATCTTAACCGCATACCTCAAAAAGTCGGTGTTCCCGGTAAATTCTTAATTCCATGTGCAATTCAAGATATGGAGGAATGCTATGCCTTGGCCGATCTTGGTGCTAGTATTAACTTGATGCCACTTGCAATCTTCAAGTCGCTCAATCTTCCTAATCTTACTCCTTCAGTAAGGTCTATCGAATTGGCCGATCATTCCACGATTCCCGCATGTGGATTGGCCGAATACGTTTTTGAGAAAGTTGGAAAGTTCTATTATCCGGTAGACTTTATTGTAGTCGATATTCCGACGGATCCTCAAGTTCCTCTTATTTTAGGTCGTTCATTTCTGGATACATCAATGGCGTTGGTTTATGGCATGCTAGAAAAATGACCTTACGTTTCAACGACGAGAAACTTGTTATAAACGCAACACAAAACTCTCAACTTTCTCATGTTTATTCCGTCGCGACCATAAACCTCGTTGATATGATCGATGTCGTTTGCGAGGAATTTTCACAAGAATTTTTAGGTTTTGGTGACGATGAAAATTGTGGCAATCCCATTATGCTCGATCCTATTATTGACAATTCGACACAATCCTTTACTCCATTTGAAGGTGGTGGTTTTACGTTGGAAGAATTTGATGTTCCTCATACTTGTAATGAAGACCTCGACAACGATGAGGACTTCTCGATTATCAAGGATTTTCTTAAGGATTTCCCATTTCCTCCCCCCGAGGAGGTTATGAGTATCGAACCCAAATATTCAATTGAGGAACCACCAATCCTCGAGTTGAAAGATCTTCCTCCTCATATTGAATACGTATTCTTGGAAGGAGACGATAAGTTGCCGGTAATTATTAAGAAGGATATTTCGAATGATGAAAAAACCGCACTTATCGATGTTCTAAAGGACCACAAAGGGGCGATTACGTGGAAATTATCCGACATTAATGGGATCGATCCCAAATTTTTTACCCAAAAAATCTTAATGGGGGAGGACTACAAACCCGCAGTTCAATGCCAAAGGAGGGTGAACCCCAAAATTCATGACGTCATAAAAAAAGAAGTCCTAAAACTCCTTGACGCGGGATGATTTACCCTATTTCCGATGGCCCTTGGGTGAGTCCTATTTATTGTGTCCCTAAGAAGGGAGGTATGACCGTTGTGCCAAACAATGCCAACGAGTTAATTCCAACTCGACTCGTGACTGGTTGGAGGGTGTATATTGACTATCGTAAGTTGAATGACGCCACTCGTAAAGACCATTTTCCCTTGCCCTTCATGGACCAAATGTTAGAGCGTCTTGCGGGAAACGATTTCTATTGCTTTTTAGATGGTTTTTCCGGTTACTTCCAAATCCCCATCGATCCTCGTGATCAAGAAAAAACTACGTTTACGTGTCCATATGGAACGTTTGCCTATCGTAGAATGCCATTCGGACTTTGCAATGCACCGGGAACTTTTCAAAGGTGCATGATGGCTATTTTTCATGACATGATCGAGAAGACGATGGAAGTCTTTATGGATGATTTTTCCATGTTTGGTTGTTCGTTCACTTCGTGTTTGTCGAATCTTGAGAGAATGTTGAAACGTTGTGAGGGAACCAACCTTGTGCTCAATTAGGAAAAATGTCATTTTATGGTTAAGGAAGGAATCGTCTTAGGGCACAAGGTCACGAAAGCGGGGATTGAGGTAGACAAAGCTAAAATTGATATCATCGCCAAATTAACTCATCCTAATACCGTCAAGGGAGTTAGGAGTTTCCTAGGCCATGCGGGCTTTTATCGTCGATTCATCAAGGATTTTTTAAAGATTTCTCGACCTATTACACATCTCCTCGAAAAAGATGATCCTTTTGTCTTTAACGAAGATTGTGTACGAGCCTTTGAAATCCTTTAGAGGAAACTTACCGAAGCTCCCATTCTTGTTACTCCCAATTGGAACCTCCCCTTCGAACTAATGTGTGATGCAAGTGATTACACTATTGGGGCCGTTTTGGGGCAACATCATGAAAATTATTTCTTGCCTATCCACTATGCTAGAAAGACGATGATTGAGTCTCAACTTAAATACACTACAACGGAAAAGGTGTTCCATGCCGTGGTGTTTGCATTTGAGAAATTCCGACCTTACCTCGTCTTGACCCAATGCATAGTGTATATCGATCACTCGGCAATCAAGTATCTCATGGCTAAACAAGATGCAAAGCCGAGATTGCTTCATTGGATTCTACTCCTACTAGAATTTGATGTCGAAATCATTGACAAAAAAGGAGCCAAAAATCTAGCGGCCGATCATCTTTCTCGCTTAGAAGATCCTCACCAAAGTGTGTACGAGAACAAGGAAATCACCGAAACATTTCCTCTCGAGACACTTGGTGTAGTGAATTCTAAGCTTGACTCATCCACCCTATGGTTTGCGGACATCGCAAATTACAATGCGGGGAACTTCATCATTAAGGGTATGACGACTCAACAAAAACAAAAATTCTTTCGTGACGTCAAGTTCTACTTTTGGAACGACCCTTACCTATTCCGGACTTTTTCGGATCAAATTATTCGACGTTGTGTTTTTGGCATCGAAGCTTCTATCATCCTTAAAGCTTGTCACGAGGGACCCACGGGTGGTCACCATGGTGCTAATCTCACGGCAAAGAGGGTCTGTAATGTCGGTTTCTTTTGGCCTACTATTTAACGGGATGCACATGCACTTGTGAAGTCATGTGACTCATGCCAATGGCAAGGTAAAGCCTCACAAAACGATGAAATGCCACAAAACATCATCCAAGTGTGTGAGATCTTTGACGTTCGGCGAATTGATTTTATGGGGCCGTTCCCATCATCTCGTGGTAATAAGTACTTCCTTGTCGCCTTTGACTACCTATCTAAGTGGGTAGAAGCTAAGGCTTTGCCCACGAACGATGCTCGTGTGGTAGTCAAGTTTTTGAAGAATTTGTTTTCTCAATTTGGAACCCCTCGTGGGTGTGTCTTGGTCACGGTTTTTGTGTGGGATGGGATGAGATAAAGGTTAATCAAAGATCTGGAGATTGGTACCAAAAACCCCTTTGATTTTAGTTTAATTGGACCTGGGATTAAGTTAGGGTTTATAGGGTAATTAGGATGGGTTTAATCCGTTTTGGGGGTGGTTTATTTAAATAAGGTGTTTTGGTGGGAAGTTAAGGGTTGACTTTGTTTGACCCAGGTTTATTTAAATAAACCTGTGAGTGGGGTGTGACGTGGGTTGGATGGTGAGGTGGTGTAATGTTATTGGCTGGTGGAGGTGATGTGGAAGTTTGATTGGTTATGGTGGGTTTGAATGTCTGGCAGTTTCAGTCCCCCAACTCTCTTGTCTTGTTCACTTGATAACAAACAGCCATAAATCCTCATTTCCTTTGTAACAAGTTTGGAACACTTGTCAAAATTGGCACAACAACTTGCAAATACTTTTATAAAGGACCATTAATGCATATTTGGATTCTTCAAGGGCATAACTTGTATAATCTTCAAACATGGAGGTCTTCTTTTTCCAATGATGATTTCTTCAAGGTCTTATCTTGCCAAATCTTCAAAAATGAGGGACTAAAGTTGACAATCTTCAATTCTTCAAGGACCATTTTAGAAATTCATGAATCGGGTCCGGTTCATTGTGCGGCTTCGTTTCCCGTGTTCGTTTTTGAATGATTCTTGTGATCTTTTTGTCATTTCCTCAATATCCGTACCCAAAATACACAAGCAACAAACACGGGCATATATTTGGCAGTTTTAATGATATTTAATGCATTTTAAGCCCGTTTTGGACGATGAGACTATGTATAAAAGCCGTCTCATCACTCCCCCATACTAAACCATTGCCGTGCCCTCACGCAATGCTAGAATTAAGTATCTAAGCACCTCCAAAATTCATTTTTATTCACTTTATTGAACGATAAACTAGCTACACTACTACTATTGCTACTACTTGCGTTTTAGACATAATGTATGATCATCGCAAAATGGGACGTTTAGGTTCATAGAATAAGAACACGTGAATGCTTCGTTAGAAATAATTTCATCGTCCTCGATTTTCACCTCAATTCCATGCCAAGCGTGTAACGAGATCATTGTCATTATAAGTTAGTAATGCTAACACTACTCATATGCCCTAATCACGTACTTATCCTCCCATTATTCCTAAGTTGTATCTCTTATATTTTATTTTGTCTTGAATGTTTCACGAGGATACATTGTTTGACTTATGCGATAATAGAGATTTAGGTCTAAAAATAGAGTCCTAACGGTGTAACTAAGACCATCAAATCAATAACCCCTCCCAATAGACAACGATGTCAAAAAATTAAGTTGACAAGAAGAATCGATAAACACGGTTTTATAACGGTTTCGAACATGAGACTTATTACCAAGACTTTTATACGCCCCCTAACGGAAGGGCCTTATTATCTTTGGTTTACCTCCATCTTTTATTCAACTTCGCCATGAAGCTTTTATTATGAATTCGGTCTTGCCTTGCCTTTTATTATCCGCCTCATCGGTGGTTTTATTAGCCAAAGACGTATATCCTCACGCTAAAGCGAATTTTGGATCTTTAATTCGAAGATTAAGGCTTGATTCACTTTCAATTTTGCATAGATTTTTCGGCCTTGTGGGGATTCAAATTGTTTGCTAGATTTAGGTGAGCACTTGAATTCTTATTATTGGGTGAAGCTTTCGATTATTAGGGTGTCAATACTTCAAAACCGTGACACTGGCGATACCTTAATGTCTTCCCAATTTAATTACACGGAAGCTACTAAAAAAGACTAGAAACCCAACAATCCTAACTAAACCGCTAAGTCAATATTTATTAAGCAAAAAATATTTACATGCGAAGGGAGAATAAGCAAACAACGAGAACACATGAGTTTTTGAAAGAATACGAGTACTCTACGTTTAGCATAGTAACTTATAATTAACCCTATCATTTCTCGTCCTCATTTAAGAGACTTAGCCTAACGTGAAGTTAAGGAATCAAAGCTAAGTGCTCAACACGCACGGTCGAGTCAAAAATTACTGTTATTCTCGCCATCGGAAAATCTACATTCGTGTCTTCAAACACTTATAAAACATGAGAAAATTTTTAAAATTTGGCCATTTTTAGCCTTGTTTTGCAACAAAACGATAAATTTTGGAAAGCGTGAAGGTTTGGCAAGGAAAGTATCTAATCACCCCCCCCATACTAAAGTTAAACATTGTCCTCAATGTTTCGAGTCTAGGGGTGCAAACACCCCCATACTAGAGACGTAGTCGAATGCCTAATCTAGCATGGAAAGGGTGTAACCAATAAATTAACATCCGTTTATGAAGTGTGCTAAAAACCTAAGGTTAGAACATTAAAAGGATATATCATTTGGATATTGAGAAAGTCTTCCAAGCAAACGACCGAGTGCTCCCATAAAACGAACACGAGAGGCTCCAATCGTGAAGATCATGATCTAAAAACACAATGCACAAACAACCACAGAACAAAGGTTGGAAGGGCACAAATCCCCTCACATTAACTAATTCGAAAGCAATAATATGTACATGGATAAGCATGGGTCTCCCCCACGAGGCACCTTGTTTTTGATAACCGAGTCAAACGCTCGACTCGAATACCCATAAATGTGATCATTTAGGGATAATCATGGTGTGGTCAATTTTTGGTGGGGCTTACATGATAAACAATGCCCAAAAACAACCGGTATTAAGGACTAAGTCCTTTGATGGTGCAAAATACCGGGATCGAAGATGGCGTTCTCGTTTTCATTTGAAAAACAAATCAACGCCACTTCATCGTGTGTCAACAAAAACCCAAAGGGTTTCAAGAAAATAGATGAGAAGAAATAGAAGGGTGGGACAATGGGTAAGTCATAAAAACATTGAGCTACTCGAGGTAGACTCGCACCAATCAAATAGAAAGATTTTCCATTTATTGCATCAGTGGAAGACCGAGATTTCCCTTTATAAGCAATTCCGGGATCAAATATCTCGTCCTCGGTGGAGAAAGGGGAGGGAACATAAGGGATTTCCCCCACACTAAGTCCACACAAAGCATCGTCAAAAGGAGAAGACGAGCTTGTAGCACTCAATACACGTGGTGATGACGGAGTTAGAATTGTAGAAAAACCTTTTAAATCCAATTTAAAATCTTTTCCTTTTTCATCTTTTAAACTCTCCTTATGAAAACCCGAATTAATTATGTCAAAAATATTTTGTGTTTCTAAAGCAATGTTAGTCACACTAAAAATTCTCACATTTGAAAACCGTTTTGGTAAAGGTGGTGGTAAGTTCTCAAAACGTTTGTCAACAATGAAAAATACCCCATCGGGATCAACATATTCATCATTCGAGGAATCATTCGCAATAGGAAGCATAGGCTTAACACTCTTAACCTCCACCGGCGGAGGGGACGGAAAATCGTTTTTATCATCAACTCCTAAAACTCTTTTTGAAATCCTTTTACAAATGTTTTTGATGGGACTAACATTGTTCAAAGACGTGATAGAATACACATGAGAAAGTGTGGAGTTTTGAGTTGCATTAATGACGTGTTCTTCCTCATTGAAACGAAGAGTGATTTTCCTAGCATGCACATCGATAAGTGCTCTCGAGGTATCCAAAAATGATCGACCTAAAATTAGAGGAACTTTAGGATCGATAGGAATGTCAACAACAATAAAGTCTACGGGATAGTAGAACTTTCCAACTTTTACGAAGACGTCCTCGGCTACTCTACAAGCTATAATCGTAGAATGATCGGCCATCTCGATTGACATTCTTGAAGGAGTGAGATTGGGAAGATTGAGTGATTTAAAAATCTCAAGAGGCATCAAATTAATACTAGCACCAAGATCGGCCAAGGCGTAGCATTCTTCCATGTCTTGTATAGCACATGGGATTAAAAACTTGCCGGGATCACCGACTTTTTGAGGTATGCGGCTTAGAAAAACCGAAGAACAACTAGACGATTTTTGCAATTTCTCTTTGTTATTCAACATACTTTTGAAGTTCGCGGCAAATCGAGGCATCATTGTTAGCCCTATATTTTATATAGCCGAACAAGAATGTAATAGGTCATCTTAGTCGTTAAAAGGTCTTGTATTGTAATAGGTTAGTCGGGAAAACCGGGCTTGGACTTTAAGCTAATATTGTATAAGTTAGGGGCGTAAGCCCAAAACAAAGCCAAGCCCGGCCCAAGATAAAGCCCACAAAGGCCTTAGAGCCGTGGGGTATATAACCCTCTTTCACATGTGAAAGAGGGTGTTGGTTCATTTCATTAAACACATAGTTTTAGTGTAAACCTTCCACTTCTCTCTCTACTTTCTGTTTCTACTTTTCTTCTCTTTCTCTCTCTAAGAATCTTGTGTTTTGGATTGATTAGGAACAACATTTGGTATCAAGAGCCTATAGTGGATAGGTGATTGAAGATTCGTGTGTGGTGTTCTTGAATTTTCGTGGCCTTTTTGATCCATATCTCACGTCCCATATCTTTTTTTTGTGTTTTTATGGTCTTTTCTTGATACAAATCATCTACATACTAGTAGTAGTGATTTAGGTATCTTGGTTTTGGCTAAAACACAAATTTTTTGGATCAAAAGTTGCGAAATCTCTTGTTTTTCTTCATTCCGAAATTCTAGCAGAAACTTCCATCGGAAAGTACAAATTGTACTTGGGCTTCCATCGCAATAACCTTACCATCGGAAAGGGTTTGGTTCTACATTGCGATCGTGGGTTTTTATTACTTATTCCGATCTGGACATTCCGATCGTACTTTGCGATCTGGATTCCGACGGGTATAAGGAAGTATTTTAAGTCGTTACTCTGCTTGAATTTTGACAGCCACATTGCGATCTGGACATTCCGATAGGCTTTGCGATCTGAGTATTCCGATAGGCTTTGCGATCTGAGTATTCCGACAGGCTTTCCGATATGGACATTACGATCTGGACATTACGATCTGAAGCATTGCGATCTGAGCATTGCGATTGAGCATTCCGATTGAGCATTCCGATCTGGACATTCCGATCTGGACATTCCGATAAGTATTCCGATGGGTATTTTGTTTGAGTAATTTTTAGACTTAGCCACTATCTAGACTAGTTTCGGAACGTAGTTTACACGAAAAAAAAAAAAAAAAAAAAATTATTTGGCGGGAAAACTCAAGAAAAATTTGTTTTTTCCTAGACCATTTTTAGGCCATTTAAGCTTCAATTTCAAATTTTGGCGAAGCGAAAAAATTTTCGACCAAAAATTCGAATTTTCGGACCAAAATTCAAATTTTTAGGCCAATTTTAGGTTTTATTTTTGTCAAAATTTTCACTTTTCAAATTTTTTCCCTACTAGTTTTTGGCTATTTCTAACCCGATTTCAAAATTTAGTGATTCAAAATTTTTTCGGCTTACCGTTTTGTCGGACTGAGGAATTTATTGTCGGACTGAAAAATTTTGGAATTTTCGTAATTTCAACCACAATCTAATCACAACACATCCACTAAGATCCGTAATCCATACACATCATATCCTCTTCGAGACATCCGTTCAATGGACATCTTCGTGGATTCAACACCAACAACGTCCATGACTGAGATGAATAAAGAGAAGATGCAGAATCCAGAGGTTCAGACAAATACTGAGACTCCAATCAGTAAACCTTCTAACAAGGATTCTACCACCAAAACCGTTCATGCAATCAAATACAAGATGTCGAAAGCAAAAGAAAGATGCATGGAACACATAAAGTTGCTTCAGTCACACCTTCAGGTTCTTTCAAGAGAAGACCTAAAAGGCACTCGTCTTGAAATTGGATTCAAACGGGTATTCTTTTTACTATTTGGACAAGATGATGAGACATTCATCAGAACGATGCTACTTAATGTGGACCATCTTCAACAAGAACTTGACAGAGACGATTTTCACGAGAATATATCCATGGAGGTCCTTTTAGCTCTCAACAATCAGTTCCAGCAATTCATTGACTCAAGTGGCTTATCCAAAAACGATCGAGAGTTCACAAGCACATACTTTACCAAATATACTCTCGTAGATCTTCAAGCGTTCAAAGAGACACATCTTCAACATATGAGCAATATAAAGAAGTCAATTGTTGAAAGAACACGCCATCAAAGGCACTTTCAAAGAAGGGTGAATCAAAGACTGATGCAGACGAAAGAGAGAACTGTCGATATAGATCAAGCATTGGATGCTTCTTCAGTTGATACAGAGAGCAGCGGGACAGAATCAGAAACGTAGCATATCAGTACCAGCTCAGGGAATGATCAAACAACAAATGATGCGGATATCAGACCCATTTATGATGATCAGCCAATGGCTATGGTACATTTAAATGCTGAATACGATGTTTCTCAACATACTGAGCAATCTGAACCCATTCTTGACACATATCTAGTGGAAAAGGTTGATAGCAATACCACACCTGATTCATCAGATACGAGTACTAATGGAGGAGAGACTTCTCAGGATGTTGATTCTAAGATTCACGAGCTTGAAATTCTGTTAGCTCAGAAGACTAAAGATTTTGAGGATGCCAAACTCGATTTTTCAAAGAAAAATAGCAAATTTGAGGCTTACTTTGAAAAAATTGAAAAAGCAAATGTTGTTCTTGAACAAAAATTGGATCGTAAGATTCAAGATTTTAATGTGGAAAAAGAACATTTTGTGAAACAAATAAATTTGTTAGAATCAAAGTTGGCTTCTCAAAATCGAAGTCCTCCGCCTGCTTCATTAACTGAATTATCTGTACAACCTATCGACACAGTAGATAGTAATGACGCGAATTCAGAAAATGACATATTTGACAATATGAATATTAAGTTAGAACAACGTGTCGCTCAATTACTTCTACAAAATGAGCAATTAAAGGCTCAGATTCAGGAAAAGGTTTTTGCACTGACAGCGGTGAAAAATGAATTAAGGAAACGAAAAGGAAATAGTGTGGATACTAAGTTAGCAAAACAGTCAGTCTTGGGGAAACCTCCTTCTCAACCAGTCAGAAACCACTCAGTTACTAGACAACCGAATGCGTTTAAATCTGAACGACTCAAAACGTCGAATCTGAGGTTTGCATCCCAAGTTGACGTGCGTAGCAATTTACCTAAACCAGCCACTCCACAATCTAGACCCCCATTAAGAAAATCCGCTTCTGCAAAGCCCGATCACATGAATGCTTCAACCAACTCTAGACATAGCTCCAAGAACATGCCTAGGCGTAGTTCAAATGACAAGGATCATAAAAGCTATCTAGAGGATGCTAAAAACAAGACACAAGCAAGAGATAGGACCAAACCACAACCTAGGAGCGGTGTTCACACATCTAGGAATTCTAGACCCTTCTATGATGTGCACAATTCTACCAACTCTAGGAACTCTAGAGCCTTCTCAGATGCTAAGCATTTTGTTTGTACGAAATGTAATAAATGCGTGTTTAATGCCATTCATGATGATTGTATCACTAAAGTCCTGAACAAGGTGAACCAAAAAGCTAGAGCACCTCAAAGATGGAACCCTAAAGGATATAGGTTTTCTCCAACTAAGTCTTCCGCTGTGCATGAGAAAACTATGTCTCCTCGACCTTGTCTTAGGTGGATACCAACGGGTAGAACCTTCAAAACAATAGGTCTTAGGTGGGTTCCTACTGGAAAGATATTTCCCTCTAGCTCGACAAAGGTTCAAGGTGAACCCCCACATGGTTCTCATCAAGATATCGCTAACCCACATGCAAGCATACAAACTACTGATGAAAGTGCAGGTAATAAAGTAAAGGTTCAACAAGAACACAAAGGTTTTCCATATTCATACCGCTCAACAAAAGACACTCTCAGAGTTTGGTTGCTGAAGAAGCAGATATCAGAGAAACAAGCGTCTCAGGGGTTTCAAAACTAAGCTTCTACAATGACTTACAGTCACATTTCAGGCTGTAACTCGAACGTCAAAGAAAGGGAACTTTATCTCTTCAACGATAAGTTACCCTCAAAACGAGAAATTCATATTTCTTGGTCACGAGCTTATATTAAAACTATTCAAAAGTTTTATGCTCGTGTACAAGGCTTATAGTTAAATTACAGACTGTAACCCGGGCTCACAAGACAGGAAAGTTCATCCCGAGTATGACTTATCCTCAAAACGAGAAATTCGATTTTTCTCGGACACGAGCTTACATTAAAACTACTCGAAAGTTTTAAGCTCGTGTATATGACTTCTAGGCGCATCACAGCTTAGAACTCGGACCTCAACTAAGGAAAGTTTATCTCGGACGATAACTTATCCTTCTCAACGAGAAATTCATATTTCTCGGTCATGAGCTTCTCATAAAAACATTCAAAGTTTTTAAGTTCATGAAAAACGATTTCTAAGTAAATGTCAGCTTAGAACTCGAACTTCAACTTAAGGAAAGTTTATCACGGATGATAACTTATCCCTCATAACGGGAAATTTATTTTTCTCGGTCATGAGCTTGTCACAAAACAATCAAAGTTTTGAGCTCATGAAAAACGGACCCGAAAGGGGAGTGTACGTTTCAGTGCGCTTTCCCTAATCAATAGAAGAGAAGTCTTCTATCCTGATTATTTTAAAACCGTTGAACACAATTTTTCAAGAATTTCTCAAAAGGTTTTTCTAAATCTTTCAAAATTGTGTGTTCAACACTCCCTTCCTCATAATAGGTTTTTATATCTAAAAATGTCATATGTTATTTTGATCAATTTTTGAGGGGGAGCGTTTTAAAATCAAGCCTTTAATGTTGTTGGGTACATCTCTAAAATTGTCATATTTTATGTATCCAACACATTCCGAAAATGATATGAAATTGTCAAATGTAATATATTATATCGGAAAAGGCATCTCAACTCCGTACCTCAACATATTTTGTGGTGTCGTTTTTCTAAAATTTTGTCAAATTTTGTCTCAAGACACACATATATTGTTGAGGGGGAGCGTCCCGACTAAAAATGTTCCATGATTCATGCGGGCACACATGTTTCTCTCCCAATCGGTTTTCAGAAATTGTCATATTTTAATCAATTAGTATCTCTAATATGATGTTTTTATATTAGAGATAGGTGGAGAAAATGTGATTAAAATGTAATATATCGCAACAAGTGATCTTAAAGACTCAAGTGCAACTCTTTCCTTCACATGCCAAACTATTTCGTATACCGATGCATGTGTGTAGGGGGAGCTTTTCGGAAATGAAAAACCTTCAAGTGTTAAAAGTTTTGATTTTTATCAAACACTTTGAATGGTTTTCAATGGTTTTATGGTTATGATCTTTACCCAAAACAACCTACTATCCACGACGGAACGATGGAGTCAAAAGGTGGTTTAGGATAGGAAACTAAGTCCTATGATCCAACCAGAACCGGAGGGATCTACCCAAGGACATTCCATAGCTAGAAACAGTTGTCCTTAGGAAAGATGGAGTGAAATGAAGCTGAATGCGGACCAATTACTTAAGTTAGCACTAGAACAATCACAACAAGGTGCTAATGATGACGTATTGGTAAGCATTGAAGGAGTTGAATATTCTGTGCAACTTAGGTAGAAACCGGGTTAACACATCTTTTGAAGACAAGTGTCATGGACCCAGTGATGCGATGCACAACCCTTCCCCAGCCATTCGAGTTTCTCTCAAAAGAAACTTGTCTCATTGTCACGGAGATCAACACGTATCTATTGACTTTCTCACTCCGAGTCAGTTAATATTGAAAAGGTGGCAGTCTGCTCCAGCCTCCGATTACCAAAATGCACTTATTGAGTCTAGAGCCAATCGAGATCTATCTATCATCTCACTAGGACACAATCGAGTCCTACGCACTATCCTTGTGATATTGCCAGAACATCTGAGTGATACGATTCACAATGAAGATGGAAATCCTGCTTGAGCCAACATCAAACAAGCTCATGGTAGGTAACTTGTGCGATTCTACACGAATCAAACTTGTGAGAACTGGAAAGCAACTAAGTTTGAATTCTTAATTGATTCAAACTTGATTCCAGGTTTCTTCGCAAAATCCGTGTGATCTTGCCAGAACATTCAGAGTGACACTCATTAGTGTTCACAGTGACGAATGGAAATCCTTCCAGTGTCAACATCAAACAGCACTGCGGTAGGTAACTCGCAAGATTCTCTATGAATAAAGCTTGTGACAAATTGGAAAGCAACAATGGTGCGATTCTTTTAAGAATCAAACTTGTTCCAGGAAATCTGAATTGACGACTCTAATCAGACGGATAATTTATCCTTATGATTCACTCTTTACGTTCGCAGTCTGCTTTGAGACGGTCGAGTAAAGAGAACTGGCTACTACCGCCGGGAAACCCTGTCAAGGAGGTTCTTAATCGAATCTACCTGATCACAGGTACGGTATTTAATACCGTTTAACGGTCTTCACCGACCGGAGGTAAAACGCTACCGAGTTAGGGTGAAATGTTCAAAGCCATTTCATCCGTGTCTATATATGTTGCTGCATATCAAGAAGGTGGCGTAGCTGTGTAACGGATGTCGATTCAGAAGTCACAAGAGCACAAGATGGCGATAATCAAGATACCTAAGAATGTAAGAATGTAATAGGTCATCTTAGTCACAAGGAGTACAGATGAAGATCTCAAGCACTCAAAGTCAAATGACAAAGGCTCAAGATAAAGATCACGAAAGCATGAAGGAACAAAGCTGTTACAAACAAGATCAAGACCAAGATACAAGACCAAAGCAGGAAGATCTTCTCTACAAGAATGTATTCACTCAATCATCTTATGCTTTTTAAGCTTTTTAAGATGACCGATACATTGGGGGAGATTGTTAGCCCTATATTTTATATAGCCGAACAAGAATGTAATAGGTCATCTTAGTCGTTAAAAGGTCTTGTATTGTAATAGGTTAGTCGGGAAAACCGGGCTTGGACTTTAAGCTAATATTGTATAAGTTAGGGGCGTAAGCCCAAAACAAAGCCAAGCCCGGCCCAAGATAAAGCCCACAAAGGCCTTAGAGCCGTGGGGTATATAACCCTCTTTCACATGTGAAAGAGGGTGTTGGTTCATTTCATTAAACACATAGTTTTAGTGTAAACCTTCCACTTCTCTCTCTACTTTCTCTTTCTACTTTTCTTCTCTTTCTCTCTCTAAGAATCTTGTGTTTTGGATTGATTAGGAACAACAATCATGACTAAGGCGTCGGCAAAACTTATATTAAAATGCAAGTCACGAAACATTTTCATAAAAAGTTCAAATTGATAATTATTTCGTTCTTGTGCCTTTTCCTTGTCTCGTCTTGAAGGGTAAGGTAAGGGTGGTGTGGGTTGGGGCATAGGCAAAGGCCTTTGAATCTCGAGTTCCACTATTGGTATTGGTTCAACCGTAGGTGTGGTTTGAGCGGTACTTCGTGGGATTGGAATTTGCTCCTTTCTACCACCACCTCGGGTTCTTTCTCTTTTTCCTTCTCCGTAGAAGTACTTGGACGAGAAATGGGTTCTTTGAAAGTTTTACCACTACGAGTAGTAATAACCTTTAATTCTCCTTTCGGGTTCACGATGGTATCACTAGGAAGACCACCCGAAGAAGAAGGTTTACACATGATAGCTTCAAACATTTTTCCCATACGGTCTTCAAACTTAGATTGCCTAGCATCCGCTTTTAACAACTCTTGCTTAATCTCATGTTGACCTTGCTCCATTTTTTGTTGATTTTGTTGGATTCGTTGAACATTTCCTTCCATTTTATTAGCATGAGTCTTAAGTTCATTAGCAAGTTCGTTTTTAAGCTCGTTTTTCAACTCGGATCTTAAGCTAACCATTTCACGTTGCATATTATCAAACTTAGCATCGTTTGCTTTGGCATAATTCAAAAATTCTCCTTGAAGATTTTTGGTGTGATCATTTTGAAAACCTTATGTGGTAGTTTGAAAATCATGGTTTTGGTTTTGGTTTGAAATTTGCCCATTTCCACTTTGATAATTACCCTTGTTGTAATTACGTTGATTGCCTTGATAATTACCACCTTGGTTGTTGTTTCGATAGTTATTAGCATTTTGATTTGGTGGAGCTTGATTTTGGCGGGAACCTTGACCGTTTTGGTTGTAAGTTCCCGTGGCTACATAAGCACTCGAAGTGTTACCATCCGCGGTAATGCACTCGGAAAGATCATGAGCTCCACCACACGACAAACAACTCTTAGCAACCGCTTTAACCGAAGCGGAATTCGAAGCTTCTTGAGCTTTCCAATGGGACATAAGGTTAACAAATCTATCAAAAAACCGATTTTCTTCATTTGCTTCATCATGTAAGGCATTAATGCTACGAGACGATGATGAGCCCATTTTGGCAACACTCGGTGTGTTACGAGGGCTATAAACCTTAGACCTATTTTCAATTATCACCAAAGCTTCTTCAACCGTTTTACACAAAAAATTACCACCCGCGGCGGCATTTAAATATCTCTTTCATGATCATTAAGTCCATTGTAAAACCTGTCAATTTGGTGCAAGTCGGAAAAACCGTGATGAGGACATTCATGTAACATTTCCTTAAACCTATTCCAAGCCGTTGAAAAACTTTCATTTGATTCTTGTGAAAATTTTGAAATCTCGTTTTTCAAGTGCGTAGTCTTAGAGGGCAGAAAAAATTGGTTCACAAATTTAGAAACGAGATCCTTCCACGTCAATATAGAATTGGGCGGCTCTTTCTCTAAACAAATTTTAGCGGGCCCCGCTAAGGAATACGGAAAAAGCATCATCTTAATCGAGTCATTCGAGACATCCTTAAATTTGCAAGTGGCGGTAAGACGATTAAATTGGCGGATATGGTTGTGTGGATTGTCCTTCTCATCACCACGGAATTTGTTGTTTTGGATCATCGACAACAAACCCGTTTTCACCTCAAAATTCTCCGCAAGGATAGCGGGAATCACAATAGCCTCTCCATAACCCTCGGTGGGTGCTTGAAGTAACTCCATCATAGTTCGATTCGCCATGGTTGGTGCTTATCTTACATTGGGTTCGTCAATAGGAGACTCCTCACTAGAATGATTTGGAGTGGGAGTTTTGTTCTTTCGTTTACGTGCACGTTTTGCTTGATTACGAGTTAGCATAAACGTCACGTACAACGAGGAGACGAGCAAAGAAGATTCTTTTTGGTGTTTTGTATTTTTCAGTTTTTTGTGGTTTTTGATTGTATTAACTTTTTTGGATCTTGTGGAATGTATTAAGTAGACAATAATCTACAAATCTCCTCCTTAATCAAATCTCTTGATTAAAGAAGCCTCAAGGAATGAAAACGATCACGTGAAGTGAACGCCTTCGATGACTTTAGAACGATGGTGGAACACCAAAACGTTCATGAGGGTTTAATCAATATAAACCAAGAAAATATATATGATACTTAGTAATACTTTGGGCGGCAAAACCCTCGATTAGCTTTCAAAATCAAATACTCACAAGCAAGCGGAGGAAACGAGGCGGCGCGAAGCACTTAAGAGCCTTTTTCCTTTAGGTCGTGAAATACAACCGCCTTATACCCACCTTATAGTTTGTATTTTTCAAAATCGAGCTTCACGAAAGTATTTATCTATTTTGCCTTTTTCTTTGGTTTGAGATTCGAATACAATGATTGGGTAATGACCTCCCAAGTCAAGGTTGTGATTTCTCATGTATTTGGAGTACTTGTGAATTTATTGTTCTACGTATACAATATATTAATAGTACTCACACAAAAACCAAAAAACGATAATACGTATTAGTAGATTGCTACTAATACAAATAATTATTATGGCTATATAAAAAAACAATTTTTCAAATCAAAACACAACACGCCTCCCCGGCAGTGGCGCCAAAATGATAGTTGTAAAATTAGACACTTGTTTAGAAAAAACAAGCACCTAAAATATAGGGAAGTAGGCACGACGATTTAGGAAAACCGTGTGTAAATGACCCTAAAGTGAAGTGAGTTCGTTCTCGAGGAGGCTAGTTCGTTGTGTAATGAATTGATTTTGGTTTGTGATTATACTGTTATGAGAAGAGAAAATAGAAATAGGGTAAGAAGAGAATGGCGGTTACGAAGACGGATCGAGCTACGACGAAAAGGTCGTTCACGTAAAACCGTAAAAAGCTACCAATTAAAAATTTTAACCTAAAAATTAATTAAAAGCTAAAACTAAGTCTAAAATAATATAAATAAGAATAAAAATCCAACAAAAATATTTTAAAACCTTTTCTTAATTAAATATTCAATTTTAAATGCTAATTAAAGCCCTAAAATTAAATATAATTAACAAAATGTCCAAAATACTATTTTATTGAACAAATAACTTACTTATATTATCTAAAGACTAAAAAGTATTTTTCCTAGATTTTAAAAACTATTTTTCTATTTTTTAAATCACTAAAAACTATTTTTAAACTAAAATAATCATAAAAAAATAATAAAATAATGCTAAAAATAATTTGACACTTTTAAAAATCCTAAATTACTCTAAAGAATAGTAGAAAAATGAAAAAGTTTGAAAAATATAAAATGTTTCACTACAAGACAAAAACAGTTTGAATTTAAACCCTAATTAAACTAATTTAATTCTAAAAAATAAATAAAAAGTGAACAGTAAAAACTTTTTGAACTGAAAATTTTAAAATGTTTTTCTAAGTCTAATAAAAATCTTAAAACTGAAAAATAATGATTTTTGGCACTAAATGCCAAAAACAGAAATATTAAAAAGTATTTAAAAATGCAATTTAACCTAAAAAATAGCAAATGAACAGTAAATTAAAAACTAATTAAGCAGAAAAATCAAAAATAAAATAAGAAAAATATGGAAACTTGTTTCAAGCCCTAACTCTAATTTTAACCCACAAAAGATAAAAAAAACAAGAATCTGATAGTGACACTTGGAGGACTTGTCTTTTAGCTGAGCAGGGGTAACTATTGTGCAAGCAAGGGGAACTATGTTCCCACTGATAGTGTATTTTCAAGGTCAGTTGACCTTATAAGCTTAGGAAAGCTTATAGAAGCTTGTTCTTTGGACAATGGGGGCACCCCTACACTCAGTGGAGTGTAGGGAGTCAAATTAAACACAAATACACACAAGTCACTTCACAAATTCACACACAAAATGGCACAAAAAGTTACTGATTAAGGCTTATATGGTCTGATGAATAGTTTGCTGGTGCACTTTGCACAAAAGTGATTTTCAAAGCTTCAAATTAAGCATACAATCCCACCAAATGATTACAAGCCCTACACAATCCTCAATACACCTAATATCTAGCAGCTTTAAAAATTTGATGAGCAAATTTTTACAAAATCAGTTAGATAGAGGACCTTGCTGTTGTTTGACCACTTTTCCAAAATTTTATCATGCAATTTTGTTTTTTACTCTACCAAACTGAAAACCAAGAACATATATCACACACTAACCACCTAAGAAGTGTTTTAAACAGGTTTTAAAACAAGGTTTATATCATTTATCCCAAGTTAAGCCCTAATCCAAACACCCTTTAAACTACTGAAATTGGAAATTAACAAAGCAAACTACTTCAAAACTACACAAACCTGATTTAACAAGTCCTAAACATGCATCTAAGTCACAAATTAGCATAAACAAACAACACACTAACACTTGAACAGATTTTCACAAATTTCATGACAAATCACAAATTTTTGAAACTGAAAAAAGGTTCAAGGTAGTTACCTTGTGGGACCCACATCCAGGTCCCACAATGGCTGCTTTGCCATCTTCTTTCAGGCTGGGGCCTGAGCTGATCCTTGGAAAAACAGTCCAAATGCTCAAAGTAAATTCCTGCTAAGAAAAATAGAACACAAATACCAATTTTCTGATTTTAACACTTTTTTAAACCTTTTTTCACAAAATTCTCTCAAATACTCTTCTTTCAAAAACACTTAAATAAACCAATTACAACCTAGAAAACCAAATTTAGAACTAGATTTTACCCAAAAATTCAACTTTTTCAGAAACTTGAAAAAGAATGACTTTTGAAAATTCTTGGAACAATGTTAAAATGTGGAACTCAGATTGCTTCAACTCACAAATACCAACTTTTATCAAGTAAAAAGAAATTATATTTAACTCAAAAATACCAACTTTTAATTGCATAAAAAGGAATTACAAAATGATTTAGCAAAATCTGGAACAAAACTAAATGAGACACATAAGTCTCATTATATAGCACTACTCAGAACTATCTAGAATGCTAATAAAATAATACAAGGAAAATCAAAGCCCTAAACCGTAATACATAAAAATCTGAAAATGCCCTTGAGTCTTGACTGAATTCTTGGTCAAAAAGGCTCCATGTGATGTTGCCAGCTGTTTTTGTTGATCATAGACGTTCATTTGATATTGGGGACCAAGTAATGGATCATGGACGTTTATCTTGTCTAGTATTGGGGTTTTGGGAGAAAGGGACGTTGCAGGGGTGGCCCTACAAGACACATGGGTGTGTCTTGGTCACGGTTTTTGTGTGGGATGGGATGAGATAAAGGTTAATCAAAGATCTGGAGATTGGTAACAAAAACCCCTTTGATTTTAGTTTAATTGGACCTGGGATTAAGTTAGGGTTTATAGGGTAATTAGGATGGGTTTAATCCGTTTTGGGGGTGGTTTATTTAAATAAGGTGTTTTGGTGGGAAGTTAAGGGTTGACTTTGTTTGACCAAGGTTTATTTAAATAAACCTGTGAGTGGGGTGTGACGTGGGTTGGATGGTGAGGTGGTGTGATGTTATTGGCTGGTGGAGGTGATGTGGAAGTTTGATTAGTTGTGGTGGGTTTGAATGTCTGGCAGTTTCAGTCCCCCAACTCTCTTGTCTTGTTCACTTGATAATAAACAGCCATAAATCCCCATTTCCTTTATAACAAGTTTGGAACACTTGTCAAAATTGGCACAACAACTTGCAAATACTTTTATAAAGGACCATTAATGCATATTTGGATTCTTCAAGGGTATAACTTGTATAATCTTCAAACATGGAGGTCTTCTTTTTCCAATGATGATTTCTTCAAGGTCTTATCTTGCCAAATCTTCAAAAATGAGGGACTAAAGTTGAATATCTTCAATTCTTCAAGGACCATTTTAGAAATTCATGAATCGGGTCCGGTTCATTGTGCGGCTTCGTTTCCCGTGTTTGTTTTTGAATGATTCTTGTGATCTTTTTGTCATTTCCTCAATATCCGTACCTAAAATACACAAGCAACAAACACGAGCATATATTTGGCAGTTTTAATGATATTTAATTCATTTTAAGCCCGTTTTAGACGATGAGACTTTGTATAAAAGCAGTCTCATCAATATTTTCAAAAGCTGAAGGAACTGAGCCAGTGATGATGAGATCCTAGATGTTGCAGAATGTGAGGTGCTGATTCAGAACGTGGCTCAACTGCAGATACTACCAGAAAGTATGTGGCTCAACTACAGATACTATCAAAATTAGCTTCATAGAGAGACATTTGATGAATGTTCCGAATTGTTTCATATGTTGAAGCAGTAATATAATTCTACAATTTTGTAAAATTATGAATTTTGTCTTATCTTAGAAAAAATTAATATCTGAATGTCCAATAATTTTTTATGTGATTTTTATTTTTTTAATTATCTGCCGAAATGTAGAGCTTAGCCGGTATATTTTTCAGAAAATATTGTATATCAGACAGATAACTAGTTGTTTGTGTACTTTTGCTAAGTTGTGTCTATCATGTCTCATAATTTGAATCTAGCTTGTCTCTAGTAAGTATTCATAACTAGTGAAGAAACTGCAAAAACGGCTAGTTGGCTCTACCAAAGCACATTCTAATCACCACATGTATTGAAACAACAAATATACTTCCACTCCTAATTCTTCAGCTTTCTGTCCTAACCAAAATATAAACAGACATAAACGGTAGTCAGCTTAGGTATTGTGGGAATATACATTTCATTGTTAAATTTATGAAATAAGCCTATTGAGAGTAGACATGAAAATTATTGTAATCAATTAAGAATATCATACTAATGCAAACTATAAAATTGGTTACCTTTTTCGTTAGTGTTGCCATCATCCGAGTTTCTCGATTATTCCTTGCTTTAAATAGCTTGAGATATAGACCCGCCTTGAGTTCTAATCATCAATGCCGCTCATCTTCAAAATTTTGTGTCTTCAATATAATCTAATATCATATATTTCCAATACTTCAAGGATCATAATATCTGTGTGAGTGTTTTTTTGTCTAATCGAAATTCTTTTTTTTTTCTTGTAATTTCACTTAGATTTCTTATTTGATGGATCTATGTTGAGTCTAACGAAAGTTATAGGATATCACTATGGATTAGAATAGTTGCTTTATTATCACAATTTTGAAAATATCATGACACTATTATGAAAATTCAAATGTTATTCTTTTCTTAAACAAATACGAACAACAACTGAATACTCTACATCAAAAGATCATAGCACCGAAGAAGTGTCATCACAAGGACTATGAGAAAGTTAAGGTATCGTATGAGCTATAAATTTGCATCCTGAATATGATTACTGAGATGATATTAGTGACAAATAAGCAAAGTAAATTATGTGATGTAAGAGTTGGTGCAGGAAAACATGAGTTTCTCCGAAATTGTGTGCATGAACATAGCTACGTATCTGACTAAAGTGTACTTATAACCCATTATTGTCATCCTAAAATCAATAGACCACACAAATCAAACTCATATCACATACGAAACTTACTGAAGTCAGTGCCCAAACCAATGTTGCCAATCTATCACTTAATATTTGTTTGCTCTTCGAACGATCCACTCATAGATCTTTTGTTAAACTTCTTGAACGATCTTGTTCGTACCCACCTAGTATTTAAATTTAAAAATAGTACATTTATCCTCCCGTTAAAAATGTATCTTATTCAATAATCAATTAAAAATATGTAGAAAGCACATGTTTGTTCAACAACCAATATTACAGCTAAACAACCTCATAATTCGAGAACAATCAAGAACTATGGGAAATTGAAATCTATTTGACACTATATGGTAGATATATTACCTGAATCAACCCAGTTTGTTATGTTTCCCACAAGATCAGTCACAAAGCCGGGTGTATTCTGACTGTTTGATGCATCAACGATAGTAAAAGATGCATCAATCACCACTTTTGGATTTGTGTGTGATTGGAAAATTCATGACGCTGATAAAGATTCGATGCCTAGAATTACCTGAAAGTTATTCAACTCGTCTCATTTAAATTAAAGAACAAATATCCTTTTTAATGCTCTTATCTAGCGATATTTCAAAATTTGAGATTCTTTTTTTGGGTAAAAGGGACTTCACCCCGGTAAAATATAAAATTTGAGATTCTTGGTCAAGGAAGAGTGCTATTGGATGCAAGACATCAGCTAACTATATAGACCTCAGCTACCTATAAAGATCTGGAAAATTAAGTTATTCTACGATTGTATGGCAATCTGGCATGTGCATATTATAACGTTTAGTGTCGTAGTACTTGATGAAACACGTTGTATGCCAATTCGCGATGCTACTCTTCTTAGTTGTTGCCTAACTTCAATTATTTTTTCCTAAGAAAAGAGATCAATTAACAGAAGATCAGTAAGAATCCCGAAGAAACCGTCTCTTAAGCAATCACAATGTTATAAAAATAGATGGAAACTAAGAAAGAAAGAACAACCACAAATCTTCAAGCCATTCAAAACTTACCATTGCGTAGTAATTGGTGACATGATTTTAAAGATCTATTTAGTAAAGAAATGTATACATCGAGGAAGGTCACATGATTACCCTTTAAGAATAAATATTTTTAAAATATATTCAGTATTATTGTGAGAGAAGAGACAATAAAGAGTACATACATACAAAAACGATCATTAAAGCTTTTGGTAGATTCTGGTTCAGTTCCAGAAAGATGAAATGAAATGATTTTTGAAGAAGAAGGTTCCTACAACATCAGAAAGATGTGAAGTTCTTTATTTTGCAGTTTCAATCAATTTAGTTATATAATGGTTGAGCGATTCGGTTTGGATTTTATATCTAACAGGAATTGCTTAAAATCAAACAAGGAAATCAGGTCAAAGTTAGCCCAAATTATGAAGTATAATATACAAAACAAAATAAGATAACTGTATCATTTAAACAAAAATTGTAATAAGAAGATTATATGCTAAATCTTGCTAATCCTCTAAGTAAGAAATCTCATGTAAGGATTAAACTATAATATACTCACACTGTCTGGATTCCAGAACTATATACTTTAAACATTTAAAACATATTGTCACTCAATACTGAATGTCAAAAGATGATGTTTTCAAATACGTAAACTTAATGTGATGTTTAAAGACATGGATTTAGCTTAACGTATTCTTCTATAAATTATCTTAATCTATAGAAAATCATCTCTTACATGACATGTTGTTTATGCATCACTCCTATATCGAAAGCTGTAAATTTTATATGGGGCTACTTTCATCATCAAAGCCATAGATTATAAGGATGACTACTTTGTCCCACGATGAAGAACAAATTTACACTACAGAGATGATAAACGCTTAATAAAGATTTAACACATACGTCAAGCTTACCGTCTTATTTGCAATAAAAAGATGATTGGAGTCTTATTCTAATATCGAATAGCTATAAATTTGCTATGGGGCTGTAGGAGAAACACAAAAAGAAAGGAAACCTTAGGACCTGACTTAAAATCAAGCTCCATTATCCATTCATCATCAAGCCATAGATTGTAGATGATGATTATTGTCCCACGATCAAGAGCAGATTTACACTACAGAGATCTCTTGATCAATATCGCATCTAATAAAACTTGTGTATAACCTGCAGACCAACTCCAACCATCCATGTGCTTCTTCTAGCTCCGCCTTCTTAAACCATAAGGCCATGTCCTTTGAATCATTAACGACACTTCTGATAGTTGACATCGGGTCATCTAGGTTATTTTTCACCCTGAACCAAACTTAAATACTTAAAGTGCCAAACCTTTTTCACCACAACTAATGTACTCCCATAAACATTAAAGTGCCAGTTGTCGTGATAAATCAACTAAAAAATCAGTTGGTGGCAAGGATGAGCTAGAGTTATCCAAGAGAAGGTACAAAAAGACACTTGCAAACATTTAAAGGACTTATTTTATAAATGGATCTTTTGGTACTATCTCAACAACCTGTTATTAGTTTTATAGGTCAGAACTTTAATCGTATATATACGTTCTTGAAATTAGTATATCACTTGTTAGTTATCATCGGTCTTGTAACAAAACAGAGTATGCAACTATTTGTATTCTGTAGTTATTAATATTTGCCACTAAGAAAACTGATGCAATATAAGCCAGTTTGTAACACCCCATTTGTTAGGATAGGATGCTATAGTAAATTATGGCGTGTCATCAAAGCATGCAAGGTAAATGTCTAAAAATTCATGACCATAAATAGAAATATCGGAATGAAACATCAGAAGTCTAGTAACTCACACATAAGCAATATTAAGTACTGTAAACGGAAAGGACTAAACAATGTCCAAAAGAAGTAAAGTATGATAAAGTAGGAATAAATGCATAAGGTAAAAGAGGCCAGATAGCTTCAAATCCAAATGCACATACTCTGGAGTTCCTACATGCGTCCTTGGGTACCTACCGTTTGGGAACATGGAAAAGTAGACGGCTAAGCATTACGCTCAGTGCACGGATATACAATAAAGCATGGAAGACATAGAATATGAAAACATATAAAGAGCATAAAGCATGAATAGCAGCGGAAATGAATAAGTCCTGGAAAACATAGTTGTCTGTCCTGTTTACTATTTTTAGTTCTGAAAACATAGCTTATGTTACTTATGAAAATCTGTATTAGTTAATGTATCAAAATAGCCAGTATAGGTCATCAGGTCAACAACGTGCAAGAATACTTGGAGGGGTGACCTCGTCATGCAAATTAGAGGGGATTCCTCTAATTAATTGGTAAGTGGGTAGGAGGGATAAGCTCCCACACACCACATTCACCATGAAATCCTGACTGAAACATGTAACTAGGATGCACCCATACGCCCCACATGATAATATAATAATATAATGGCCAAATAACTGAAAAGGGACGCCATGAGCTATCACTCCGCCGTGGTGAAGTCATAACACTAGTGCCTCTAGTGTTATGGTTATGGTACCTTCATAACTAGGTGAAACTGGTCATGCATATATATGGCTAAGGTAACTAATAAACATAAGCATTTAATATGTAACTACTGGGGAAAACAGTTGGCTGTATACGGGAAATCCTAATGAAGGAAGAGATTGTCCTTACTGAAGGACGGGAAATCCGTACCTTATGTCCAGTAGAAACTAAGGAAAACGATGAAGACTAATCCGCCTCGACGGATAACACTACATAAGAAATATGGACGTGTATGAGTTCTCTGAATTACATGTGTTTTACTGGTTCTGTGTGATATTAGATTGTTATACGTATTCTTTCATGTTTTACTGTTTAATGTGTTAACTATAGTTATTCTGGTGTTCTGTTGTGTATTATTCATGTATTTGTGTATTATAATACTTGTATTGTAATACTAAGTAACTTTCTAAAAGTATCAAGTTTCCATAAATAGTAATTTTCTAAAAATAGAAAGTTTCCAAAATAGTAAGTTTCCATAATTAGAAATAAGCTGGATTATAAATAATAATTAAAGTTTATTTAGTACAATACAAGTCATGGTTATAGCTTATTAATTAAATAACTGGTTAACTAATTAAACTATACGTTATATGGAATTTTATTAAAAATACACGATTTAATTAAATTAAGCTAAGTTAAATACTTTAGGTTATACATGTAATATTAGTTTAATATTAAACCTAAGTCATGAGATTAATTAATTAAAAGTCTAGTAATTAATTTAATTAACATGTTTTTCTGATTTTTAGTATGTCCCGAAACCCGAGTCCGTGCTTTAAAAATTTAACCCGAGCCCGTACCCTGTGTTCGTAAATAAGCCGAGCCAAACACCCCCATTGACAGTGGCTAACCCGTCCTAGCCGGTTGCCACTGTCTTCAATATATCACCACCGGCTTTAGTCGGTGGTTCCCACTGTTAGCCCAAAACACACCACGACTTAAGTCCGGGTTCCCACTTTTGAGCCGAGAGTGACACCGGCTTAGGCCGGTTGCCACTGTTTTGGTTCCGGTTCAAAACAAAGTCCCACTGAGCCTTGGAGGGGTCTCGGTTGACACTAAACTTAATCAACAACATACCCCGACCCTTGGTCGGGGTCCCTTGGTCGTGCGTCCGAAACCAACAAACCAAACTGAGCCGTTAGTGGGTCTCGGTGGTGTCGAATCAAACAAGTCGAGAGTCCTATGACTCTCGGTTGTGTCTCGGCTAACCCAAAACCGCACCAAACACCCCCCCTTTTACCATGATTTAGTTAATCTACATGTTTTATTTACTTGTTTTTAAGATTAATTAACATAAACATGAATTCAGTAAGGAATTAAAATAAAAGAAAAAGGTGTTTGATTATACCGAACACGTGCAATGAAAGAGTTAATGATCACGAACACGTAGGCACCAATATCAATGACCAAAATCGTCTGAATCGTCCTTGTGGTTTGTTATGGCCGGAGGCAAGAACAAAAAGGAGGCAAGAGGAGTGTTTTTTTGTGAAAACCTAGATTATGAGAAAAACAATTCCCCTGTGTTTTGTTTATTAAGTGTCATGGGCCAAAAGCTCATTTTCCTTTCCTCTTGTCTCTTTGTCGCGGCATATGGGGCCCATATGGGAAACCCATAGCTTTTCCGTGTTCAAATGATTTTCGTGTAAGTTCGGGATTTCATATTCATGAATTTGCTATTCGTGATCGTGTCACATTTATAATATTCATGATTGTTTGTTATTTTATGTCGTGACACGTGTATTAATATTATCAATGGAAAGTTTAAATTTTATCGTGTTTTCATAAGTTACTGTTCATGTGTACTGTTCATGGTATTTTAATGCGGGTTTTACAACTCTTCCCCTCTAAAATAACAATTCGTCCTCGAATTGGAGAAATGTAAACTGAAAGAAAACATACCCGAATCAGAATTGGAAATGATGGTAAGAAGTCCGTATAGACTCCTACGTCTCCCAAGTGGCTTCTCGCTTAGGATGATCCCTCAAAAGGATTTTAAGGAAAGGGATCGTCTTCCTCCGCATGACACGATCTTGTCGCTCAAGATTTCTCTCGGGTTCTTCAACATATGAAAGATCCTCTCGAATCTGATCAAGTGGATATTGGACAACATGAACTGGATGATAGTTGTATCCTCTGTGTAAGGACACATGGAACACGTTGTGAACGTGTGATAGCTGAGGCGGTAACGCTAAACGATATGACACTTCACCAATGCGTTCTTTGATGTCGAACGGTCCGATGAGACGAGGACTGAGATTCCCTCTGATTCCAAAACGTTTAACTCCTCGTGCAGGTGATACCTTGAGGAAAACGTGATCACCTACGTTGAAAGATACATCTCTACGACGTTTATCAGCATAACTCTTCCGACGAGCACGAGCTTCATGAATCTTCGCCTTGGCAACAACGACCTTGTCATTGGTCACTTCAATCATCTCTGGACCATCGAGTAGTCGTTCTCCTACCTGATCCCAGCAGATTGGGGTGCGACACTTTCTACCATACAACATCTCAAAGGGAGCACACTTGATACTAGCGTGCCAGTTGTTGTATGCGAATTCTACTAGGAATATATAATCATCCCATGTTCCTAACCACTCTAGAGCACATGATCGCAGCATGTCCTCCAATGTCTGAATGGTACGTTCCGACTGACCATCGGTCTGAGGATGAAAGGCAGTGTAGAGCTTAAGTCTGGTGCCCCAAGCTTTCTGCAGACTCTGCCAGAAACGTGATGTGAAACAGGGATCTCTATCAGAGATGATTTCTGATGGAGTACCATGTAGTCTCATGATCTCCTTCTGGAAAATGTCTACTAATTTGCTGACCGGATGTTCCTTGCGAATCGCTAGAAAATGAGCAGATTTAGTCAACCTATCCATAATAACCCAGGTAGCGTCGTTCTTCTTCTGAGTAACCGGAAGACCAGTAACAAAATCCATGGAGATTTTGTCCCACTTCCATGCTGGAATATCTAATGGCTGTAGTAAACCACTAGCTCGCTGGTGTTCAATCTTCACCTGTTGGCAGATCATACATTTTGAAACGAAGGTGGCAACATCTTGCTTCATACCACTCCACCAAAAGTGTTGCTTGATGTCGTGGTACATCTTGGTAGAACCAGTATGTATGGTAAATGGAGAACTATGAGCTTCGGTCAGCACAGCTTCCCTGAGTGTAGAGTCATTAGGAACCACTAGTCTAGTGCCCTGCCATAAGATACCATCATCGTCAACACGAAACTCCATCTGCTGATCTAGGTTCTAAATGATATCCCAAATCTCACCATATTCCTTCTGAGCTTCCTTGATCCTAGAATGTAAGTTTGGTTCCACTCTAAGATTAGCCCAATAACTGTGCTGTCCTCGTACACAAAGCTCAATATCAGATGCCAGCAATCATACCCGACTTTCTGCTTAGAGCATCTGCCACCACATTCTCCTTACTAGGATGGTACCGAATGTTGGTGTCGTAGTCCTTCAATAGCTCTAACCATCTCCTCTGTCTCATGTTTAGTTCCTTTTGGGTGAAGATGTACTTGAGACTCTTGTGGTCGGTGAATATGTCACATGATTCACCATACAAATAATGCCTCCAGATATTCAACGTGAAAACAACTACTGCAAGCTTTAAATCGTGAGTAGGATAGTTTTCTTCATAAGGATTCAGCTGTCGTGATGTGTATGCAATAACCTTCCAATGTTGCATGAGAATGCAGCCTAAACTTTTTCCTGGAGCATCACTATATATATGAAATCCACTCGAGCCAGATAGGAGAGTAAGAATAGGTGCAGTCACTAACTTCTGGTTCAGATCTTCAAATCTCTTCTCTCGCTCTTCCGTCCAGACGAATTTCTATACTTTCCTCATTAGCTTAGTCAAAGGTAAGGCTAACCGTGAAAAGTTCTCTACAAACCTGCGGTAGTAGCCAGCTAAACCCAGAAAACTTCTAACTTCAGTCGCAAATGTAGGTCTTGTCCATTTAGTGATAGCTTCAACCTTTTCAGGATCCATGGTGATCCCCTCTGCGGATACAATATGGCCCAGAAATGCCACCTAGCTTAGCCAGAACTCACACTTTGAGAACTTGGCGTACAGCTGCTTCTGACGAAGAATCTGTAAGACTATACTAAGGTGTTCCTCATGTTCCTCCTTGGATTTGGAGAATATCAGGATGTCATCAATGAACACGATAACGAACTTGTCCAGAAACTCCTGGAAAACACGGTTCATCAGATCTATAAAGACAGCTGGACCATTAGTGAGTCTGAATGGCATGACTACGAACTCGTAGTGCCCATAACGTATATGGAAAGCAGTCTTGGAGATGTCCTGTTCTTTAACCCATAACTGATGGTAGCCAGACCTCATATTGATCTTCGAGAAATGCTTGGCGTCCTGTAGTTGATGTAACAAGACATAAAATACGCGGCTGATGTTCGTTTGCAAGTTATAAATTTATATTACAAGGTTTAGACAAATCAAGGGACTAGAAGAAAAACTCGTGAAAGTATACCCTTTCGTTCGTAATATAGCATTGTAGTTGCATGCCAGGATCGTTCGCTGAGACTTAGTTTTGTTTTGGTAATCAAGATAATAATTGAAGAAATAAATAGTTGAAATAATATCAATAGTAACAAGTATGACTAATATGGGATAGTTTGTATAAGTTCATGATGATGATTATAATGATCGAGATATGTTTATGTAGGTAAAGAGTGATAATCCTTTTTCGTCAAAACGATGTTTACACAATTTACTTGGATTGATTCAAGACTTAGATTTATTTAAGCGACTAAACTCAAAACAAGTTGCCAACAAGTTCAATATTTTATCAAGTTTCTAAGCGGATCTCTCCAACAAAATATTCATTACCATAGACAAGTTCTAGAAAACTTATTAGAACAATTTGCGTTTCTCAATGCCAAACTATCGTAACAAATCAACTTAGATAAAATATGGTTTGTAGAACTAGGTGGTAAAATGGTTCTACAACATTATCTTGAAATCATATATAAAAGATCGTATCATAGCATCATCACTAATTAAAGTCACATACCTATATAGTCATAAATATCTTAGCCTAATATAGTAATCAAAGTAACAATTGGAAAAGAGTAAGAGAACATCATACTTAGATTGGATTGAATAAACGAGTACACAAGTGTCATGATTGTATCGTTCCTCCAAGAATCGAAGAGTGGAATACTCTCGTTATAAGTATCTCCCAAAAGTGGATAATACTGAAAATTTACTAAGAAAGCTAAAATACTCGAGCTATGGAGTATTGAGAGAGAGAGAGAGGTGTGTGTAAAATGAGTTGAAATGGCCTCTATTTATAGTGTTGTCTGGGGTCAAATGTGCGCCGCACTTCTCGGAAAGTGTGCCGCACTTTGGAGACGTGAATGTGCGCCGCACTTTTGGGTTTGTGCGCTGCACTTCTGGGCGATCTAGAATCTTCTTTCGACAACTTTGGCTTATTTGATTATTGAGGCCCCTTCTTTGTATATCTTCACTTTGTACCTTGATGAGACTGCTTTTATGCATAGTCTCATCGTCCAAAAAGGGCTTTAAATGCATAAAATATCATGAAAATTTCCAAATATATGCTTGTGTTTGTTACTTGTGTATTTTAGGTACGGATATTGAGAAAATGACAAAAGATCACAAGAAACATGCAAAAACGAACACGGGAAACGAAGCCGCACAATGAACCAAGCCCTAATGAAGATTTTCCAAGAAAAACCTTTGAAGAATTGAAGATTATGCAAGAAGGGTCATCCAATATTGAAGAATTGACACTTTAAACCCTTGTTTATTCATAATTACAAGTTTGGTCCTTAAAGTTTGTCAAATTTAGAAAAAGGGCCCTCCACTTTGAAGAATCGGCAAGAATGGTCCCTCAACAATCATGACTTTTCAATATTAGTCCTCCAAAAAGTCAACCATATAAGTGAAGACCATTATCTATGATGAATATGCCAAAACAACCCTTCAAGAATCAACAAATGGCAAGAAATACCCCTGAAAATACTTTGGAAAAGTATTTGGGGCAAAAGTGTGAAAATGAAAACTTCCATAACAAAGGAAATCGTGTTTGGTTGTTAAAAACTTCATGTGACAAAGAAAGAAGAAAAGAGGGACTAAACTGGGCAGACAAGGATACTTACCTAGACCTATGGCAGCCTGCCACATGCCCCAGTCACTCCAACCCACCAATCACAACCCACCTTTCATCCACCTCACCATCCCACTCAGTTATTAAACTAATCATAATTGATTAGTTAACTTTTGGCGCTTAACACATTGTTTAAGCCCAAAAACGGATCAAACATGTCACTATTCACATGAAGAACAAAATTGGGGATTTGTTAATTACCAAGAATTAAACCACTAAACCCTCCAGCTTTATGATTAAGATCATCCTAATCATAACCCAACTCTTAAAACCCTTGCCACATCACTACATGTCACATGCCATCAACCTTTTACGCGGTTTTGTGAGGAAGATGCCAAAAACTGCCAGTCATCCAACGTCAAAGATACTAGCTTGAAACTTAAGCTTGTTTTGAGCCTTTGATGCAATTCCAACAACTCACCCATCAACAAACAGCCAAAATTTCATCACATGATTCCAAGATATTCAAAAGTTCGTAGGGGAAAATGGGGACTTCACAACTAGGGTTTATACGTTTTTTATTCTTTCTAGATGAACCTTGTAGCCTATATAATGGCACTTAGGCTTTACATTTCAACTGCTCTTGGTTTTTCCTTTGTTCAAGTTCTGTAAAGCCATTTTCATGTTTAATGAATTGTGTTTCAATCTTTGAAGAAAACCCAAGTGCCAATCTCATTTACTGCTTGTTATTGTTCAATGTTAACTAATCTTGAATCTTAAAACGTGTTTTCAAGAAGTGTGTAAGAAATTGCATATTTTCCTAAATCTTGATATTTTGCTAAGTTCTTGGTACACCTTTTGAATTTTTGGGCTATAAGTGGATCATAGCACCTTGATAAAGAGTTATCAAGGTGTTGTGAGCCTTATAACTTGGGGATAATCAAAGAGTGGCGTACAAGAGTTGCATCAATCAAGTTTTGTCACCTTTCTGTTTTATATTTTTGCTTCTAACCTTTTTCTATCTTAGCAGCCTCATATTGGAAGCGTGTGCTTGTTCTTTCTAGCACATCAGCTCAAACATACGTGGGTGTGGATGTACATCCATGAGGTTTGAACCCTTAATCTCAAAATCTGTCAAAAATTTGGATATTTGTGATATTTGAGTTCTGCTTGTGTATGTGTTGATCTTGGGCTCCAAATCTTGTTGTTTCTCTTTAAGTTTTATGTTTTTATGCTTATGTATGCAAGTGCTAACCTAAATCCAACTTTTGAATTGAAAAAAAATTGACTTGAAAATATAAAGGGGTGTTTGGGTCAACTGCATATTGAAGTATTTGTGTTATTGGTTAAGTGTTTGATTTTGTATGCTAGTAGTTCTTGTTTAAGAAGTGCAATAGAGTGATAATCTGCAAGTTGTATGCTTTTGAACACCTAAATCAAACATATGCTTATAAAATCTTTATTAATTGATATTTTTTACTATGATTTGGTGTACACCTAGTTCTAGGCTTAGACTTAGGATAAAAAAAGTGATAAATCATATCCAACATAACCTGTTAAGAAGATTTAAGTGTTTGAATTTGGCTGTGTGGTCAAGTATACCAGCAGGTGTTCATAACTGCATGTTCTTAGTTCATCAGTAACTTTTTTGTGCTTTAATCTTGTTCTAGACCTTCAACCATTGCATGAAACGTGTTTAAATTTGTCCATTTGAATTTATTATAGCTTGTGTATGCTTTTAGCGCAATTTGGTTGGCTGATTTTTGCTAAAACTGCTTATGGAGTGTAAAACTGCTTATTGTTCAAGTCTGTGTCTGACCTGGTGCTTAATTGAATTAATTGTATTATTTGGCTGATTCGAAGTGTGATTTCTTTGTTGTTCTTGACTCGTTGTGATTCATTGATCACAAGGGTGCCTTGTTTGTAACTTGAATCCACAAAAAAGTCACATAAGACAAAAAGTCAAAAAGGTCAAGCAGGGGGAAAAGTTCCCACTGCTCAACCTCCAAAACTAGCCCCTGCTAGTGTAAATCTTCAAACAGCTTATTCATAAGCCATATTGGCTTATCCAGACTTGCAACAACTTATTTTTTGTGATAGATCTTCCTCATTTGACCCATTTATTTTATTTGGAGCTTATTAGACTTTCACTTTGACTTTTTACTAGAAAACTCATTAAGTTGACTTTAAAACAAGTGCTTATCTGCTTATTCTGGCTTATTGCTTGTGCTTATTTGAAAACTTTTTGATAATTTTTCTTAGTTAAGTCATTTAAAAGCTTTTGAAAGTTGAATCAGAACTTGAGTTGGTCTAGAACTCAAAAACGACTATTTTGTCATTTTGTGAAGAGAGTCTTGGCTTATTTCAGGCTTATTTCGTGTGCTTTTTCCAATTTTCTTTTTACATATCTCTTAAGTAACTCAAAAGAAGCTTGTGTGTCAAATTTTACCTTATGGAATCAGCTTATAACTTAATGGGCCAAAAAGCCCATTAAGAATAAGATGCTTTGAAATAAGCTAGCTTAAATACATTTTTAGCTTTTGGGCCTTCAGAATTTTGTTGTTAAAATCAAATTTTAAGTCAGATAGGAGATTTTGGGCTTAATTGGACAACATGTTTCTTATTGGGCCTATTTCAAGCCCATTAAGGAACTGTTTGGACTTTTAGCCCATTTCAAGGCCCAATAGGAGTATTTTATAATTTCAACTTCATTTCTGTTTTATTTAGGTTAAAATAGACTAGTTTGCAACTTTTTATAATTTTTTATAAATTTTGGATTTTTATTAATATTTTATTATTATTTTATTATTAAAAATTAAAATTTTGATTTTTCAAAGTTTTTCATTTTTCTTTGTGATCAAATACATTATGTTATGAATTTTACAATTTTTAGAATGTTTTTATTGTCATTAGATTAATTTTTAGAATTATTTTAAGTTTTAATAGTTTTTAATTGTTTTTAAATAGTTTTAATTAATTTTAAAATTTTCCAAAATAGTTATAAATTTAGTTAAGGCATTTTAGAGGTTTACAAGTGAAAAAATCTCATTTTGGGCTTTTTGTTAATTAAATGGATTTTTGGGCTTTAATTAGTATTAAAAAATTATTATTTAATTAAATAAAAGGTTTGAGTGATTTTTGATTTTTTTTAAACTCTAGTTACATTTTTTAGGATTTATTGCAATTTTCTAGGAATTTTTAGGGTAAATTTTTTATTTTGTCACTTTTTACGGTTTTACGTGTATGACTATTCGTCTTAGTTTAATTCGTAATCGTAATCGTCATTCTCTTCTAATCTCTTTTCTTCTTTTCATTTCTCATTAATATAATCACAAACCATTAATCATTTCTTAACACAACGTACTTGCATCCTTGAGAACGATCCCCACTTTGGGTCATAAGTGCTTTGGTTTTCCTAAACCGACACTTTATACTTTCCACTCTTGCTCTCTTTTCCTAAAGAGTAGTAAAACCACTACATCATTTTAGCGCCGCTGCCGGGGAGGCGTGTTGTGTTTTGATTTGAACAATTGTTGTTTTTATATAGCCATAATAGCTAATTGTATTAGTAGCACTCTACTAATACGTATTATCGGTTTTTCGTTTTTTATGAATACTATTACTATATTGTATACGTAGAACAATAAATTCACAAGTACTCCAAAAGTATGAAAACACAACCTTGATTGACAGGTCATTACTCAATCATTGTATTCGAATCTCAAACAAGAAAGAAAAGGCAAAATAGATAAATACTTTCGTGAAGCTTAATTTTGAAAAACACAAACTATAAGGTGGGTATAAGGCGGGTATTATAAAATATACCCTAAGGAAAAAGGCTCTTAAGTGCTTCGCGCCGCCTCGTTTCCCCGCTTGCTTGTGCGTGTTTAGATAAAAAGGGCTAATCGAGGGTTTGCCAACCAAAGTATTATCTAAGTATCATATATATTTTCTTGGTTTCATTTGATTAAACCCTCTTGAACGTTTTGGTGTTTCACCAACGTTCTAAAGTCATCGAAGGCGTTCACTTCACGTGATCGTTTTCATTCCTTGAGGCTTCTTTAATCAAGAGATTTGATTAAGGAGGAGATTCGTAGATTTTTGTCTACTTAATACAATCACAAAAGTTCAAAAAAGTAAAAACAATCAAAAACCACAAAAAAATTGGAAAAATTAAAAACACCAAAAATAATCTTCATTGCTCATCCCCATGTTGTAAGTGACGTTTATGCTTACTCGTAATCAAGCAAGACGTGCACGTAAATGAAAAAAACGAAAGGAGTCAACACCTACACCTAATATTTCTGGTGAGGAGTCTCCTATTGACAAACCTATTGCAAGAGAAGAACCAACCATGGCGAATCGAACTATGATGGAGTTACTTCAAGCACCCACCGAGGGTTATGGAGAGGCTATTGTGATTCCCGCTATCCTTGCGGAGAATTTTGAAGTGAAAACGGGTTTGTTGTCGATGATCCAAAACAAAAAATTCCATGGTGATGAAAAGGAAAACCCGCACAACCATATCCACCAATTCAATCGTCTTACCGCCACTTGCAAATTTAAGGATGTTGCTAATGACTCGATTAAGATGATGCTTTTTTCGTATTCCTTATCGGGGCCCGCTAATATTTGGTTAGAGAAAGAGCCACCCAATTCTATATTGACGTGGAAGGATCTCGTTTCTAAGTTTGTGAACCAATTTTTCCCGCCCTCTAAAACAACGCATTTGAAAAACGAGATTTCAAAATTTTCACAAGAATTTAATGATAGTTTTTCAACGGCTTGAAATAGGTTTAAGGAAATGTTACATGAGTGTCCTCATCACGGTTTTTCCGACTTGCATCAAATTGACACGTTTTACAATGGTTTAAATGATCATGAAAGGGATTATCTAAATGCCGCCGCGGGTGGTAATTTTTTGTGTAAAACGGTGGAGGAAGCGTTGTTGATAATTGAGAATAGATCTAAGGTGTATAGTACTCTTAACACATCGAGTGTTCGTAAGGCTTCGTCTTCGGCTTCACCTTCTTTGTCCAATACCATCGATGCTTGCCAAATTGAGGCGAACATGGAAAACAAAATCTTTGATAAGCTTAAAGGTCTTTTAATTGAATTCAAAGTTGGAGACCAAAGTGCTCCCGCTACGGCTAAAGCGGTTGAGTTTTCATGTATGTATTGTGGTGGAGGTCATGATTTCTCCGAATGCATTACCAACGGTGGTAACACTTCGAGTGCCTACGCGGCCATGGGAACTTACAACCAAAACGGTCAAGTTACCCGCTCTAATCAATTGACTCCACCGGGTTTTGCTCCCAATCAAAATGCTAACAACAACTATCGAAACAATCAAGTTGGTTTTAAAAACAATTACAAAGGAAACTATGGGAATCAAGGGGCTAATAACAACCAAGTTTCAAACAAAAATCAAAAAAATGATTTCCAAAACAACAACAAGGGTTTGCAAACTTTGAAAGATCTTCCAAATAAATTTGTTGAATACGCTAATGGAAACGATGTTAGGTTTGACAACATTAAAAGAGAAATCATTAGCCTAAGATCCGAGTTTAAGAATGACTTGAAGAAGGAGTTGATAAACGAGTTAGCAAATGAGCTTAAAATTCATTCAAACAAAATGGAGGGAAATGTAACTAGGTTACAACAAAACCAACAAAAAATCGAACAAGGGCAACATGAAATAAAACAAGAGATGATTAAGGCCGAGAAGAGGCAATCCATGTTTGAGGATAAAATTTCATCTACGTTTGAGGTTATAATGTGCAAACCGTCTTCGAGTAGTCTTCCTATCAATACCATATCGAACCCTAAGGGAGAGATGAAAGTGATTACCACGCGTAGTGGTAAGGCACTTAAGGAACCGACTCCTCAACCAATTTCTCCTACGGAGGATGCAATTGAGGAAGAACCCGAGGTGGTGGTCGAAAAGGATCATGTCCCAATCCCACGAAGTACCGCTCATGCCACACCTACGGTTGACCAATTACCACATTTGGAACCCGAGATTCCAAAGGCTATGCCTATGCCTCAACCCACACCACCTTTGCCCTATCCATCGAGACTTAGAAAGGAGAAACGTCAAGAGCGCGACAATTACCAATTTGAGCTTTTTATGAAAATGTTTCTTGACGTTCATTTTAATGTGAGTTTTGCTGATGCTTTGGTCATGATGCCTCGATTTTCCGCTAACTTTAAGAGTATGTTGAACAATAAGGAGAAATTGCAACAATTGTCTAGTTGTTCATCGGTTTATCTTAACCGCATACCTCAAAAAGTCGTTGATCCTGGTAAATTCTTGATTCCTTGTGCAATCCAAGATTTGGAAGAATGCTATGCCTTGGCCGATCTTGGTGCTAGTATTAACTTGATGCCACTTGCAATCTTCAAGTCGCTCAATCTTCCTAATCTTACTCCTTCACTAATGTCTATCGAGTTGGCCGATCATTCCACGATTCCCGCATGTGGATTAGCGGAAGACGTTTTTGTGAAAGTGAGAAAGTTCTATTATCCGGTAGACTTTATCGTTGTCGATATTCCCACGGATCCTCAAGTTCCTCTCATTTTAGGTCGTTCGTTTTTAGATACGTCTATGGATTTAATTGATGTGCATGCTAGAAAGATCACCTTACGTTTCAACGACGAGGAACTTGTTATAAACTCAACTCAAAACTCTGTTGCAACCGTAAACCTCGTTGATATGATCGACGTTGTTTGTGAGGAATTTTCACAAGAAGTTCTAGGTTTTGGTGATGATGAAAATAGTGGCAATCCCACTATGTTAGATCCCATTCTTGATAACTCGACACCAACCTTCACTCCATTTGAAGGTGGTGGTTTTACGTTGGAAGAATTGGATGTTCCACATACTTGTGACGAAGACCTCGATAATGATGAGGACTTCTCGATTATCAAGGATTTTCTTAACGATTTCCCATTTCCTCCACCCGAGGAGGTTATGAGTATCGAGCCCAAATCTTCAATTGAGGAACCACCTATCCTCGAGTTGAAAGATTTACCTCCTCATCTCAAATATGTATTTTTGGAGGAGGACGACAAGTTGCCGGTTACTATTGCGAAAGTTCTTTCGGTTGATGAAAAAACCACACTTGTTGATATTCTAAAGGATCACAAACGGGAAATTGCGTGGATGTTATCCGACATTAAGGGGATCGATCCCAAATTTGGTACCCACAAAATCTTAATGGAGGAGGATTACAAACCCGCAATCTAATGTCAAAGGAGGGTGAACCCCAAAATTCACGACGTCATAAAAAAGGAAGTCCTAAAACTCCTTGACTCGGGAATGATTTACCCTATTTCCGATAGCCCTTGGGTGAGGCCTATTCATTGTGTCTCTAAGAAGGGAGGAATGACCGTTGTGCCAAACGATGCCAACGAGTTAATTGCAACTAGACTCGTGACCGGATGGAGAGTGTGCATTGGCTATCGTAAGTTGAATGACGCCACTCAAAAAGACAAGTTTCCCTTGCCCTTCATGGACCAAATGTTGGAGCGTCTTACGGGAAACGATTTCTATTACTTTTTATATGGTTTTTCCGGTTACTTCCATATCGTCATCGATCCTCGTGATAAGAAAAAAAACAACGTTTACGTGTCCATATGGAACGTTTGCCTATCGTAGAATGCCATTCGGACTTTGCAATGCACCGGGAACCTTTCAAAGGTGCATGATGGCTATTTTTCATGATATGATCGAGAAGACGATGGAAGTCTTCATGGATGACTTTTCCATGTTTGGTAGTTCCTTCACTTCGTGTTTGTCGAATCTTGAGAGAATGTTGAAGCGTTGTGAGGAAACCAACCTTGTGTTAAATTGGGAAAAATGTCATTTTATGGTTAAAAGTGGAATCGTCTTGGGGCACAAGGTTTCGAAAGCGGGGATTGAGGTAGATCAAGCTAAGGTAGACGTCATCACCAAATTACCTCATCCCAAACCGTCAAGGGAGTTAGGAGTTTCCTAGGCCACGCGGGCTTTTATTTTCGATTCATCAAGGACTTTTCGAAGATTTCTCGACCTATTACACATATCCTCGAAAAAGATGCACGTTTTGTCTTTGACGAAGATTGTGTACGAGCCTTTGAAATCCTTATGAGGAAACTTACCGAAGCTCCCATTCTTGTTGCTCCCAATTGGAACCTCCCCTTTGAGCTCATGTGTGATGCTAGTGACTACGCTATTGGGGACGTATTGGGGCAACGTCATGAAAAACACTTCTTGCCTATTCAATATGCTAGCAAGACGATGACTGAGGCTCAACTAAAATACACTACAACGGAGAAGGAAATCCTTGTGGTGGTGTATGCATTCGACCTTATTTCGTCTTGACTAAATGCATAGTGTATACGGATCATTTGGCTATCAAGTATCTTATGGATAAACAAAGATGCAAAGCCAAGATTACTTCGTTGGATTCTCCTCCTTCAAGAATTTGATCACAAAATCGTTGACAAAAAAGGAGCCGAGAATCTAGCGGCCGATCATCTTTCTCGTTTGGAAGATCTCACCAAAGTGTTTACGAGCCCAAGGAAATCACCGAAACATTTCCACTCGAGACACTTGGTGTAGTGAATTCTAAGCTTGATTCATTATGACAACCCTGGTTTTGAGGTTCGTCGCTTAGTTTTATTTTGTGCTAGTTACGTGTCTTTACGTGTTTATGTGCTTATTGGTTTGTATAGATTGTGGTTTGGATATCATTTCCGGTACGGGGTACCTTGTGAGTGAAACGATATGTGATGATTTCATTTTCATGAGTTCACATGGTAGTGACTATGGAGTGAGATGGTGTTATTTAGTGGTTTTACGTATACGTATATGTATTATAGAAAATCGTATTTTTACGATTTACGGTTTAGCATTTAGAGGTCTCGGATGAGGTGTTTAGTCATATGGATATTTTTCGGGATGGTTTTAAGTCATTTAGGACTTAGTTATAAAGTTTATTTCAAAATTTGAGATTTTTTATAAAAGTGTATATTTTACGTTTTTTACGGTAAAACGCGTAAATTTGATTAGTTTTACGGTTTGAGGTTTTGGAGGTTTTAGGAGCTGAAATAAATTAAGGTAAAATAAGGTATTATTAATAACTTAATAATATGTAATAAAAAGAAAAAAAAGAAAAAATATATATATAAAGAGGCGGTTTAGGCCGATTAACACAAAGAAAAAAAAAGGAAAAGAGAAGGTTTATGGTAAGTGGGCTTTTGGGTTGGACAAGGATCTTTGTATTATATAAAAACATTATACACCACATCAAACGCGTTCATTATTTTTCCCTGGAAATAAAAAGTCGTGGGTTTCATAGAAGGTTTTTAGGGTTCTTCATAATTTTGGGGGTTTTCATAAATCAAAGGTAAAGTCTTTAATACCTTTTCAATTTAATTGTTTTAATGATTTCTTAATCATCATATGATGGAATTAGGTTAGGGTTTAATCTAAAAACTGTAAATTAATGTTATAATAATGGGGTTATAATGCTTACATAATTAAGGCTTGTAATTAGTGGGATTAGGGCTAATTAATGAGGTTAATTTTGTTAAACCCGTTTTTAAAAATTGGGCAGAATTTTGGGTCAATTGTTTTTATCATATCGGGAGTTATACAAACTGTTATTTTACGATCCAAGTATCCCTGAAAAGGTAATTGAAGTGGCTGTAAAATGAAAGAAAAGAGAACAAAATTGGAGGTAGGGAAGTGGGTCAAAAACAGGTTACAACAGTCGGAGGTCAAAACAGTTTTAAAGTCAACCTGTGTTCTTTTTAAGTTTTGGGTTGTTTGGGGTATTTAGGGTTGCATTGGGATCTTCTAACGAACATGAGAGATGGTTTATATATTGTAATAAGTATCTGCACTTGGGCTAAGGTTGTGGTTTAGAATAAGACCCCCTAATCATAACAAACGTTTTGTAAGTTTAAAATCAGTAAATCTGGAATGACAAAAGTATATATATATATCGGGGCCTTAACAGTAGATTTAAGGTTAGGGAAAGTGGGAGGTGCTAGATAACATACTTAAAGGAATAAATATTCCCTTTACAGAGATCATGGGTGTGTTTAGGTGGGTGTTTGGCTTATAGTTTGGAGACCTAAAACTGGGACTGTTTTTGATAAAATATTAACGGGATGTGTTATGAAGTAAAACGAGTTAAGGGTTTTATAGAGGGGTGTATTGAGATGCTTAGAGCATATATATGAGGTATATTTATGGGAGAAGGTTAGATGTCCATCATAGGTTGATGAGCCATTTTAGTGTTTGGTTCATGTTTTGATTATGTGTTTTTGGTTTGTTAGCTAGTGCGCGGATGTTTTAGGAAGCTCAATCAGGTGAGTTTCATAGTTCCATGTTTACTAATGTTTATGACTTCCAGATGGGATGGAAGAGACACTGTTTTGTTTTGTTGTTTATAAACTATGCTGTGAATGGTTTGGCGTTGGTAATGGACTTATGTGTGCATACTTATATGATTAACTGCTAGTTAATTCTTGATTGTTTATGTTTTGACTTGGTACCAAGGGGTTGTTGACATGCGGGGCCTTGGGGAGGTACATAGATGTGTGAGCATCTATGGGACCAATGGATAATGTCAAGGCGGGGCCTTGGGATTTGGTTCATAGGTGTTGGATGCGAATGGGAGTATGGTGTTTGGTATGGCTGGGAGCCTGAGTTTTGGTTTGATTATTTAAATCTTGAATGTCAGTTCGTTAATGCATATTAGTATCACATTGTCCATATGTTTTAACTTTTGGTTGTTACTCACAGCTTATGGTTTGTTTTGGCCTTGGAGTCTAAACCTATGACTCTCATCAACTTTATGTTGACGTGTTTTAGTGACTCTTTCAGATGTGAATGTGGTTAAGCTTGAGGATAGAAGTGGCTAGATTTGGATGAATTATGATTGCATTTAGAAGGAGATCCCCGTTCCTTCTTAGTTTATTTCTATGTGTTTTGAATAGTGATACTATGAACCTGTATGTTGATTGTGAGTGTTATTTTTTTCTCATGGGTAAGGGTAGGACTGTTACCTACTTACCTAGACTCCTGCTATGTTGAGATATTGTCATGACCTTTGTGTCGCCATATATGACATTATAGTTGCATTTTAGTTTTCTCTATAGAGACACCGTTTGTTGTGATGATATCCATACGTCGCGCCCCATATTCCACCTTGGTGGGGTGTTACAGAATGGTATCAGAGACAATGGTTATAGAAAATTAGGTTGCCTAGTCGCGTAGCCTAGTCTATAGCTTAAGGGTCCCTGCATATAGGCGTCATAGGAGTATGTGTGCATTTTATAATAATTGATGTGTTTGGATGTTATTTATTGCGATGTTTTGACTAGTATGAATTGAACCATAGTATGTTCATACTTAGCCACATGTTATTTTCTTTACGGGTTGTGACTAGTGCGGGTTGAATCATAATCGTCCACGCTAGTCATCGTCGTATTTTGCTTAAATTGTACATTATAGTACATAATCTGGTACATGGTAGTTTCTATCTTTTGTTGGTTATTTTATGTACCTGAGGTATAGTATTTTTCTTTTTATGTTTAAGTCATGTTCCCTAAGAATCATGTGGTGGTTCGAGTTATTAGGAGTAGGTGGGTATGAAGGATTTTAAGTCGTGTCCACTCTTACGGGCGACATGAATTATAACTGATTGTGTTTTCGTTTTGGATTTAGTCTATGCTGTTTTAGCTAGACTATGGATTTACGTATTTCAAGAGTTTTACTATGTTATTTTAATAGATGGAGTTTTGGACCTATTTGGTTATGTGGTTATGAGCTTATGTGAGTAGATGAATTTATGTGTTATATGTTGTATTGATGCTTATAAGTGTCATCATAGGAGGGAGTGCATTGGGGAAAGGGTAATTGTAAGTATGGTGGCCAACATAGTTATACAAGTACCACAACTTCAATGGGTTCTCAAGTATGATTGCATGAAAGAGGGTTAGTACATGCTTGTAGATGATGAGATGTAGAACTTGGGTATACGTATAATATATGGGTTTATGTAATGGCTGCCTATGATATGGCTATTGTTCTTTTTGTGTTATATGTTTTGGGTTATAGTTGTGTTGTGTGATTATGGGGTCACACGATATGGTTTGGTTTTGGAGGTGGACTTTATGCCTTGTTGTGGCACGGTGAGATGGTGATTACTCGTATGGAAAAACGAGCGTATAAAGCGATTGATTGACTTGACGTGTATGATAACGAGTATGGTTGGGGGATTCAATAGGTATACATATGCGGATGTATATATACTAGTAGATGTTATGTTATCATTTACGGTCGTTCAGTAGTTATTATCACTTGAACGTACCTAGTGCTCTCTCGTGTTTAAACAATTTATAAGTGCTCGAGTTTGGTGGAGTTTCAACGACGTTTTGAATCTTTTGAAGTGTGTCTTGTAGCGTATTCTTTGAGTTTTGTATTTCACGTGTACGTTTTAAAATGGTGTTTTTGGTTTCAAGTCTATTGAAATAACTTGGGATTTCTTTTGAGATAATGAAATCTTTTGTGTTGGGTCTTACATTTCTTTTGGTCGGTATATATTGAGTTAGATGGTTGGTTGTATTCGGTAAAATAAGGGTAAGGTGTTGGAGTCGTGTTTGAAATAAGATGTAACATAAGATTTCTTTTTAATCAACACTTATATATTTGAAATTCTAAAAGACTTTCTTTAAAATAAAGCGAAGTAAAAATTCTTTCTAGTTACATAGTTTATATAATAGGGTTTAACCGATTCGCGTCATTTATAATTATTAATACGAGGTTAAATTGGGTTTATGAAAGTTACACATACAATTATATCTTTCATTTAAAAGGATTGTATTAATCACTAAGTTAATTCTTTAGTTTTTAAAACAACTAGTATAAAATTATTTTGGTCATAACTTGATCGTTTTTAGAGCTTTTTGAGTGATTCAAAAGCCAAAAATTATGTACTCGGAACGTAGTTTTCAAATATTCAGAATGTATAGTCATGGGAGGTCAGTATCCTGGCCGAAATTATTGTACAAGTGTCGGGTTAAAGGTTGAGTTTGAATAGTAGTTTATTTTTATGATTTGGGATGCACGGGATACCTAGTCTTTGAGTTGAGTTTTGAGTTCGTTAAGAGGGTTGTTTGTAGATTGTTTGAATCACATAGATGTGGGGAGGTAAAGAAAAAAAAATATATTTATATATTCTTTTGGAGAAATCGATCTTTTGCACGGTTTAAGTAATATGTCGCGGGGCGTAATATGTTTTGGTTACCATTGGGTGTTTCTTGGATTATTTTCGTTGTCATGGGTCATTTTGAATTGATACATGTGCTGGGTTTGAGTTTTCTCTTGAGTCTCCTGGTTTTGACTGGTTTTAATTGGTGCACGTGAAATATCGTTAGTTATCCGTGGGTTTGATTCGTTGATCGTATCTGATGGATTCAGGTTGTAGTTTTGGTTTCGTATTGTTCGGGAGCGTTGAGGTAGTCATATGAAAGACTTGGTCGCGCCTACACGCTTAAGTAGGTGACCATGAGAGAACGGTCGGAATACCCTTAGTGGGGAGGTGAGAGGAGTTGTAGTTAGTGCATTTCCAAGGCAAATCGTTGATGGAGTGATTTTAAGAACAAGAGTTGTTAGAAATTGCAACGGATGCAAGGTAAAATTTGAGTTGCTTACTAGTAGATTGGCTGTGAAAAGCGGTTGAGTGGTCTGATGAGAGGAAGCATTGGTCTTTTAAAAGGCGTGTAGAATTTTGCAAGTAGAACGAGGTAGGGATTTATTCGTATGGCCACTAAGAGAGGGTGCAAGGAGGACATAGTTGAAACTGCTAAGGATGTCGTATGAACGCTTTGGGTTTATGGTTATGCATTTGGCTTCGCCAAAGCACTAGCGGTTTTCATGGAGTCAATGAACCAAGTGTGCATGAACGTGTATAAACGAGTTGTCATCGGGAGCATCGACGACATCTTGATCTACTCAAATCTTAGAAGGAGAGTGAGGCGAATTATGAGTGGGTTTTGGAGTTGTTAGGAAAGGGAATTATACGCGAGATTTTCAAGTGTGAGTTTTAAGATTAAGTTGGCCAGGACGAGTAGTCAGAGATGATGGCATATCAAGGAACCAGCAAAGGGCGCAGTGAAGAAGGATGAGGAAGCGTTTTGGAGGCTGAAGAGGTGGATTGGATAATGAGCAGATCTTGGCATTATCGGAAGGAATAGCTGAATTCGCGAAGCATAACGACACGTGAAGCAAGGATTTGGAGGTGTACGAGAACGACAAATAAAGGCGATTGCTTATACGATGCAGGAACTGAAGATTTGGAAGAACTAGATAAGACTTAGTAGTGGAGCTGGATAGCTATATCTGCCTAGAATGCTAGAGGCATTTGGTGTACGAGACGTAGAGAATGATCTATACGGATCATGAACGTCTCTAACACATATTTAATCATCTTGATTGAACATTTAGAAAAGGTGATGGGTGGAGTTAAGTGATGAAAGAAAAATTGCAAGGCCAAGCCATCTGGGAAAGGCAAGCATAGTTGATAAGACATGGAATATGAAGAATGAAGTGAAGCTTAGACTAACTTGAACTATATGGATGACGTATTAGGGTGGTTTAGATGAAGGATGTAGGTTGCACGAGTTGAGTTGTCTAAAGCAGAGAACGCGTCAACGTGTATGTTGCGTGGCTTGGACAATCGTAGGGAGGAAAGGGACGTAGACTATACTTCCTACATAGATAGGAGTAGCTTAGAAAGGGCGATGTAAGGACGAAGTTGGTGGAAGGGATACATAATGTGGTGGAGGATTAAGTACGATGAGAGTTGGGTGATAGTCGATAAACTGACTAATTCATCTCATATTTCAAGAGGAATGAGAAATCACGTTGTTGAAAAGTTGGAAGGATTACGTACAGATGTGATGGAATAGAGGGTTTTGCGTAAAAGATAGCCTAATATGTATGGAATGCCTTATGAAGGATTATGGCAAGGGAAGAGACGATGGGAAGCATCACATTATGATGTATGGTATGAGTTGAGGAAGAAGAAGGAAGCGTGTATAGAAGCGAAGCATCAATGAAATAGGTCGAGATAGGAACCGAAGGTAAAACTTTGGTAGAGCCTAATCAGTAGAATAAAGCACAAAACAGGCTAATGCTGTCGTAGTGTGGAAAAGGAAACGACACTGACCTATACTGATTGTTTGGGAGGCTTAGTATCGATAATCGAGTGGATGATGAGTTATAGGTGTGATGTGCCATAGGGACGAGGGGCTTGGTCTAACTGAGACAAGATGAGGAGCAATACGACCTTGAAGGTATGACATTGTGTGGATGCTACTAATGAGCTATCCAAAATTAATGGAAGTAGTTGTAGCATGAGAGTAGATGGCAGTTGATAGACTAACTGAGCTAACCGTCCTGTTGATGATGTGTATAGATCATAAGATGATTTGGATTGGAAGAACTAATGGATATGTGAAAGACCGTCATAGGTCACTTTGTAAGGAAATTGGATTTTTTAAGTAATTTGGGGTACAGACTGAAGGGAGTTGATGAACATGATTGGATATGAGTATATCCAGCTAACTGGGAAAAGGATAGACAAGTGAGATATTTATACAACCTTAGGAGTTACACTGAGGGCATAGGTGATTGATTTATAGGGAGTTAGAAAACTCTTTAGCGATGGCTGAGTTTTCATATAATGATAGTTATCATACTAGAAGTTGATAAATGCCATTTGAGGCACTATATGAAAGGATAGGGTGAGATGTCCCCATTGTGGACTAGAATTGGTAAAAGAGTCTACTAATGTGGTAGTGATGTTTGTGGAAAGGATGAGAGCAACAAGGGAGGCTATGTAGAAAAGGAGGAAACCACTAGAGTTAGTGACAAAGTTATGTAGGGAGTTTCACCCATAGTAACGGGTGGTACGTTTTGGTATAATGGAAGAGTTGATGTAGAGTTCTATAGGTCCATTTATGATCTTTGGAAAGATCGGACCATTAGCTTATGAGCATAGAATTACCTGAGGGAAATGAGTTGTATACATGATATATTTCATGTATTGAGATTGGTAAAGGTTGTTTGAGAATGCATTTTGCATGTACGGTTATTCGGGACTTGTGTTAATAAGAGTCTTTGTTTTATCAAAGACCATTTTTGAGATTTATTGACTGTGAGGTCAAGATTTTGGCAATGAGTTTAATTATTTTTGGTTTGTATATGTGGTATTTTGAAACTTGAAGTAAAGTTCACGTGGAAATAAGAGGAGTTCATTTAGAACAAGTATCCTCGTGTGATTTGTTGTTTGTGTGTTTGATCCTAAGGAGTAAATCTCGGGACGAGATTTCTATTAGGAGGGAGTGATGTGACAACCCTGGTTTTGAGGTTCGTCACTTAGTTTTATTTTGTGCTAGTTATGTGTCTTTACGTGTTTTTGTGCTTATTGGTGTGTATAGATTGTGGTTTGGATATCTTTTCTGGTACGGGGTACCTTGTGAGTGAAACGATGTGTGATGATTTCATGTTCATGAGTTCACATGGTAGTGACTATGGAGTGAGATGGTGTTATTTAGTGGTTTTACGTATACGTATATGTATAATAGAAAATCGTATTTTTACGATTTACGTTTTAGCATTTAGAGGTCTCGGATGAGGTGTTTAGTCATATGGATATTTTTCGGGATGGTTCTAAGTCATTTAGGACTTAGTTATAAAGTTTATTTCAAAATTTGAGATTTTTTTTATAAAAGTGTATATTTTACGTTTTTTACGGTAGAACACGTAAATTTGACTAGTTTTACGGTTTTGAGATTTTGGAGTTTTTAGGAGGTGAAATAAATTAAGGTAAAATAAGGTATTATTAATAACTTAATAATATGTAATAAAAAGAAAAAAAATAAAAAAATATATATAAAGAGGCGGTTTAGGCCGATTAACAAAAAGAAAAAAAAAGGAAAAGAGAAGGTTTATGGTAAGTGGGCTTTTGGGGTTGGACAAGGATCTTTGTATTATATAGAAACATTATACACCACATCAAACGCATTCATTATTTTTCCCTGGAAATAAAAAGTCGTGGGTTTCATAGAAGGTTTTTAGGGTTCTTCATAATTTTGGGGGTTTTCATAAATCAAAGGTAAAGTATTTAATCCCTTTTCAATTTAATTGTTTTAATGATTTCTTAATCATCTTATGATGGAATTAAGTTAGGGTTTAATTTAAAAACAGTAAATTAATGTTATAATAATGGGGTTATAATGATTACATAAGTTAGGGCTTGTAATTAGTGGGATTAGGGTTAATTAATGAGGTTAATTTTGTTAAACCCGTTTTTAAAAACTGGGCAGAATTTTGGGTCAATTGTTTTGATCATATCGGGAGTTCTACAAACTCTTATTTTAAGATCCAAGTATCCCTAAAAAGTTAATTGAAGTGGCTTTTCAATGCAACAAACGAGAACTAAATTGGATGTCGGGAAGTAGGTCAACAACAGGTTACAATAGTCGGAGGTCATAACAGTTTTGAAGTCAGCCTGTTTTCTTTTTAAGTTTTGGGTTGTTTGGTGTACTTAGGGTTGCATTGGGATCTTCTAACAAACATGAGAGATGGTTTATATATTGTAGTAAGTATCTGCACTTGGGATAAGGTTGTGGTTTAGGGTAAGACCCGCTAATCATAACAAACTTTTTGTAAGTTTAAAATCAGTAAATATGTATATATCGGGGCCTTAACAGTAGCTTTAAGGTTAGGGAAAGTGGGAGGTGTTAGATAACATATGTAAGGGCATAAATATTCCCTTTACAGAGATCATGGGTGTGTTTAGGTGGGTGTTTGGCTTATATTTTGGAGACCTAAAACTGGGACTGTTTTTGATAAAATGTTAACGGGATGTGTTATGAAGTAAAACGAGTTAAGGGCTTTATAGAGGGGTGTCGTGAGATGCTTAGAGCATATATATGAGGTATATTTATGGGAGAAGGTTAGATGTCCATCATAGGTTGATGAGCCATTTTAGTGTTTTGTTCATGTTTTGATTATGTGTTTTTGGTTTGTTAGCTAGTGCGCGGATGTTTTGGGAAGCTCAATCAGGTGAGTTTCATAGTCCCATGTTTACTAATGTTTATGACTTCCAGATGGGATGGAAGAGACACTGTTTTGTTTAGTTGTTTATAAATTATGCTGTGAATGGTTTGGCGTTTGTAATGCACTTATGTGTGCATACCTATATGATTAACTGCTAGTTGATTCTTGATTGTTTATGTTTTGACTTGGTACCAAGGGGTTGTTGACAAGGCGGGGCCTTGGGGAGGTACATAGATGTTTGAGAATCTATGGGACCAATGGATAATGTCAAGGCGGGGCCTTGGGATTTGGTTCATAGGTGTTGGATGCCTATGGGAGTATGGTGTTTGGTATGGCTGGGAGCCTGAGTTTTGGTTTGATTAGTTAAATCTTGAATGTTAGTTTGTTAATGCATAATAGTATCACATTGTCCATATGTTTTTAACTTTTGGTTGTTACTCATAGCTTATGGTTCACCAACTTTATGTTGACGTGTTTTAGTGACTCTTTCAGGTGTGAATGTGGTTAAGCTTGAGGATAGAAGTGGCTAGATTTGGATGCATTAGGATTGCATTTAGAAGGAGACCCCCGTTCCTTCTTTGTTTATGTTTATGTGTTTTGAATAGTGATACTATGAACCTGTATGTTGATTGTTAGTGTTATTTGTTTGTCATGGGTAAGGGGTAGGACTGTTACCTACTTACCTAGACTCTTGCTATGTTAAGATATTGTCATGACCTTTGTGTCGCCATTTATGACATTATAGTTGCATTTTAGTTTTCTCTATAGAGACACCGTTTGTTGTGATGATATCCATACGTCGCGCCCCATATTCCGCCATGGTGGGGTGTTACATTCATCCACCCCATGGTTTGCGGACATCGCAAATTACCATGCGGGGAACTTCATCATCAAGGGTATGACGACTCAAGAAAAACGAAAATTATTTCGTGATGACAAGTTCTATTTTTGGAACGACCCTTACTTGTTTTGAACTTGTGCGGATCAAATCATTCGACGTTGTGTCTTTGGTACCGAAGCTTCTAACATCCTTAGAGCTTGTCACGAGGGACCCACGGGTGGTCACCACGGTGCTAATCTCACGGCTTAGAAGGTCTTTGATGCCAGTTTCTTTTGGCCTACTATTTACCGAGATGCACATGCACTTGTGAAGTCGTGCGACTCATGCCAACGACAAGCAAAAGCCTCACAAAACGATGAAATGCCACAAAATATCATCCAGGTGTGTGAGATCTTTGACGTTTGGGGCATTGAGTTTATGGGACCGTTCCCATCATCTCGTGGTAATAAGTATATCGTTGTCGCCGTTGACTACCTATCTAAGTGGGTGGAAGCTAAGGCTTTGCCCACCAACGATGCTCGTATGGTAGTCATGTTTTTGAAAAGCTTGTTTTCTCGGTTTAGAACCCCTCGTGCGATCATAAGCGATCGTGGAACCCATTTTTGTAACGACCAATTCGAAAGGGTCCTAAGGAAATATGGAGTTACACGTCGTCTTTCAATGGCTTATCACCCACAAGCGAGTGGGCAAGTCGAGGTTTCAAACCGAGCTTTGAAAAGGATCTTGGAGAGATCTATTGGGGAAAACCGACAATCTTGGTCGGATAAGTTGGACGATGCTTTATGGGCCTTTTGGACCGCTCATAAGACGCCCATCGGGTGCACTCCCTATAAGCTTGTGTATGGGAAGAATTGTCACTTGACAATTGAACTTGAACACAAAGCTCATTGGGCCCTTAAGCATTATAATGATGATATGGAGACCACGGGAAAACACCAGAAAATGGAATTAAATGAATTGGATGAATTGAGAGACATTGCTTATGAAAATTCATTGATTTATAAAGAAAAGACTAAAAAGTTTCATGATTCAAAAATTAAAAACCGGGTTTTTAACATTGGAGATCAAGTGCTGCTTTTTAACTCTCGTTTGAAAATATTTTCTGGTAAGTTGAAATCCCGTTGGTCCGGTCCATTCACCGTGACTCAAGTTTTTCCATATGGGACCATCGAGCTAGCTCAAAATTATGGCCCCAATTTCAAGGTGAATGGACATAGGTTGAAGCACTACTTTGGCGAGGAAGTTCCATCCTAGAACTACCTCGACCAAATCACCTTCCGCAATGATAATTAGTATTGAGGGGATCGAGTCGAGCTCATGACTCGGTATTAAAAAACGAGGTGCCTCGTTGGGGAGTCCCATGCTTATCCTATGTACATATTATCGCTTTCTAATGTAGTAACGTGTGGGGATTTGTGCCCTTCCAACCTTTGTTCCGTGGTTGTTTATGAATTGTGAATTTTAGATGATCATTATCTTCACGATTGGTGCCTCTCGTGTTCGTTTTATGGGAGCACTCGATCGTTTGCTTGGAAGAATTTCTCAATATCCATGATATATCCTTTGATGTTCTAACCTTAGGTTTTTAGCAAACTTTATAAACGGCTTTAAATTTAACGGTGAAACCCTTTCCATGCTAGATTAAGCATTCGACTACGTCTCTAGTATGGGGGTATCCTACCATTAGACTCGAAACATTGAGGACAATGTTTAACTTTAGTATGGGGGGGGGCTAATATATACTTTCCTTACCAAACCTTCACGCTTTCCAAAGTTTATTTTTTTGTTTATCGTTTTGTTGCAAAATAAGGCTAAAAATGGCCAAATTTTAAAAAATTTCTCATGTTTTATAAGTGTTTGAAGACACGAATGTAGATTTTATGATGGAGAGAATAAGAGTAATTTTTGACTCGACCGTGCCTGTTGAGCACTTAGCTTCAATTCCTTAACTTTTATATTAGGCTAACTCTCTTAAATGAGGACGAGAAATGATAGAGTTTATTATAAGTTACTATGCTAAACGTAGAGTAATCGTAATCTTTGAAAAACTCATGTGTTCTCGTTGTTTGCTTATTCCCCCTCGCTTGTAAATATTTTTTGCTTAATAAATATTGACTTATGTCTAAACGTCCCATTTTGCGATGAAAATCACTAATTATGTCTAAAACGCAAGTAGTAGCAATAGTAGTAGTGTAGCTAGTTTATCATTCAATAAAAGTAAATAATAATGAATTTTGGAGGTGCTATGATACTTTATTCTAGCATTGCGTGAGGGCACGACAATGGTTTAGTATGGGGGAGTGATGAGACTGCTTTTATACATAGTCTCATCGTCCAAAAAGGGATTTAAATGCATAAAATATCATGAAAATGGCCAAATATATGCTTGTGTTTGTTACTTGTGTATTTTAGGTACGGATATTGAGAAAATGAAAAAAGATCACAAAAAACATGCAAAAATGAACACGGGAAATGAAGCCGCATAATGAACCACGCCCCAATAAAGATTTTTCAAGAAAAACCCTTGAAGAATTGAAGATTATGCAAGAAGGGTCCTATTGAAGAATTGACACTTTAAACCCCTGTTTATTCATAATTACAAGTTTGGTCCATAAAGTTTGTCAATATTAGTCCTCCAAAAGGTCAACCATACAAGTCAAGACCATTATCTATGAAGAATATGCCAAAACAATCCTTCAAGAATCAACAAATGGCATGAAATACCCCTGAAAATACTTTGGAAAAGTATTTGGGGCAAAAGTGTGAAAATGAAAACTTCCATAACAAAGGAAATCGTGTTTGGTTGTTTAAAACTTCATGTGACAAAGAAAGAAGAAAAGAGGGACTAAACTAGGCAGACAAGGATACTTACCTAGACCTATGGCAGCCTGCCACGTGCCCCACTCACTCCAACCCACCAATCACAACCCAACTTTCATCCACCTCACCATCCCACTCAGTTATTAAACTAATCATAAATGATTAGTTAACTTTTGGTGCTTAACACATTGTTTAAACCCAAAAACGGATTAAACATGTCACTATTCACATGAAGAACAAAATTGGGGATTTGTTAATTACCAAGAATTAAACCACTAAACTCTCTAGATTTATGATTAAGCTCATCCTAATCATAACCCAACTCTAAAAACCCTTTCCACATCACCACATGTCACATGCCATCAACCTTGTACACGGTTTTGTGAGGAAGATGCCAAAAACTGCCAGTCATCCAACGTCAAAGATACTAGCTTGAAACTTAAGCTTGTTTTGAGCCTTTGATGCAATTCCAACAGCTCACCCATCAACAAACAACCAAAATTTCAGCACATGATTCCAAGATATTCAAAAGTTCAAAGGGCAAAATGGGGACTTCATAACTAGGGTTTATACGTTTTTATGCTTTCTAGAGGAACCTTGTAGCCTATATAAAGGCACTTAGGCTTTACATTTGAACTGCTCTTGGTTTTTCCTTTGTTCAAGTTCTGAAATCCATTTTCATGTTTAATGAATCGTGTTTGAATCTTTGAAGAAAACCCAAGTGCCAATCTTATTTGCTTCTTGTTATTGTTCAATGTTAACTAATCTTGAATCTTAAAACGTGTTTTCAAGGAGTGAGCAAGAAATTGCATATTTTCCTACATCTTGATATTTTGCTAAGTTCTTGGTACACCTTTGGAATTTTTGGGCTATAAGTGGATCATAGCACCCTGATAAAGAGTTATCAAGGTGTTGTGAGGCTTATAACTTGGGGATAATCAAAGAGTGAGGTACAAGAGTTGCATCAATCAAGTTTTGTTACCTTTCTATTTTATATTTTTGCTTCTAACCTTGTTCTATCTTAGCAGCCTGAAATTGGAAGCTTGTGCTTGTTCTTGCTAGAACATCAGCTCAAACATACGTGGGTGTGGATGTACATCCATGAGGTTTGAACCCTTAATCTCAAAATCTGTAAAAAATTTGGATATTTGTGATATTTGAGTTCTGCTTGTGTATTTGTTGATCTTGGGCTCAAAATCTTGTTGCATCTATTTAAGTTTGATGTTTTGATGCTTATGTATGCATGTGCTAACCTAAATTGATTTGAAAATATAAAGGGGTGTTTGGGTCAACTGCATATTGAAGTATTTGTGTTATTGGTTAAGTGTTTGTTGTTGTATGCTAGTAGTTCTTGTTTAAAAAGTACAATAGAGTGATAATCTGCAAGTTGTATGCTTTTGAACACCTAAAAAAAATATGCCTATAAAATCTTGATTAGTTGATATTTTGGACTGTGATTTGGTGCACACCTAGTTCTAGTCTTAGACTTAGGATAAAAGGTGATAAATCATATCCAACATAACCAGTTAAGAAGATTTAAGTGTTTGAATTTGGCTGTGTGGTCAAGTATATCAGCAAGTGTTCATAACTGCATGTTCTTAGTTCATTAGTAACTTTTTGTGCTTGAATCTTGATCTAGACCTTGACCCATTGCATGAAACCTGTTTAAGATTGTCCATTTGAATTTATTATAGCTTTTGTATGCTTTTGGTGCAATTTGGTGGGCTGATTTTTGCTAAAACTGCTTATTGAGTGTAAAACTGTTTATTGTTCAAGTCTGTGTCTGACCTGGTGCTTAATTGAATTAACTGTACCATTTGGCTGATTGGATGTTTGATTTCTTTGTTGTTCTTGACTCCTTGTGATTCACTGATCACAAGGGTGCCTTGTTTGTAACTTGAATCCACAAAAAAGTCACATAAAACAAAAAGTCAAAAAGGTAAAGCAGGGGGAAAAGTTCCCACTGCTCAACCTCCAAAACCAGCCCCTGCTAGTGTAAATCTTCAAACAGCTTATTCATAATCCATATTGGCTTATCCAGACTTGCAACAACTTATTTTTGTGATAGATCTTCCTCATTTGACCCATTTATTTGATCTGGAGCTTATTAGACTTTGACTTTGACTTTTTACTAGAAAACTCATTAAGTTAACTTAAAAACAAGTGCTTATCTGCTTATTCTGGCTTATTGCTTGTGCTTATTTTAGAACTTTTTGATTATTTTGCTTAGTTAAGTCATTTAAAAGCTTTTGAAAGTAGAATCGGCACTTGAGGTGGGCTAGAACTCAAAAACGACTATTTTGTCGTTTTGTGAAGAGAGTCTTGGCTTATTTAAGGATTATTTCTTGTGCTTTTTCAAATTTTCTTTTTACATATCTCTTAAGTAACTCAAAAGAAGCTTGTGTGTCAATTTTTAGCTTATGGCATCAGCTTATAGCTTAATGGGCCAAAAAGCCCATTAAGAATAAGCAGCTTTGAAATAAGCTAGCTTAAATACATTTTCAGCTTTTGGGCATTCAGAGTTTTGTTCATAAAATCAAATTTTAAGTCAGATAGGAGATTTTGGGCTTATTTGGACAACATTTTTTTTATTGGGCCTATTTCAAGCCCATTAAGGAACTGTTTGGACTTTTAGCCCATTTCAAGGCCCAATAGGGGTATTTTTGTAATTTCAACTTCATTTATGTTTTATTTAGGTTAAAATAAACTAGTTTTACAACTTTTTAGAATTTTTTATAAATGGATTTTTATTATTATTTTATTATTATTTTATTATTAAAAATTAAAATTTTAATTTTTCAAAGTTTTTCATTTTTCTTAGATCAAATACATTAAGTTAGGAATTTTACAATTTATAGAATATTTTTATTGTCATTAGATTAATTTTTAGAATTATTTTAAATTTTAATAGTTTTTAATTTTTTTAAATAGTTTTAATTAATTTTAAAATTTTCAAAAATAGTTATAAATTTAGTTAAGGCATTTTAGAGGATTACAAGTGAAAAAATCTCATTTTGGGCTTTTTGTTAATTAAATTCATTTTTTGGGCTTTAATTAGCACTAAAAAGTTATTATTTAATTAAATAAAAGGTTTGAGTGATTTTTGTTTCTTTGTAAACTCTAACTACATTTTGTAGGATTTATTGCAATTTTCTAGGAATTTTTAGGGTAAATTTTTAATTTTGTCACTTTTTACGGTTTTACGTGTACGACTATTCGTCTTAGTCTAATTCATAATCGTAACCGTCATTCTCTTCTAATCTCTTTTCTTCTTTTCATTTCTCATGAATATAATCACAAATCATTAATCATTTCTTAACACAATGCACTTGCCTCCTTCAGAACAATCCCCACTTTGGGTCATAAGTTCTTTGGTTTTCCTAAACCGACTCTTAATACTTTCCACTCTTGCTCTCTTTTCCTAAAGAGTAGTAAAACCACTACATCACACCTTCAAACTTTATTTCTGCATATTAAACACAACATATTAAATATCAGAAGCTCTTATTTATACTACAAAGTGGCATTATAATGATAGATTGAATATGTACAATTAGGTCGTTATCAAATTCTTCCACACTTAGCTATTGCTTGCCCTCAAGCAATCAAAGCGAGAAAAAAAATTCAATTTTTAAGTTCACACAAATGTCACTCACAAAGGGTAAATGTAAGATAACACTCAATTAGCTCGGGCATAAAATAGATAGCTACCATAGGTTTGTACATGACACATAAACATAACCGTTATGGCGTGAGCACCAGATAAATTTTCAAAGAAGCAAAACGTGATAAATGATGTGGGTGTAGGATCAAAAAGTATGCGTTTTTCAAAGTCATATAACAAACTATACTAGAATACTTGACTATTTTTTTCTTTCTTTTTCATACGTTTTTTTAAACATCATAAACTTTATAACTTTACAAGTGGTTAGGCATAACATATAAGGATATTGGCACAATGGATAATATAACACATGCGTAAGAGTGTCACATATTTTAGTAAGCCAGTGTAGCTTAACTAAAATGGTATAGGGTGGTTTTATTTTTCTTCCTTTCAAAAATATCTATAAATTAACCTCACTTCAGGAAAAAAAGAGTAGGTTATAAAACCCTAGCAATGGCGGCTGCTTCATCTAGACCTTCATCATCATCAATTGATCTACTACCCTTCATTTCTTCGTATGTCTAAAGGAACTGTAGTCCTTGTTTTCTCAGGGAATGAGCTCCTTTATTTGTTTGTAAGTCGAAGTCATAAGGATTAATGATTTTAGGGTTTTTTGGCTCGTTGTTCTTCACATGATCCTTTCTTGTTCCCTCATCATATTTTGAATAACGATCCGTTATTGATTCGATTTCTTGTTTCTATTCCTCCACTCACTGTTAGGAGTGTGATTCGCAATAGGCTTGTGTGATCTTGATTTCCCCCTATTTTCGATGTGATCGCCATCACTATGTGGGTTAATAGTTACAATTGATTTCCTTTCTTTAATCGATCCTTATTTGAATCGACATGGCGTGAAGTATTTGATTTGTGTTTTTAGGGTTTTATGTAATTTTAAGGTTTCTTTGTTCTTCTTGTTGGCATGGCCTCGTCTCAATCCAAGGAAGATGACGTGTCCAGCATCTCCATCTCAATTTTTGTACAAACTTTCCGGATCACTTCACTGCTAAAGACCTGGTTCATTCATGCAAGATTTACGGGCATGTTGTGGATTTTTTTATCCCACTCAAGAAATAAAACACAGGGAAAAGGTTCGGCTTTGTTCATTTTATCAAAGTGTCAAACGTGGAAAGACTAGTTAACAACCTCTATACAATTTGGGTGGGACGCTATAAATTTGAAGCCAATGTTGCTAGGTTTCAAAGAACACCTTCAGCTAAGGTGCCTTCGCATAACCACTCCTATGAAGCTAGGAATCATACTAACCGTAATAATGGGCACCCCAATATGGTCGGCAAATTTTACGCCCACGTTCTTAAAGGTTCTACTTCTCCAGGTAACTCATTCAGTGACTCAATACATGCTTTAGTTCTCAATGATGAGTATTTGTCGACCAAACCTTTAGACTTACCTCTTTTTGGGAGAGTTAAAGAATTTGCATCCTTATCGAATCTAAGGCATGCTTTATCGAATGAGGACTTTGATAACTACAAAATCCAATACATGTGGGAATTTTGGGTTCTTTTGGAATTCGATTCATTAACTTCCAAGGAGTTATTTTGTAATAATATTGGGGTTAAATAATGGTTTTCTAAAATCAAGGATTGTTACATGGAATTTCACTTTGACGTGAGAATCGCTTGGGTAGAAGTTGAGGGCATTCCTTTTAAATTATGGTCGGCCAAAACATTCCAAAGAATCGCATCTAAATGGGGCTTACTTCTTGATGTGGATGATCCAGAAGACATAGGTTATCATTCGAAACTCTTATGTCCTAGTACTAAATGTACTTTTAACATCTTTGAAAACTTCAAGATTATATTTTGTAGTGTACTGGATTAGAGCTAAGTAGGTTCCAGGTTGGGTCCCAGATTTACTGATACTATCGAATTGGAGGAGGAAGATTCCGACGTAGACTCTAATAATGATGAACCTCATGAGGAAAAAGACGCACCTGTGGAGAACTCAACAAGGGAAATAGATGATGTCGTTAATTTCCTGAAACAATTTTTGACTCGGAGAACCAGGAAAAAGACGCACCAGTGGAGAACTCAACAAGCCATAGGGAGTCAATAGATACACCAGCAGAGCATTCAACAAAACACAATGAGACTCATTTAGAAGACCCTTTTGAGTTTTACCCATTACTTAATTAAGATGCTAGTGTTTCATCAACCTCAACTCCTCCTCATCCCCCTGGATACACTCCACCAGTAGGCGCATCAGTGAAAGTTCCTCCAGTAGTGAACAATAACGATCATGAGGAGGTTCTTTGCCAAGTGAACACTAATGACAATGACCACATTCCCGCCAATGAAGAGAAAAACAAAGACCTTTTAAGTAAGTCTGACTCCACTGCAGAAAATTTCTTTAATTCTTGCTCTGGACATTTTAAAAAATATGTAGCACCTCGTTCGGGTGGTTCCATTTTGAACTTAATGGACGCTCTTATTAATGTTGGGCAAACAATGTGATATAACATGGAGGAGTACATGAATAATATCACACAAATAATCAAATTGAAAAGAGAGGCAAAGGTATATCGATGAATTTTATTTCCTTAAACATTCAAGGCCTTACCCAAAAGGCTAAAAAAGATTGGGTCAAGGGGTTATGTCTAAAACATAAGGTGAATTTTTTAGCGCTACAAGAAACTAAAATGGAATCTATTGATCTCGTTACTGTTAAGATATGTTGGGGTAATTACGGGATTGACTTTGTTCATAGTGATTCGGTTGGCAATTCAGGAGGCATTTTGTGTGTTTGAGATCCTTACTCTTTCCGGAAAACAAGCCATACTATCTCGGATTACTTCGTCATTACACGTGGAGTTTGGTTAAAAAGTGGGAATAATATTCTAATTATCACGGTTTATGCCCCTCACGATATGAAGGAGAAAGCTACATTGTGGAATTACCTTAACCATGTTATTCAATCTTGGGAAGGCGTTGTTGTGATCATGGGCGATTTCAACGAGGCGAGAGTCAAATATGATCAGTTTGGTTCAATTTTTAACAGTCAAGGTGCCAAAGTTTTTAACTCGTTCATTGCTAATGCGGGTTTGGAAGAGGTTCCTCTTGGTGGTAGTTCTTTTACATGGTGCCACAAATCTGCCACAAAGATGAGCAAACTTGATAGGTTCCTCATCTATGCTAATTTGCTCATATCTTCAACTAACATTACAGTTAATACCTTAGACCGGTTCCTTTCAGATCATAGGCCGATTCTTTTAAGAGAATATAAATTTGATTATGGGACAACTTCATTCCGGTTTTTCAATCACTGGACCGAAGTGGAAGGTTTTAACAGGTTTGTGAAGGACATGTGGAACATCTCCCCTGGTAATGACAATAATGTTATCTTCAGTTTGATGTACAAGCTTAAATTCCTCAAAACCAAGATCAGGGATTGGAACATCCTCAATATGAAAGATACAAAGTCTAGAAAAAAATAGTTTGAAGTCGACTTAGATAAGCTGGACGTGATCATTGATTCTGGTGGAGGGATGGCTGATATAGTAACTAAACGAACACAGCTCTTGAACTCCATTCACTATATTGATAAACTGCATAGTTTGGAACTGGCTCAAAAGGCCAAGATCAAGTGGTGTATTGAAGGTGATGAAAATTCTAGTTTCTTTCACGGTATGTTGAACAAAAGACGCAGTCAACAAAATACTCGTGGTATTCTGATTAATGGCAGCTGGATTGAAGACTCGTCAAAAGTTAAAAGTGAATTTTACAATCACTTCAGTAATAGGTTTGGTAAGCCTACTGATCAAAGAGCTTTTATCAACATGGATTTTCCGCACACTCTTTCTCTTGATTAACGATCAGATTTGGAAGGCGAGATAACTACAAAGGAGCTAAAAAAGGCAGTCTGGGGTTGTGGAGACGACAAATCTCCTGGCCCGGATGGATTTTCTTTTGGTTTTTTTGCAAATACTGGGCTATCATTGAAAAAGATGTGTTCGACGCTGTTACATTCTTCTTCAATAGTGGGACTTTTCCTAAGGGATGTAACTCTTCTTTTATAGTGCTGATCTAAAAGATCCCGGATGCCAATTCGGTTAATGATTTTCGTCCATTCAGCTTAATAGCAAGTTTATACAAGATCATTACAAAAATTCTAGCTAATCGGATTACTTATGTCATTGGTGATTTAGTCAATGAGGTGCAGTCTGCCTTTGTAGCGGATAGACAAATTTTAGATGTGCCTTTCATTTTTAACGAGGTGCATCAGTGGTGTCAAACTAAGAAGAAAAGCTCGATGATCTTTAAAGTTGATTTTGAGAAGGCTTTTGATTCTATTCCTTGGGATTTTCTGGACGATGTCTTAAAAAAAATTCAGTTTTGGTCTCAAATGGTGTAACTGGATTCACAATTGTCTTCAATCGTCACGGGGCCCCATTTTGATAAATGGATGTCCCACGGAGGAATTTAACTTCTATAAAGGCTTAAAATAGGGAGATCCATTATCGCCTTTTCTGTTTATCCTTGCAATTGAAACTTTACACCTCTCTTTTCAACGTGTAGTGGATGTAGGCTTATTCAAAGGTGTTCAACTTAACACATCTTTGAACCTTTCACATATGTTTTATGCGGATGACGTGCTTTTTATAGGTTAATGGTGTGAGAACAACATCAAAATTCTAACTCGGGTTCTTGATTGCTTTCATCGTGCTTCGGGTCTGAAGATTAACATGTGCAAAAGAAAAATCATGGGTTTTCGTGTGCCGGAAGCCAAAGTCGGAAGTGCAGCCGATTCATTGGGATGCCTCATCCTTAATCTTCCATTTTATTATCTTGGAACGAAAGTGGGTGGTGTAATGTCTCGTTCAAGATCATGGGACGATGTTATTGACAAGGTACGTTCTCGTTTATCTAGATGGAAAATAAAAACTTTATCAATAGGGGGGAGCCTCATACTTCTTAAATCAGTGCTTGGATCCATGCCAATATTTCACATGTCCATCTTTAAAGCTCCTCTTACTATTCTTCACTCTCTTGAGTCTATTCGTAACAAATTTTAATTGGTCACGATCAAGCGTCTAGAAAGGCTACATGAATTAAGTTGGACAGTGTCTTAGCTTCCCAAGACAAAGGTGGACTTGAGGTGTCTAGTATCTTTGCTCTTAATCAGGGCCTTATGCTCAAATGGGTCTGGAAATTTTTTTCTCAAAAAGACTCTCTATGGTCTAGAGTCATAAAGGCTATACATGGCGCGAATGGTCACATCGGCTCTAACCTCAAGCCGAGCTCAAATCTGCATAGATATCCATTGTGAAAGAAATGAACTATTTGAAGCAGCAAGGTATTGATTTTCTTGGCTTTATGAAGATGAAACTGGGTGATGGAACTAGCACTTCTTTCTGGAATGATATATGGACAGGAGGTACATCCCTTAAATACTCATACCCTCGCCTTTATGCCCTTGAAGCCTGCAAGAACATGATTGTTCATTCAAAGCTGTCTGCTCAGAATATTGATGATTCTTTCTGTCATAAGCCGAGGAGTGGTGTGGAGGACGCTCAATTTGTGGATCTTCACAATCTGATGCAAAATGTAACTCTATCTCCAATGAAGGATTGGTGGACTTGGTCTCTAAGTGGTAATGGTTCTTTTTCTGTTGCTTCTATTAGGACTGCTATAGATGATAATAGGTTCATGGCTTCTGATTTTAAGACAAAGTGGATTAAGACCATTCCTATCAAAATAAACGTGCACGCTTGGAAGGTGAAACTTGATGCTCTTCCTACCAGACTCAATATTCTAGACGTGGCATTTTGATCAATTCCCTTTCGTGTCCCATTTGTGATAATGGCGTGGAATCTAGAGATCATCTTTTTTTCAATTGCAGTTTAGCCTCCCATCTTTTCCACAAAATTCTTCAATGGTGGAACATTCCTCATATTGATATCAACTCGTTCACAGAATGGAGCTCTTAGATGGTTTCTGTGCGCCTCACTTCTACGTACAAGAACATCCTTGAAGGTGTTTTCTACGTCTTGTGGTGGCATATCTGGTGTTTCAGGAATAAGAGTCTTTTTTACTCTAAAACCCCATCAAAGGCTCTTATATATAATGATGTATTATCTAGATCATTTTATTGGTGTAAGTTTCGTCGTAATGCTTCCTTTTCATTTTATGATTCTCTTAAAAACCCATACATTTTAACTTAGTAATTCTAGCTCCTTGCTAGTTTCTATAATAAATGGTTGTTTAAAAAAATTAACCTCACTTCGGTTTAGTAAATGATGATCAAGCATAAATTCTGAAGCATACTAGATTATTGACTTTCACATAAAATAGAGAAACATAAGGCTAAGTTTTTCTCACATGTTTGGGTGATGGATTTTGTGCTAAATTATAATGTAAATCAATGAGATTTTTGCTTTGCTAAAAACTTATTTATTTACAAAACATATATATTTTTATTATTTTTCAAAAAGATTTTCATGTGGAGAAATTTATTTTATTATTATTATTATTTTTTTTTTCTATTTGTCACCTCCTCCACACTTAAGTTGAACATCGTCCTCAAGGTGATAACTGACAAAACATTAAAAATAGGAAAAATGCAAGGGGAAACGAGAACTTCCCGGGGCGTAGTACAAAATTACGGGACTTCGAGAGATTAATCTAGCTTAGAGCTTCAATTTTCTATTTTACTGCATTCTATAAAACAAAACAAAACACATGCAATATATACAAGGATGGTTTTATTTATTTACAGGCCCTCCTCCACACTTAAGTTGAAAGGTGGGGATAAAATACGGATTGCCTTCCGAATAGCACTAAGTTTAGAGTCTTCAGCCTGACTCGGCTACTCGGAACTATTTTTAGAAGAAAGGAATTTCTTCTCCTTCGATTTCATTACAATGTTCTTCTTCATGGTAGAGCTTAAGTCTATGTCCATTGACTATAAAAGTGCTATTGTCTCAACCGTATAATTCAACATATCCGGATGGATATTGGTGTTTTACTAGATAGGGTCAAGTCCATCTCGAAGTAAGCTTAGGTTGCTTGAATTTATATTTCGAGATAAAGAGAAATATTTTTTCTCCTTTTTTGAATTCTTTTCTTTGTCGTAATTTGCGATCATGCCAAACTTTGGTTCGTTCTTTATATAATCATGAACTTTCATAAGTGTGATGTTGAAATTCATCTAACTCGTGAAGTTGAAAGTTACGTTTTTCTCCGGTTGCAATAAGATCTGGGTTGCAATTCTTAAGTGCCCAGTATGCACGGTGTTCAATTTCTATTGGAAGATGACATGTTTTTCCATACAACAGTTTGTATGGTGTGGTTCCAGTTGGTGTTTTGAATGCGGTACGAAAGGCTCATAGAGCATCTTCTAATTTTTTAGACCAACAAGCAGGGTTGTTTTGAACGGTCTTTTTAAGTATACACTTGAGAGCTCTATTAGTGTTTTTAACTTGACCACTCGTTTGAGGGTGGTAAGATGTGGAAAATCGATGGGTCACTCCATATATTTTCATAATATTTTCCATTATTTTGTTATAGGAATGAGTTCCTCTGTCGCTTATTAGTGCTTTTGGAATTCCAAAACGACAGAATAATTTCTTTAAGAATGCGATAACAATTCTTGCATCGTTTGTTTGTAATGCTTGAGCTTCGGCCCATTTCGATACATAGTCGACGGCGACTAAAATGTATTCACATTTGTAAGATTTAGAAAATGGTCCCATGAAGTCGATACCTCACACGTCAAAGATTTCGTTGAATTGGATGTTGTTTAGAGGCATTTCGTCTCTTTTAGAAATATTTCTAATCCTTTGACATGCTTCACATAGTCGTACTAAGGTATGAGCTTCACGAATAATTGTTGGTCAATAAAAGCTAGCGTCGAACACTTTTTTAGCGATGGTGTTCGCGGCGTAGTGTCCTCCGGTCGGTCCGTAGTGACATTCATCGAGAATTTATCTAGATTCAAATATGGAAATACAACGTCGAATTATTCCATTGGAACAGATTCTAAATAAGTAAGGATCGTCCCAAAAGTAGTTTTTAGTTCAAAGAAAAATCTTTTCTTTTTTTGGTGTGTCATTCCCTTTCGTAAAATACCTACAGCAAAATAGTTTGCAAAGTCTGCGAACCATGGTGTATTGTTAGTACTTACTTTAATTATATGTTCATCGGGAAAATCATCGATTTCATCATCCCTAGAATCATCATTCACTATGCGAGATAAATGATCGACAACAACATTTTAAGCTCCTTTTTTATCTTTAATTTCCAAATCAAACTCTTGTAAAAGCAATATCCATCGTATTAGACGAGGTTTGGCGTCTTGCTTTTTGAACAAGTATTTTAAAGTTGAGTGATCGGTGTAAACTATTGTTTTTGACAATACGAGGTATGATCGAAATTTGTCAAACGCGTAAACTACAGCCATGAGTTCTTTTTCCGTAATTGTATAATTTTGTTGGGTTGCGTTAAGAGTTCTACTGGCAATATAGATGGGATGAAATTGTTTACCATCTTTTTGTCCAAGGACGGCTCCAAGGGCATGTTCACTTGCATCGCACATAAGCACAAATGGAAGGTTCCAATTGGGGCTTGCAATAATTGGTGTGCATGTAAGTTTTTCTTTAAGTATTTCGAATGCTGAAAGAAATTAGTCGTTAAAATCGAACGTTCTTCTTTCTCTAAAAGTTGAGTTAAAGGTCTTGCGATTTTCGCAAAGTCTTTGATAAATCATCGGTAAAAACCGACATGACCTAAGAAACTTCTAATGCCTTTAACATTAGTAGGTTGTGGGAGTTTTGAGATCACGTCTATTTTTTCTTTGTCAACTTCAAGGCCGGCTCCAGACACTTTGTGTCCTAACACAATTCCTTCTTTAACCATAAAGTGACATTTTTCATAGTTTAGCACAAGATTTGCTTCTTTGCATCGTGCTAACATTTTATTGAGATTGTTTAGACATGTGTCAAAAGAATTTCCAAAGATGGAGAAATCTTCCATGAATACTTCGACTGATTCTTCAATCACATCGTGAAAGATTGCAATCATACACCTCTGAAAAGTAGCAGGTGCATTGCATAGACCAAAAGGCATGCTCCAATAAGCGTAAGTTCCAAATAGACAAGTAAACGTGGTTTTCCCTTGATCCATAAGGTCGATTGGGATTTGAAGTTATCCAGAAAAACCATCAAGGAAACAAAAGTATTCATTCCCTGCGAGTCTTTCAAACATTTGATCCATAAAGGGCAAAGGAAAATGATCTTTTGCGGTTGCATTATTTATTTTTTGATAATCAATACAAACTCTCCACCCAGCGATTGTTCGTGTTGGTAATAATTCGTTGTTTTCGTTAGTCACTACAGTGATACCTACCTTTTTAGTTACACAATGAATAGGACTAACCCATGGGCTATCGGCGATTGGGTAGATTATTCAAGAGTCTAAGAGTTTAAGGGTTTCTTATTTTAACAACATCTTTCATGTTAGGATTTAATCTTCGTTGTTTTTCAACAATTGGTTTCTTGTTATCCAAAAGTTGGATCTTGTGTTTGTAGAACGATGGACATATGACAGGAATGTCAGAAGTTTTCCAAGCAAAATCTTGTTTATGCTTCTTGAAAACGTCAATTAGATCGTCTTCGTGAAGAAACGCATATTCCAGATGTTAAGGAGGAGGTTTAAGTTCTAAATCTGTAGGAGGTTCTTCGACAGATTTCTTAACTTTGAAATCGGTTTCGAAAGTTATGGTTTCAAATGGTGTTTTGATTTCTTCTTCGATTGTTTTGATTGGTTCATCAGTGTGGTCGGCTATGAAGGTATCAAATTCAGCAAAAAGTTCTTCTTCGAGGATGGTTCCTACGATAGAATACAAAATTTCTATTCCTTCATCAAAACGAGCGTCGAAATCGGGTTCAACGATTTCTACAATGACATCGATACTAAAACAAGTATCGTCATTAGAGTATGAATGTTTCATTGCTTCGTCGATAGAAAAAGAAATTCTATCTTCTCCAACTCCAAGGTTGAGTTGCTTTTGCTTTACTCTAATTATAACATCAGCTGTATGTAAGAAAGGTCTACCAAGGATAAGTGGTACCTTGCTATCTTCTTCCATTTCGAAGATTACAAAGTCAACAGGAAAAACAAATTTTCCGACTTCTATGAGCATGTTTTCAGCTATCCCCATTGGGTATTGGAAAGAACGGTCCGCGAGTCGAACACTCATTTTTGTGGGTTTTAAAACGTTTTTAGAGAGTTTATCATACAAAGAGTATGGCATGAGGTTGATACTTGCGCCAAGATCGGCCAAGGCGTTGCAAGAGTATGAGTGATGGAAAGTACATGGGATTAGGAAACTTCTAGGATCTCGCAGTTTTGGTGGTACTTTGTTTTTTACAATGGCAGAACATTCATCATTTAGTAAAGTTGAAGAAACTTCTTCAAACTTATGCTTCCTCTTGATAAGTTCTTTGATAAATTTGCCATAATTTGGCATTCCAGCGAGAACATCGACTAAAGGCATGTTAATTAGAACTTCTTATATTAAGTCGAGGAATTTACCATACTTAGCTTGCATCTTTTGCTTGCGTAAGCATTGTGGATATGGTACTTTTGGTTTATATGGTTTGGGTGTTGGGTTTTTAGTTGGTTTGGTATGGGTTGGTTGGGCTTCATCCTCATTATCACTATCGAATGGAATTTCGATTGGTGTAACTTGAGTAGGTTTGGTAGATGATTCGTAAGATAAACCGCTCCGCGTGAATACGACATTCACATGCTCGTTACGAGCTTGTGGGGGTTGATATTTGTTGTTGTTCTTGGGATTTGGGTTGCTATTGCTTGGTAAAGAACCAGATACGTGATTCGATTGTTTTTCGGCCAAACGATCAAATTTAGCTTCAAGGTTTTGAATAGAAGCTTGGTGATTTTTTTTGTCGTAGTTCCGAACTTGGTTATTAAGTCAGTGAATGTTTCTCGAACAAAAATGTTGGTTTTTCTTTGAGATTCTATAAAGTTGTCGATTTTGGTTTCAAGGTTGTTTTTGTCTTTGGTTTGAGTGGGTTTCTTTTTGTCTCAATCATAACTTGGTTTATCATTTGATCTCCAATCATCGCGGTCACGATTACGATAATCGTTATAAAATCGAGTTCGACGAAAGGTATTCATGAAATTGGCTTCTTCTTCCTTCGTCATTGGTGTGTCATCGTCATAACATTCACTAGAATGATGGTTTCCTCTATAGTGTTCGCAGGTTTTGTGTTTTATCTCTTCAACTTTAAGAGACATGGCATCCATTCGAGCCATAATTTTCTCGGTATCGGTTGGGTTGTTGCTTCCTTCGGCAAAAGCTATAGTTTTTCGTGGGTTTTTGTTTTTGTGATTTTTGGACCAATCAAGCTTAAGTGGGACTTTGTCATCCAATAATTGGGAAGCTTGGTTAGGGGTTTTGTAAAGGAAAATTCCGCCCGCTGCAGCGTTCAATGCATCTTGGGTAGCATCGTCAAGACCATGATAGAAAATCTTGATTATTCCTTCTTTTTTAAGTCCATGACCACGGAAGTTTCTGAGTAGTTCTTTCATTCTTAACCATGCGTCAGTGAGAGTTTCTCGATCTTGTTGAGAAAAGCTTCGGATTTCTCCGAGGAGTTTTTCAAATTGGACAGGAGGAATGAATCGGCTAATGAAAGCAGTTCTAAGACCTTCCCATGTTCGAATGGCTCCTTCGTTAAGTTCGTCGAGCCATGACTTGGCTTCTTTAGTCAGGGATGATGGAAACATCATGAGTTAGACGGCTTCGGCTTGTCCTTCTCTATAGTTGAACGTTATACAAATTCCGCTGAATTCGTGTATGTGTTTGTGAGGATCGGTTTTGATTTGACCATCAAATTGGTTATTTTTGACAAGGGTTAAGTGGTTCCCTTTGATTGCAAAATCGTTTGCAGTTTCAGGTAAAACAAGTGCGGAGCCAGTAGTTGGTGCTACAACTCTATCGGCTGACCACATTGGTTCATCATCGGTGTCCGACATTGGGTCGTAACGGTTGATGATTTTGGTGAGAAATAGGATTTGTGAAAGGTTGTAAAAAGGTTGGTTGATTATGCGAGGTTGAGGTTGCTTGTGTCTCCTAGCTAAAGGTACACGGCGATGAAGTCTACGTAGCCTTCGGTTAAGGGTACGTTCAGGTTCAGGTAACGGTGATATTGGTGGTGTTCCGGATGAACGGGTGTGCATCCAACAAGGTATTTGCTGTTTTCAGTGGATATGTGCGGCGCACTTTTGGGTTTATGCGGCGCACTTTGGTTCGCTACCGAATGTGCGGCGCACTTTTGATTTGTGCGGCGTACTTTATGTACTGCAGAAAAAAATTTTGTTTTAAAAAGAGTAGCAATGGCTCAATTTCTTCAAGGATTATACGAATTTGGTTACAAAATAGGATTATAAGTCCCCGGCAGCGGTGCCAAAAATATGATGTTCGTTTGCAAGTCTTAAATTTATATTACAAGGTTTAGACAAAATAACGGACTAGAAGACAAACACGAGCAAGTATACCCTTTCGTTGGTAATACAGATTTATAGTGGTAAGCCAGGATCGTTCGCTGAGACTTAGTTTCGTTTTGGTAATCAAGATAATAATTGAAGAAATAAATAGTTGAAATAATATCAATAGTAACAAGTATGACTAATATGGGATAGTTCGTATAAGTTCGTGATGATGATAATAATGATCAAGATATGTTTATGTAGGTAAAGAGTGATAATCATTTTTCGTCAAAACGGCGTTTACACAATTTACTTGGGTTGATTCAAGACTTATGTTTATTTAAGCGACTAAGCTCAAAACAAGTTGTCAACAAGTTCAATATTTTATCAAGTTTCTAAGCGGATCTCTCCAACCAAAGATTCATGACAATAGACAAGTTCTAGAAAACTTATTATAGCAATTTGCGTTTCTCAACGCCAAACTATCGTAACAAATCAACTTAGATAAAATATGGTTTGTAGAACTAGGTGGTAAAATGGTTCTACAACATTAGCTTAAAACCATATATAAAGGATCATATCATAGCATCATCACTAATTATAGTCACATACCCATATAGTCACAAATAGCTTAGCCTAACATAGTAATAAAAGTAACGATTTGAAAAGAGTAAGAGAACATCATACTTATATTGGATTGAATAAACGAGTACACAAGTGTCATGATTGTACCGTTCCTCCAAAAGTCGAAGAATGGAACTCGTTACAAGTATCTCCCAAAAGTGGATAATACTCAAAATTTACTAAGAAAGCCAAAATACTCGAGCTACGGAGTATTGAGAGAGAGAGAGAGGTGTGTGTAAAATGAGTGGAAATAGCCTATATTTATTGTGCTGTCTGGGGTCAAATGTGTGCCGCACTTCTCCGAAAGTGCGCCGCACTTTGGAGACGTGAATGTGCGCCGCACTTCTCGGTTTGTGTGTCGCACTTCTGGGCGATCCAGAATCTCCTAACACGTACAGCAAAACTAGTGGATACGATTGGATGCGTCGCTCCATTTTCAAACAGAACACATGTTGCCAAACCATTAATAAAGAGATTTTCGGTGATGCTACCTGAAGTCTTATTCACCTGGTCTCTAGTAGTAGTGAACACGCGACCAGAAGTAGGAGGTGGCTTGGTGTCGGCGTGCCCAGAGGTGCCTTTGATCTCACCTTTGCGAAAGTCCTTCTACTGATGGCCTTGTTGGCGAAACTTGAGACAACCATCAGTACTCCAGCGGCAAACACCCGAATGTATGTGAGGACAAATAGGACAGATATGGTCACGAATCTCCCAGTAGGCCTCCCAACTAGTTGAGAGCCCGTGACAAGATTTCATGCATGAGACGTGATCGTGGAACATAAACATGATTAGATAAAGGGTTTAAGCATTACATGGTGTTGCAGGATGGTTCAACTACGAACCTCTGCGGTCCTGTTCCCTTTCGTAACCATTGTTCCTGAATATGAGCGCTGGTGTGTCAGAATAGTGAAATACACGCAGCTTAATAATGTTGAAGGTAGAGGTAAGGACCTTCTCTCGTTGACATCATTATGGTAGTTGTAATTACCGTCACACCTTTCTGGAGCAAAATGATCATTAGACTGACCGTTTACCTCAGATGACTGTTGCTGAGCAGCTAGAGGATTCCGGGCCTCAGTCCTCTGTCTAAAATGAGGAATTTGAACAGAGAATGATGTAAAATGACATAATAAAAAGCTTCACCAGTTTACAAATTGTGATTTAAGATACCTATAGCTGAGTTTTCCTCACAAAACTCCTCTTGTTCCTGAAGCATTTCAAACTTCCGAGCTGCATGGGCCACTTGTGCCACCTTGTTGAAGGTGGAATCTGCCAACTCATTGGGGACCGGTGTACGAAGAGCCCATCTGATGTGGTGTGCTTGCTCTTCAGCACTATGTGTTTTTGTGCCAATAGATTCGGCAAGACGAAGAAAACGTTGCATGAACTCGATGCTGCTCTCCCCAGCTCCTTGCCTAATTCCGTAGTACTCCCTCATAAGCTCATACCTCTCAGTCTTGGGAAGGGACGGTGGTGGTGGAGGATTGTTGTTGTTGTTCTGATTTCCATGAGCCTGAAGTTCGGCATGAACTTCTTCTCTGATTTCATTGCGAAGTTGGGAAGGAGGGCTTGTAGAGTTACATTGACAGCTGCTGCCAAATCTGGATTATTGTGTGAGTTCACCATCTGACAATTTAAAACAACAAAATGCAACATAATCATCAATCTGAAATAAGATAACATAAAAATGCATGCACAATGTTTAAATCAATGAAGCAGTTTATAATGCATGCAACAATGTAAAATGCATGAAGAAGTTTATAAAACTTTTATATGAACGGGAGTGAACGCCTATGGTCAGTTCACTCAAAACAAAATACATGGCGCGGGGACGCTGATGGGTCGGTCCCAAAGTTAAAAGTTTCGATAAAAGCACATGCGACTAAATAGGGCGAGTAGTATACCATCCATTACTTAGTCATAAACCTGCTACAATGATATGAATGCATGAATTAAATGAAAATGAGTGAATGCAAGGAAACCAACTGTTAGTTCTAAGAAGACACTAGTGACTACCCGTAAGTCACAGGTCATGTTTTATAGAGCTACAGGTCGAAACCTTGGCTCTGATACCATAATTGTAACACCCTATTTGTTAGGATAGGATGCTACAGTAAATTATGGTATGTCATCAAAGCATGCAAGGTAAATGTCTAAACATTCATGACCATTAATAGAAATACCGGAATCAAACATCGGTAGTCTAGTAACTCACACACAAGCAATATTAAGTATTGTAAACGGAAAGGACTAAACAATGTCTAAAAGAAGTAAAGTATATTAAAGTAGGAATAAATGCATAAGGTAAAAGAGGCCGGATAGCTTCCAATCTGATTATACATACTCTGGAGTTCCTACTTGCGTACTTGGGTACCTACCGTTTGGGAACATGGAAAAGTAGACGTCTGAGCATAACGCTCAGTGCACGAATATACAATAAAGCATGGAATACATAGAATATGAAAGCATATAAATAGCATAAAGCATGAATAGCAACAGAAATGAATAAGTCCTGGAAAACCTAGTTGTCTCTAATGTTCACTGGTTTTAGTTCTGAAAATAAAGTGATGAGATTGCTTTTATACATAGTCTCATCGTCCAAAACGGGCTTAAAATGGTTAAAATATCATAATAAGTGTCAAATATATGCTTGTGTTTGTTAAATGTGTATTTTAGGTACGTATATCGAGAAAATGAAAAAAGATCACAAGAAACAAGCAAAAACGAACACGGGAAACGAAGCCGCACAATGAACCGGGCCCTAGAGTTGATTTTCCAAGAAAAGTCCTCGAAGAATTGAAGATTGTACAAGAAGGGTTCTTCATTATTGATGAATTGACACTTTAAACCCTTGTATAATCATAATTACAAGTTTGGTCCCTAAAGTTTGTCAAATTTACAAAAAGGACCTTCAACTTTGAAGAATTGGCAAGATTGGTCCCTCAAATTTGAAGACTTGTCACTTTTATTCCTCCATGAAGACAAAAATACAAGTAAAGACCTTAAAGAATGAATATATGTCAAAAGAGCCCTTGAAGAATCATTAAATTACAAGAAAGACCTTACAAATGGATTTTTAGTTTTGGCTGATTAAATCATAAGTGAACACAAGAAAGAAGACAAGGGGTATAATCTGTCACACATTGAAAGATACCTAGACCTATCCTGGCCTGCCACGTGCCCCCACTATCTCTTTTCAACTAATCACCACTCACCATTCCACCACGTCACTAATCCACTCACCCGGTCTAACTAATTATATTAATTAGTTACTTAATTCGCGCCATAACACATATTAAAATACTAAACCAGATCAAACCTTGTGTTCATCATGTTCATAACAAAATTGGGGATTTATTAATCACTTGCAATTAAGACTTAATCCTTTCCAGACTTATGATTAAGGTCATCCTTAACATAACCCAACTCATAAACCACATGTCACCCCACCCAAATAGTCACATGTATACTCCCCTACTACTTTTGGGACAAAGACAAAAATGTAGTCAGGGAATAAACGTCCCACACTTCAGCTTACAACCTAAGCACACATTAGACGCATGAGATGACATAACAACAAGAATTTTCACATGTATTAAGCTCCAAGTAAAATTCAGTCAACAAAATTTCAAACCTTCAAGGGCAATTCAAGGACTTCACCAACTAGGTTTTATAGTTTTTATTCAGCATTATAGAACTTTTATGGCTCTATATAACGCCCCTAGCTCACAACATTTCAGTTTGCTCTTGGTTTTTCATTTGGTCAAAGTTCTGTAAATCATATGTTCAAGTTAATGAAATAGTGTTTGAATCTTGTGACGAATTCCAAGTGCCATCTTTATTATCTTATTATGGTTGTTCTATGTTTGTGATTTGGATGTTTCAATGTTTGGTTTAAAGGTTCATGTAAGTGTTTCAAATTTTTTCCAAAAATCTGATTTTTTCTATGTTTTTAGTTCAAACACTTGAACTTTTGGATCATAAGTTGATCATAACACCCTGATAAGACACTTATCAAGGTGTAGTGAAGCTTATGGTTTGGGAGGATTCAAGGAGTGGGGAACAAGATGTGATCAAATCTTGTTCATTTTCCATTTTTTCATATAATCTGTTTGTTTCTAACCTTGTTGTTCTTAGCAGCTTGTTGAAAGCTTGTGCCTTGTTTAGGTAGGCACATAAGCTAAAAATTCGTGAGTGTGGATGTGCATTCATGAAGTTTGTCCTCTTTTCTTGAAAAAATCTATCAAGAAAGTGATTTTAAGTGATTTGGTTAGCTGCTATTGTATGTGGTGTTCTTGTGGCTTAAATCTTAATCTAACCGCATGATAATGTTGTTATGATGTTAGTTTAGGCTTGGTATAACCTGAAAACATTTTTACTTTGCAAAATTTTGATTTTCAAAAGTTAAAAGGGTGTTTGGGTCTACTTATTTATGTTCAGAATGTTGGATTGAGTAGTTGTGTAAAGGTGTTTTGTGTTTTTACCTGATATTCAAGTGTATGTGTGCTGATATTTGCAAGTCTAGTGCTTTTAAACTTCAAATCTAAACCTGTGCTATAACTTGCTTGTTTTTGCCTGTTTTGATATACAAATTTGGAAACACTTAGAGTGTATGCTTATTTAAGGTTAAAAAGTGATTAAACATAGTTTGTGTAACCTATGAATTGGATTTGTGGCTTTGAAGTTGGATCTATGGTGAAGTAGTTCAGCAAACCTAGTTCTTGTGTTCATCTTTGTTCATCAGTAACTTACATATGCTTGAATCCAACTTAAATCGTGAAACCAGTGCATGATATGAGTTTATTTGTGTGTCATTAAGTCTGCTATTGCTATTGTGTGCTTTTTGTGGAGTTTGGTTAGCTTATACTAGCATAAAAGTAGCTTATAACCACCAGATCTGCTTATACCAAGTCTGGATCATATCTGACCACATTTTGAATTAATTGTACAAATTAGGTTGGTGATTTTGTGATATTTTGTTTGTTATTGACTCCTTATAACTCACTGGTTATAAGGGTGCCTTTTTGTCCATTGAATCCAACAAGAGTCCACTAAAAACAAAAAGTCAAGAAAGTCAAGCAGTGGGACCCCTTTCCCATTGCTGCTAGCTACTGCTAGTGTTAATTTGTGTTCAGCTTATCAATAACCTATAATATTATATTTTTTTTTGTGCAACAACTTTGTTTTGGTAATCAATCTTCCTTATTTGACCCATTTGACTAATCTGGAGCATTTGAGCCTTTGACTTTTAAGTTTGACTAAAAAACAAATTGACTTTTCTTTTTCAAAACATCTTATTGCTTATTCCAGCTTATTTAGTGTGCTTATTTGATATGTTTTTGTTTATTTTGCTTAATTAAGTCATTACAAAGCTTTTTCAACTTGAATCAGCCTTTGAAGTGGTATAGAACTCGAAAACGACTATTTTGTCGTTTTATGTTGAGAGCATTTGCTTATTTCAGGCTTATTTCTTGGGCTTATTCAAAAATTATTTTTACAAACAGCTTTACAAGGTCAAGAGGAGGATGTGTGTCAATTTTCAGCTTATGGCATTAGGTTATGGCTTAATGGACCTAAAAGCCCATTAAGAATAAGTTGTTTGTTCATTAAGCTATGCTAAGCACTAATTCAGCTTTTGGGCCTTTAGAGTTTTGTGTTTAAAATTGAATATTAAGCTAGACAGGAACTTTTTAGCTTATTTGGTTAACTTTTTGCTTATTGGGTCAAAAAGCCCATTAAGCTTTGATTGTTTTGAGTTTTAGCCCATTTGGAGGCCCACTAGGGGTATTTTGTCATTTCAAGTTCATTTTCTGTTTAATTAGGTTAAAATAAACTAGTTTGTAAGTTTTTAGAGTTTTTTATAGAATTTTTATTAATATTTTATTATTATTTTATTATTAAAAATTGTTTTTAGGATTTTTGCAACTTTTTCAATTTTCTATGTTTAATACATTAAATTAGGATTTTTAAAACTTTTAGATTAATTTTCTTGTCATTTAATTAATTTTTAGGATTATTTTAATATTTTAATAGTTTTTAATCATTTTTAAATAATTTTAATTAGTTTTAAAATTTTCAAAAATACTTTTTAGTTTAATTAAGTTATTTTAGAGGTTTACAAATTGCAAAATCTCATTTTGGGCTTTTTGTTAATTAAATTGATTTTTTGGGCTTTAATTTGCATTAAAAAATTATTAATTAACTAAATAAAATGTTTGAGTGATTTTTTATTTTTGTTAAACTCTAATTGCATTTTTTAGGATTTATTGTGATTTTCTAGGAATTTTTAGGGTAATTTCAAATTTCGTCCCATTTTACGGTTTTACATTACGTCTTTCGTCTTAGTTTAAATTTTAATCGTAATCGTCATCAATTCTCTTTTCTTTCTTCATTATATTAAGCTCAAACATTTAACCAAGTCTTAAAATACAACACACTAGCTTCCTTGAGAACGAACTCACCTTGGGTCATTTATGCACGGTTTTCCTAAAGCGTCGTACTTACCCTAATTACCTCGTTTTCCTAAACGAGTGTAAAATTACAACTATCATTTTGGCGCCGCTGCCGGGGAGGCGTGTTGTGTTTTGATTTGAACAAGTTTTGTTTTTATATTAACCATAATAACTATTTGTGTGTTTTAGAACTCTAAGCACACGTATTATCGGTTTGAGTTTTTTGTGAGAATATTATTACTATATTGTATACGTATCACAATAAATTCACAAGTACACCAAAAGTGTGAGAACACAACCTTGATTTGGGATTTCATCACTCAATCATTGTATTTGAATCTCAAACAAAGAAAAAAGGCAAAATAGATAATTACTTTCGTGAAGCTTATTTTTAATTAACACAAACTATAAGGTGGGTATAAGGCGGTTGTATTTCACGCCCTAAGGGAAAAAGGCTCTTAAGTGCTTAGTACCGCCTCGTTTCCCCCGCTTACTTGTGTGTGTTAAGAGAAAAATGGCTAATCGAGGGTTTGCCAACCAAAGTATTATCTACGTATCTATATATTTTCTTGGTTTCAAAAGATTAAACCCTCTTAAACGTTTTGGTGTTCCACCAACGCTCTAAAGTCATCGAAGGCGTTCACTTCACGTGATCGTTTTCATTCCTTGAGGCTCCTTCAATCGAGAGATTTGATTTGAGGAGAGATTTGTAGATTTGTGTCTACGTAATACATCACCAAAATAAAATAAAAAAAGTATAAAACATTCAAAAGCACAAAAAAATTGAAAAAGTTAAAAACACCCAAAAGAATCTTCTTTGCTCATCCCCAAGTTGTACATGACGTTTATGCAAACTCTTAACCAAGATAGACGTGTACGTAAACGTAGAAACCGAAAGGAAAATCTTTCTAGTGAAGAATCTCCTATTGACGAACCCATCATAGAACAAGAAGAAACCATGGCTAATCGAACTATGATGGAGTTACTTCAAGCACCCACTGAGGGTTATGGAAAGGATATTGTGATTCCCGCTATCCTTGCGGAGAATTTTGAAGTTAAGACGAGTTATTTGTCCATGATCCAAAACAACAAGTTTCGTGGTGACGAAAAGGACAACCCTCACAACCATTTCCGCCAATTCAATCGTGTTACCGCCACCTGCAAGTTTAAGGACGTCTCGAACGACTCGATTAAGATGATGCTTTTTCCGTATTCCTTAGCGGGGCCCGCTAAATTTTGGTTAAAAAAAGAGCCACCCAATTCTATATTGACGTGGAAGGATCTCGTTTCGAAGTTCGTGAACCAATTTTTTCCGCCCTCTAAGACTACACATTTGAAAAACGAGATTTCAAAATTTTCACAAGAGTATAATGAGAGTTTTTCAACGGCTTGGAATCGGTTTAAGGAAATGTCACATGAGTGTCCTCATCATGGTTTTTCCGACTTGCATCAAATTGACACGTTTTACAATGGCTTGAACGATCATGAGCGTGATTATCTTAATGCCGCCGCGGGTGGTAATTTTTTATGTAAAACGGTCGAGGAAGCATTGTTGATTATTGAGAATAGGTCTAAGGTCTATAGTCCTCGTAGCACATCGAGTGTCCATAAGACTTCGTCTTCGCCTTCGCCTTCATTGTCACATACCATCAATGCTTGCCAAATCGAGGAAAATTTGGAAAACAAGATTTTTGATAAGCTTAAAGGATTGTTAATTGAATTTAAAGTTGGTGAACAACACACTCCCGCTACGGCTAAAGCGGTTGAGGTTTCTTGTATGTATTGTGGTGGAGGTCATGATTTCTCCGAGTGCATTACCCATGGTGGTAACACTTCGAGTGCCTACGCGACCACGAGAACTTATAACCAAAACGGTCAAGTTACCCGCACTTATCAATTGACTCCACCGGTTTTGCACCAAATCAAAATGCTAACAATTATCGAAACAATCAAGTTTGTTACCAAGGAAATCAAAGGAACAATTATAAGGGTAACAACTATGAAAATCAAGGGACTAATAATCAAGTGCAAAACAAGAATCAAAATTGTGATTTTCAAAACAACAACAAAGGTTTGCAAAACTTGAAAGATCTTCCAAATGATATTGTTGAATATGCAAACGGTAATGATGCTAGGTTTGATAATATACAAAGGGAGATCATTAGCCTAAGATATGAGTTTAAGAATGATTTGAAATATGAGTTGAAAACGAGCTAGCAAATGAACTTAAGACTCATGAAAACAAAATGGGGAGTAATGTGCAAAGGTTACAACAAAACCAACAAAATATGGAACAAGGCCAACATGATATTAAACAAGAGATGCTTAAGGCGTATAAGAGGCAATCTATGTTTGAGGATAAAATTTCAAGTATGTTTGAGGCTATAATGTGTAAACCGTGTTCTTCGACTGGTCTTCCTAGTAACACCGTGTCTAAACCGAAGGGAGAGATAAAATTGATTACCACACGAAGTGGAAAGACCTTTATGGAATCGATTCCTCAACCAATTACTCCTACGGTGGAGGAAATTGAGGAAGAACCCGAGGTGGTAGTCGAAGAGGAGCATCTCCCAATCCCACGAAGTACCGCTCAAACCACACCTACGGTTGACCCATTACCATCATTGGAACCCGAGATTCCATAGGCTATGCCTATTCCCCAACCCGCACCACCCTTGCCTTACCCATCGAGACTTCGTAAGGAAAAATTGTAAGAGTGTGAAAATTACCAATTTGAGCTTTTTATGAAATTGTTTCGTTATTTGCATTTTATCATAAGTTTTGCCGACGCTTTAGTCATGATGCCTCGATTTACCGCCAACTTTAATAGTATGTTAAACAACAAGGAGAAATTGCAACAATTGTCTAGTTGTTCATCGGCTTATCTTAACTGCATACCTCAAAATTCGGTGATCCCGGTAAATTTTTGATTCCATGTGCTATTCAAGATATGGAAGAATGCTACGCCTTGGCCGATTTTGGTGATAGTATTAACTTGATCTCTTTCAATCTTCAAGTCGTTCAATCTTCCTAATCTTACTCCTTCAAGAATGTCTATCGAGATGGCTGATCATTCCACTATTCCCACATGTGGATTGGCCGAAGACATTTTTGTGAAAGTGGTAAAGTTCTATTATCCGGTAGACTTTATCGTAGTCGATATTCCCATGGATCCTCAAGTTCCTCTTATTTTAGGTCGTTCATTTTTGGATAATAGATTCTATAAAGAAGAAAGATTTTCTTTATTATAGTTGGACTGGAATTGACGAACACTTAATACGAATATTATTCTTTAATAGTATAAGTATCCAATCAAAATCGAAATGGGGCGTAGCCAAGCGGTAAGGCAACGGGTTTTGGTCCCGCTATTCGGAGGTTCGAATCCTTCCGTCCCAGAGCATATCCATTGTATTCTAATACTTCTTTTTTGTTCAACAAGGTTCTGTTTCAAGGTTTGGATAGACTTTTTTTATTCTTTGCGAAATCATATCTGAGTTTTTCACAAACAAAATTAAATCGAGTTCAAATGACACACAAAAGGAACTGAACCCTTTTGTAACCCATAGAAAATGAGGCATCGATCACAGTTGGAGAAAGATTACTTAACCGCAGGTTAAAAAAATATGAAAATACATATAAAAGAGGAAGTGCTTAGCCTATAGGTATGTATGGTTATCCTATTTCAGTGACAATAGTGTTTCCATTTTTGTGAAAACGAAATTGCATCCCTAAAATATGAAAATTAAAATATTTAACAATGATATTTCTTTTTATTGTTCGATCCATTTAGCTTATTTGCTTTGCATCATTGACAATTCAATTGAAAAAAAAAGAAAAAAAAAACACACACACAGAGATCTTGCTTTGTTATGATAATAAAAAGGAGTTTTGAGCTGTGCGAAGTGCTAGAGAAATACAAGGGCGTGTGCCCCGTAGAAAGATTCGATGTTGTTACCGAATGGGTTCGTGCTAGCCTTCTCCACGATGCAATCAACCAGTTAGTGGTCGAGGATGGGGGGGTCCACGAAGTGACTCGGGAGGCGGTAAGGACCGCGATAAATTGGGTGCGCCCAGAGGCCCCCAGTCCACTAGACAATTCCGAATCCGCTTTGTCTACGAACAAGGAAGCTATAAGTAATGCAACTATGAATCTCATGGAGAGACAGGCCCATCGAACTACCATTCATTCTGATCGCGACTTTGTTTACCCGGTTCCCCTCCGGAACATAATTATGCTGCTTGCTAGGCCCTGATGGTGGAACTCTCATTTTTGGGGGGAAGAAAGTGGCCCCTTTTTCGGCGGAGTGGGCAGCATCGCTTTCTGTCATGTAGCCGTGATTTAGAAAGAAGAGACCAAGAAAAAGAAAAGTCTTTTGCAGATTCTTGCCATCACTAGAAAAGAAATTGAGCTGTAGGCATCAAGGTAAGGGACCGAGAGTTTATACTGCTGCAGAAGCGGAATCAAAAGGGTTGCTGAGCACAGGAGAATGAAGAGTAATGATTTCAGCAAGAGCAGCAGGATTTTACCGATGCTGAAGGTAGCTTGCTTACCAAGCCACCCACTTGAGAAGCTGGTCGCTAGAAAGAAGCGACGAGGAAGCGTTCAGAGTCGACAACCTTACCAACCACCCCAAGGCTTATGGTCCGGAGAAAGAGTGAGGGGTTCAGAGCTTCCCCCTAACGAAATCCCTCTGGTATGCTAATCACTTCGTTGTACGAATCTGGAACGGTAGTCGCTTAGTGCGACAGCACTATGGGATGCAAAGAAGCTTCGTCACCCTTCTTTAGTTGCTTCTCCTTTTTTCATCGAGATTGGGTTGGTGTTCAGTGTACCGCTTGTCTAGCCTATGCGAAGCAAGCGAGTACAAGATCGAAAAGAATGCGTTGCATGGAAAAGTGAGATGTCCAAGATATTAAGAACGAGGGGAAGAATCGACGAGGAATCTAGACTAGAGAGGAATATAGAACATCAAATCGTGAATGAAAAAGAAAAAGCGTGAGGAGAATTATCAACTCTCAACTAGCGGAACAGCCCTGACATTTCTTCAATGCATCTCCTTTCGGATTCTTCTATGTCAACCTAGCATTTCAAAACGAACAACTCCAGCCAAACTAGCAATTGGACAGGGGCTAGGCGCCACTCTCTTTCTGAGTTATTCCAGCTTCTTCATGATTTCGTGCCGCGGTGAACAAACAAAACAAAAAAGAGGGCCATCTCAGCGGAAGGAGAAGGACCTGCAACGGCAGAGACTACTGACGCTATTCTTGTTCCTAGCCGTCTTTTACGAGTCCGGAAAGCCTCCTCAGAGGGATACTCAAAACCTACCTGCTTTGGGGAGAGTTTGATCCGGACAAAACGAGTGGGTGTCGCCTCCTCGAAGCAGCTCCCTATGTTTTTTAGTATGTGTGTTTAATGCTTTCGGTTTGTAATGTAATGTTCAATTAATGGAATCCTGCTTATGTATGAATTTTTCTGTATATTTTTGTGCAATAAACCAACTATTCAAAATAGTAAACATATTGCCTTGAAGAGAGGAATAGATGAAACTGGAAGAATTGTCAAATGAATAGTCCAGAAAAATCTTAGTTCACACCTGGGTACAAATCCACCAATAAAAAAAAGACAAGTAGAAGCCAATGAAAGAGGAGTAGGCAGGGCTAAATAGTGCCAGTAGGGTACGTAAACAAGGACAGATCACATGGTTTTCTACTGGTCAGCTTTGAGCTGTCGAGTAAGGAGTGCTCTATCTCTTAAGAAAGGGGTTCGTCAATGGTGTTGATTGATGTGCATGCTAGGAAAATCACCTTACGTTTCAACGACGAGGAACTTGTTATAAACGCAACAAAAAACTCTCAAATTTCTCATGTTTATTACGTCGCGACTAGAAACCATGTTGATATGATCGATGTCATTTGTGAGGAATTTTCACAAGAATTTTTAGGTTTTTATGATGAAGAAAATAGTGGCAATCCCACTATGCTCGATCCTATTCTTGATAATTCGACACCATCCTTCACTCCATTGAAGGCGGTGGTTTTACATTGGAAGAATTTGATGTTCCTCATACTTGTAATAAAGAACTTGACAACGATGAGGACTTCTCGATTATCAAGGATTTTCTTAACGATTTCCCATTTCCTCCGCCGGTGGAGGTTATGAGTATCGAACCCAAATCTTCAATCGAGGAACCACCAATCCTCGAGTTGAAAGATCTTACTCCTCATCTTGAATACATATTCTTGGAAGGAGACGATAAGTTGCCAGTTATTATGGCGAAGGATCTTTCGGATGATGAAAAAATCGCACTTATCGATGTCTTGAAGGACCACAAAGGGGCAATTGCATGGAAATTATCTGACATCAAGGGGGTCGACCCTAATTTTTGTACCCACAAAATCTTAATGGAGGAAGACTACAAGGCCGCAATCCAATGTCAAAGGAGGGTGAACCCCAAAATTCACGACGTCGTTAAAAAGGAATTCCTTAAACTCCTTGACGCGGGAATGATTTACCCTATTTCTGATATCCCTTGGGTGAGTCCCATTCATTGTCTCCCTAAAAAGGGAGGAATGACCGTTGTGCCAAACCATGACAACGAGTTAGTTCCAACTCGACTCGTAACCGGTTGGAGGGTGTGTATCGACTATCGTAAGTTGAATGACGCCACTCGTAAAGACCATTTTCCCTTGCCCTTCATGGATCAAATGTTGGAGCGTCTTGCGGGAAACGATTTCTATTGCTTCTTAGATGGTTTTTCCAGTTACTTCCAAATTCCCGTTGATCCTCGTGATCAAGAAAAAACTATGTTTACGTGTCCATATGGAACGTTTGCCTATTCTAGAATGCCATTCCGACTTTGCAATGCACCGGGAACTTTTCAACGGTGTATGATGGCTATTTTTCATAAAATAATCGAGAAGACGATGGAAGTCTTTATGGATGACTTTTCCGTGTTTTGTAGTTCGTTCACTTCGTGTTTAGGAAACTTGAAACATATGTTAAAACGTTGTGAGGAAACCAACCTTGTGCTCAATTGGGAAAAATGTCATTTTATGGTTAAAGAAGGAATCGTCTTAGGGCACAAGGTCTCGAAAGAGGGGATTGAGGTAGACAAAGCTAAGGTAGAGGTCATCGCCAAATTACCTCATCCCAAAACCGTTAAGGGAGTTAGGAGTTTCCTAGGCCACACGGGCTTTTATCGTCGATTCATCAAGGATTTTTTAAAAGATATCTCGACCTATTACACATCTCCTCGAAAAATATGCTCATTTTGTCTTTAACGAAGATTGTGTACGAGCCTTTGAAATCCTTAAGAGGAAACTTACCGAAGCTCCCATTCTTGTTGCTCCCAATTGGAACCTCCCCTTTGATCCTATGTGAGACGCAAGTGATTACGCTATTGGGGCCGTATTGGGGCAACGTCATGAAAAGCACTTCTTGCCTATTTACTATGCTAGCAAGACGATGATCGAGGCTTAACTTAAGTATACCACAACGGAAAAGGGATTCCTTGCCGTGGTGTATGCATTTGAGAAATTCTGAGAAATTCCGACCATACCTCGTGTTGACTAAATGCAAAGTGTATACGGATGATTCAGCAATCAAGTTCCTCTTGGCTAAGCAAGATACAAAGCCAATATTGCTTCGTTGGATTCTCCTCCTACAAGAATTTGATGTCACAATCCTTGACAAAAAGGAGCCGAGAATCTAGCGGCCGATCATCTCTCTAGATTGGAAGATCATCACCAAAGTGTGTACGTGAACAAGGAAATCACCGAAACATTTACTCTCGAGACACTTGGTGTAGTAAATTCTAAGATTGAATCATCCACCCCATGGTTTGTGGACATCGCAAATTACCATGCGGACAACTTCATCATTAAGGGTACGACGACTCAACAAACACGAAAATTCTTTCATGAAGTCAAGTTCTACTTTTGGAACGACCCTTACCTCTTTCGGGCTTGTACGGATCAAATTATTCGACGTTCTGTTTTTAGAACCGAAGCTTCTAATATCCTTAGAGCTTGTCACGAGGGACCCACAGGTGGTCACCATGGTGCTAATCTCACGGCTAAGAAGGTTTTGATGTTGGTTTCTTTTGGCCTACTATTTACCGAGATGCACATGCACTTGTCAAGTCGTTTGACTCATGCCAACGTCAAGGCAAAGCCTCAAAAAACGATGAAATGCCACACAATATCATCCAAGTGTGTGAGATCTTTAAAGTTTGGGGAATTGATTTTATGGGGTCGTTCCCATCATCTCGTGGTAATAAGTACATCCTTGTCGTTGTTGACTACCTATCCAAGTGGGTGGAAGCTAAGGCTTTGCCCACGAACGATGCTCGTGTGGTAGTCAAGTTTTTTAAGCAATTGTTTTCTCGGTTTGGAACCCCTCGTGCAAGCATAAGCGATCGTGGAACCCATTTTTGTAATGACCAATTCGAAAGGGTTCTAAAGAAATATGGGGTTGCACATCGGCTTTCTACGGCTTATCACCCGCAAACGAGTGGGCAAGTCGAGGTTTTAAACCGAGCGTTGAAGAGGATCTTGGAGAGATCGATAGGAGAGAACCGACAATCGTGGTCAGATAAGTTAGACGATGCTTTATGGTCCGTTCGTACTACTCATAAGACGCCCATTGGGTGCCCTCCTTAAAAGCTTTTGTATGGGAAGAATTGTCACTTGCCAATTGAACTCGAACATAATGCTTATTAGGCCCTAAAGCATTGTAAGGATGTCATTGAGACCGTGAGAAAACACCAGAAAATGAAACTTAATGAATTGGATGAATTGAGAGACATTTGCGTATGAAAATTCATTGATATACAAAGAGAAAACTTGACAACGATGAGGACTTCTCGATTATCAAGGATTTTCTTAACGATTTCCCATTTCCTCCGCCGGTGGAGGTTATGAGTATCGAACCCAAATCTTCAATCAAGGAACCACCAATCCTCGAGTTGAAAGATCTTACTCCTCATCTTGAATACATATTCTTGGAAGGAGACGATAAGTTGCCAGTTATTATTGCGAAGGATCTTTCGAATGATGAAAAAATCGCACTTATCGATGTCTTGAAGGACCACAAAGGGGCAATTGCGTGGAAATTATCCGACATCAAGGGGGTCGACCCTAATTTTTGTACCCACAAAATCTTAATGGAGGAAGACTACAAGGCCGCAATCCAATGTCAAAGGAGGGTGAACTCCAAAATTCACGACGTCGTTAAAAAGGAATTCCTTAAACTCCTTGACGCGGGAATGATTTACCCTATTTCTGATATCCCTTGGGTGAGTCCCATTCATTGTCTCCCTAAAAAGGGAGGAATGACCGTTGTGCCAAACCATGACAACGAGTTAGTTCCAACTCGACTCGTAACCGGTTGGAAGGTGTGTATCGACTATCGTAAGTTGAATGACGCCACTCGTAAAGACCATTTTCCCTTGCCCTTCATGGATCAAATGTTGGAGCGTCTTGCGGGAAATGATTTCTATTGCTTCTTAGATGGTTTTTCCAGTTACTTCCAAATTCCCGTTGATCCTCGTGATCAAGAAAAAACTATGTTTACGTGTCCATATGGAACGTTTGCCTATTCTAGAATGCCATTCCGACTTTGCAATGCACCGGGAACTTTTCAACGGTGTATGATGGCTATTTTTCATAAAATAATCGAGAAGACGATGGAAGTCTTTATGGATGACTTTTCCGTGTTTTGTAGTTCGTTCACTTCGTGTTTAGGAAACTTGAAACATATGTTAAAACGTTGTGAGGAAACCAACCTTGTGCTCAATTGGGAAAAATGTCATTTTATGGTTAAAGAAGGAATCGTCTTAGGGCACAAGGTCTCGAAAGAGGGGATTGAGGTAGACAAAGCTAAGGTAGAGGTCATCGCCAAATTACCTCATCCCAAAACCGTTAAGGGAGTTAGGAGTTTCCTAGGCCACACGGGCTTTTATCGTCGATTCATCAAGGATTTTTTAAAAGATATCTCGACCTATTACACATCTCCTCGAAAAATATGCTCATTTTGTCTTTAACGAAGATTGTGTACGAGCCTTTGAAATCCTTAAGAGGAAACTTACCGAAGCTCCCATTCTTGTTGCTCCCAATTGGAACCTCCCCTTTGATCCTATGTGAGACGCAAGTGATTACGCTATTGGGGCCGTATTGGGGCAACGTCATGAAAAGCACTTCTTGCCTATTTACTATGCTAAAAAGACGATGATCGAGGCTTAACTTAAGTATACCACAACGGAAAAGGGATTCCTTGCCGTGGTGTATGCATTTGAGAAATTCTGAGAAATTCCGACCTTACCTCGTGTTGACTAAATGCAAAGTGTATACGGATGATTCAGCAATCAAGTTCCTCTTGGCTAAGCAAGATACAAAGCCAATATTGCTTCGTTGGATTCTCCTCCTACAAGAATTTGATGTCACAATCCTTGACAAAAAGGAGCCGAGAATCTAGCGGCCGATCATCTCTCTAGATTGGAAGATCATCACCAAAGTGTGTACGTGAACAAGGAAATCACCGAAAAATTTACTCTCGAGACACTTGGTGTAGTAAATTCTAAGATTGAATCATCCACCCCATGGTTTGTGGACATCGCAAATTACCATGCGGACAACTTCATCATTAAGGGTACGACGAATCAACAAACACAAAAATTCGTTCATGAAGTCAAGTTCTACTTTTGGAACGACCCTTACCTCTTTCGGGCTTGTACGGATCAAATTATTCGACGTTCTGTTTTTAGAACCGAAGCTTCTAATATCCTTAGAGCTTGTCACGAGGGACCCACAGGTGGTCACCATGGTGCTAATCTCACGGCTAAGAAGGTTTTGATGTTGGTTTCTTTTGGCCTACTATTTACCGAGATGCACATGCACTTGTCAAGTCGTGTGACTCATGCCAACGTCAAGGCAAAGCCTCAAAAAACGATGAAATGCGACACAATATCATCCAAGTGTGTGAGATCTTTAACGTTTGGGGAATTGATTTTATGGGGTCGTTCCCATCATCTCGTGGTAATAAGTACATCCTTGTCGCTGTTGACTACCTATCCAAGTGGGTGGAAGCTAAGGCTTTGCCCACGAACGATGCTCGTGTGGTAGTCAAGTTTTTTAAGCAATTGTTTTCTCGGTTTGGAACCCCTCGTGCAAGCATAAGCGATCGTGGAACCCATTTTTGTAATGACCAATTCGAAAGGGTTCTAAAGAAATATGGGGTTGCACATCGGCTTTCTACGGCTTATCACCCGCAAACGAGTGGGCAAGTCGAGGTTTTAAACCGAGCGTTGAAGAGGATCTTGGAGAGATCGATAGGAGAGAACCGACAATCGTGGTCAGATAAGTTAGACGATGCTTTATGGTCCGTTCGTACTACTCATAAGACGCCCATTGGGTGCACTCCTTAAAAGCTTTTGTATGGGAAGAATTGTCACTTGCCAATTGAACTCGAACACAATGCTTATTAGGCCCTAAAGCATTGTAAGGATGTCATTGAGACCGTGAGAAAACACCAGAAAATGCAACTTAATGAATTGGATGAATTGAGAGACATTTGCGTATGAAAATTCATTGATATACAAAGAGAAAACTAAAAAGTTTCATGATTCTAAATTAAAAACCGGGTTTCTAACATTAGGGATCAAGTTTTGCTTTTTAACTCAAGATTGAAATTCTTTTCCGGCAAGTTGAAATCCCATTGGTCCAGTCCATTCACCATTACCAAAGTGTTTCCTTATGGGACCATCGAGCTAGCTCAAAATGATGGTCTTAATTTCAAGGTGAATGGCCATAGGTTGAAGCACTACTTTGGTTGGGAAGTTCCTTCTTTGAACTACCTCGACCAAGTCACCTTCCCCAATGATAATTAGTATTGAGGGGATCGAGTCGAGCTCATGACTCGGTAATCAAAAACGAGGTGCCTCGTGGGGGAGTTCCCATGCTTATCCATGTACATATTATTTCTTTCTAATGTAGCTTACTTAAGGGGATTTGTACCCTTCCAATCTTTGTTTCGTGGTTGTTTGTGATATGTGGTTTTTAGATGATCATTATCTTCACGATTGGAGCCTCTCGTATTCGTTTTAAGTGAGCACTCGATCATTTGCTTTGAAGAATTTCTCGATATTCATAGGATATATCTTTTGATGTTTTAACATTAGGTTTTTAGCACACTTCATAAACGACTATTAATTTAATGGTTCCACCCTTTCCATGCTAGATTAAGCATTCGACTACGTCTCTAGTATGGGGGTATCCTACCCTTAGACTCGAAACATTGAGGACAATGTTTAACTTTAGTATGGGGGTGAATAGATACTTGCCTTGCCAAACCTTCACGCTTTCCAACTTTCATCTTTTTCTTTATCGTTTTGTTGCAAAATAAGGCTAAAAATGGCCAAATTTTAAAAAATTTCTCATGTTTCATAAGTGTTTGAAGACACGAATGTAGATTTTCCGATGGCGAGAATAAGAGTAATTTTTGACTTGACCGTGCGTGTTGAGCATTAGCTTAGATTCCTTAACCTTATATTAGGCTAAGTCTCTTAATTGAGGACGAGAAATGATAGTGTTAATTATAAGTTACTATGCTAAACGTAGAGTACTTTTATTCTTTAAAAAACTCATGTGTTCTCATTGTTTGCTTATTCTCCCTTCGCTTGTATATATAATTTGCTAATAAGTATTGGCTTAGCGGTTTAGTCTTGATTGTTGGTTTCTAGTCTTTTCTAGTAGCTTTCATGTAATTAAATTGGGAAAACATTAAGGTATCGTCAGCGTCACTGGTTTGAAGTATTGGCAACCTGAATAATCAAAAGCTCACAAGGCCGAAAAATCTATGCAAAAATTGAAAATGAATCAAGCCTTAATCTTTGAAGCTTTAAAGATCCAAAATTCGCTTTAGCGTGAGGATATACGTCTTTGGCCATAATAAACACCTCATGGCGAGGTTAAATAAAAGGCAAGGCAAGACCGAAGTCATAATAAAAGCTCCATGGCGGAGTTGAATAAAAGATGGAGGTAAACCTATGATAATAAGGCCCATCCGTTAGGGGGCATATAAAAGTCTTGGTAATAACTCTCATGTTCAAAACCGTTATAAAACCGTGTTTATTGATCCTTCTTGTTGACTTAATTTTTTGACATCGTTGTCTATTAGGGTGGGTTATTAATTCGATGGTCTTGGTTCCACCATTATGACTCTATTTTTGGACCTTAATCTCTATCATCACATAAGTCAACAATGTATCATCATGATCATTCAAGACAAAAATAAAATATAAGAGATACCAATTAGGATTATGGGAGTCTAAGTACGTGATTAGGCCATATGAGTGGTGTTAGCATTACTAACTTATAATGACAATGATCTCGTTACACGCTTGGCATGGAATTGGGTGAAAATCGAGGACGATGAAATTATTTCTAACGAAGCATTCACGTGTTCTTGTTCTATGAACCTAAACGTCCCATTTTGCGATGAAAATCATACATTATGTCTAAAACGCAAGTAGTAGCAAGTAGTAGTAGTGTAGTAAGTTTATGATTCAATAAAAGTGCATAAAAATGAATTTTGGAGTTGCTACTATACATAATTCTAGCATTGCGTGAGGGCACGACAATGGTTTAGTATGGGGGAGTGATGAAACTGCTTTTATACATAGTCTCATCGTCCAAAACGGGCTTAAAATGGTTAAAATGTCATAAAAAGTGCCAAATATATGCTTGTGTTTGTTCAATGAGTATTTTAGGTATGGATATCGAGAAAATGACAAAAGATCTCAAGAAACAAGAAAAAAATGAACACGGGAAACGAAGCCGCACAATGAACCGAGCCCTAGAGTTGATTTTCCAAGAAAAGTCCTTGAAGAATTGAAGATTTTACAAGATGGGTTCTTCAATATTGACGAATTGACACTTTAAACCCTTGTATATTCATAATTACAAGTTTAGTCCCTAAAGTTTGTACAAATTTACAAAAAGGACCTTCAACTTTGATGAATTGGCAAGATTGGTCCCTAAATTTTGAAGACTTGTCACTTTTAATCCTCCATGAAGACAAATATACAAGTAAAGACCTTAAAGAATGAAGATATGTCAAAAATAGCCCTTGAAGAATCATCAAATTACAAGAAATACCCTTGAATACACTTTGCAAAAGTTTTGGTGGCCAATGTGTAAAAAACTGTAACACCCCCAAATTTACACAATTCAATACAGCGGAAGACTCGTTGTTGTTACGGGATATCACATTAATCACATCACAGACAACGCTTAAGAATCGCGTCGTTTAGTAATAAAGCATTTCCATTCATAAATATCAAATTTACATAGGTCCCAAGTCATTGTATTTCATACAAGTTTTACAAAGAATTTGAATGGAAATTATTATTTAAGTGCGGGCCAAGAATTCTTGTTCTCTTCCCGAAAATTACCTTCAAGTACCTGAGATACAACATGTTAAAAGAAAAGGTCAGCGACAACGCCGAGTGAATACATAGAGTTTAATAATTTCCATCAATATAACATCGGTATAAAATTATTACCGAAAATTATTTTGTACAAATCATTGTAATAGGCCATAAAATATCCAAAGTCATTTTATACAAATCCTTATAAAATTCATAATATAGGCTTTCGACTTCAAAATCATTATACGAACCATTGTCGTTAAAAACATTATACAATACGTTTTATAACGTTGTATAAAGTTAAATAAAAACCGTTATATGTATATGGTTATGTAAAACCAAAACACGAACATAAAATCAATAATAAGACCCCGTATTGCTAGTCAGGCAATATATCGTAATTCAATGCATAAAGCAGTATTTCGTTAATTGGATTATTACAAGCCGCATGACATTGTTACCTTACTAAACCAAACAACAGGTAGCTAGCCCGAAACTCATTTTCCCATCTAAATTAGCGTGTCGTCACAATAACCACGCTTGTGTAAATCTTCTCATACATAAAAGCTTACCAATCAATGAGGCACGACGGGGATCAACCGTCAAGGCGCGAACTGGGGTGATCGTCCCCAAATAGTACTATTATATGCATAAGCGTCTACCAAATCCCGGTAGTTCATAATTCATGCTAATGGGACTTTTAGTGACATAACCTAACTTTAATAATCCATTTCATTTCATCTATCGGGTCATTTAATCATTCATCGGGTCATACAATCATTCGGGTACAAATCAATAAACAGACAATCGGGACAACTAGTGTCCTATTTTATAAAAACTAACATGTTATCTCCCTCGCGGGTTTATAAAACATTTCATTAAAACATTTAAAAGAGTGTGAGGCTATGAACCCACATTGATGTGGGAAGGCGGTTATCGGCGATTTGGATGTACGGTACGTGCTTCAATAATACTAGTCTTAGACTCTTGTCCAATGACTGTATCAAAATAATAATTATGTATACATATGATGATTTTATATATATGATGATGATCAAGTGGGTTTATACATCTTTACTCATTCATTATAGTGTTTATGTGTTGGTAATTTTCAAGACTAGTTACACTAGTTCAACTTGTTTACATTTTAAAGCCCAATGGGCCTATTACAATCCCAATACTATTCATTATCCCAATTATACTTTTATTATCAGTATTATACTTTATATATTGGGCCCAAATGGGTTAAGCCCAATAAATAAGTTTATAAGTGTTTTACCAAATTAGTCGGGTTTATTGTCCATGAAGGCTACTTTGGCCCGCTAATGTCTATATGTTGTAAAGCTCGGGTTTTATCGATTTTTACTTGTTATATATGTTTATATATCAGTATGTGAGTTTATAAAAGTCTACATTAGATGGGTCCAACCGTCTAAGTTTTATTTAACAAAAACGTTAATCTTTCGATTTTAGCCGAAAAGACGTAAAACTTAGTATATAGTTTTTATAACTTATAAAACTTACCAAACTACCATTTTTATATAATGTCCATTTAATTATCCTTATGCATTTTTATATAAATGAAATATATAAGTTAGTGGGTTTTAATTCACATTTTATACTATATTAGTTTGAGTGCTTATATAATAATATTAAACATTAATTTCACAAAATCAGTCCTAAAAATCTAGTTTACTAAAATGATCATATCTAGAGTTCTACATGGAGATAGAACCCCAAATTTTTATCACAGAAACTAAATGATATGTGCTTCATTTTATTCCACTATATCTACTGATGAATCAATCTTTAAGTATTTTATAAAATTCGTCCAAAATAGTGTACTCAGATTTGCACTCTAAACTTGTTTTGATCATATCTCACTCATTATTATGATTCAATTGCATGTCCAACTCTCACATGTGTACAAGTATCAATACTCACTGTATATCAATTCATCTATACCATTTTATCAGTTCATCATATGGTTATTTACTGTTTTTATACAGCCTACTAAATTAAGCAAGATTAACTATTTTTACATATAGTTTTTCATCTTTTTGCCCATGTTTATCAACACCAAATCCCCACACAATACTTTTATCATCATATATTCATAATATACATATACAATAGGAAAGAAAATACATGATTACATAATCAAAATAAAAAGAAGGATGGGAAGAATGATCCTTATACCATCATAGTGATGAAAATGTGAGGTTGATGAACAAGGCTTGAATTTTGATGGCAAAACTTGTGATATACCATTATCAACTTCAAGATCACCTATCATCATGAATCATCTTGTGGAAAATCAGCCCTTGACTCCTTTGAAAACTTCTTTCTAGATGTTAAAATCACCACCAATCTATAGAGCTTTAAAAGGGCTTCATCATATGTGTGAATAACACATGATTTCATGGTTAAAATTGATCAAATGAGGGTGTTTCTTGATGAATATGGGACGAATTTTGGGGAGGAAAGAGAGAAAGTTGTGGTGGTTTGCATGGATGGAAATGGAGAAATGGTTTAGTGAAGTGGTTTTGTGGTTTGGTGGTATGTGTAGCTTACTTGTTAAGCTTTAGCTAACAAGTGTTAGCTTGTTAGCTACAAGTTTGCCACATCTTATGATGTGGTGTCTTTGTAGCCTTCCCATATAGTGGGGTGGGACAAGTGTATACTTGTCTCATCCCACTAATTTACTTGTATTACTCGATTCTAGTTTCCTCGATTTGCGTGCCCTCGGGTCGTTTTATGAAAAACGTTTTTATAAATTATGAATCAACGGCACAAAAAAAATCTAATAAAAATTGTCTCATCAAAAACGGAGTTCAAAAACGTAAATACGTAAACCTAGGGTTTCCGGTTTAGTCGTAAAGGACGTTAAATTAAAATCGTAAGTCCTAATCTCTTATCGTAAATTTGTGAGTTTATGAACCAACACAAATTCAAAATTCCAAAATAATATTCACGGATAAATTTATTTCCTGAAATGTCGGACTGTCACCAAAACGGTGTATGTAAACGTAAGCACGTAACGTAGAATCCTCCGGTTTAGACGTAGTCGATGCTACTTCAAGACGTAAATCCAAATTTCTTCCCAAAGATAAGTGAGTTCATATTATAACATTAAAATAATGTTTTTAAATAAATATTGAGAATAAAATATCAACCATAAATTGACGGATTGTCACAGCATTTACCCCTAAACAGGATCTTTGTCCTCAAAGATCATCTTATCTTACTACTCGCTTCTTATAGAGTTAAAGCCATGTGGGTATTTCCTCCACATTCGGTCTTTTCTCACAAGTGTAATTCATTACAATATGCGAGTTTCATCAAACATAACTACGGGAATAAGATCAGGCTTAATATTGACTTACATTCTCTATCCATGATGTTCACGGGTTTCTGATGAATGCAACTTTTCGCCGATCTAAACTTTACTAAGAAACAATCAGATTTTCACTTGATAGACATTTTATCAAGTTCGATATACGAAACATAATTCACGCAGCTCTTGAAGTCCTAGGGTAGATCCAGCTTATATGCCTTTCAAACCAATCTTTTACATCATCTCAATGGTCCCATACTACGGGGACTTATATCCCATGATCTTTCAGATCATCTACTCATTTTTCCATGGTGAAATTTTTTTGCATAACTTCGCTACCCATCTGGAAATTCGAGATCTACATTTCATATTCACATAACCTCCTGCCCACTACCGGCAGTCAATAATCAGATCCTAGTTTCAACAATCATTTCAGGTCTCGCGGGTCGAGTATTTTGTAAGGTTATGTTCGCCATCATAGGAAACCTCAAACCTAAAAGACATGTCCAGCTCACAATGGGTGTATGTCGGGTGTCTTTATCCCAACTCCTGCTTACAGATGCTCTAATGTATATCCTCACAAGATTCGATCTTGATCCCAATACGATAGTTTTCAATGATAATCTCTCCAAATGAAGACGATTATACGGTTTATTACCAAACGCAAATTATTCAAGCATAACACAAGACTTCTAGTGTTTTGTATCGTTACTTTGCCTCGTCCATTCTATTGGGTTGGTAAATAGTACTCTCATCAAGGTTCGTTCCCAATGACTTCTGAGCAAATCTCTAGAAATTCGATGCGAAGCGAGGATCTTGATAGAGATGATTGATACGGCACACTATTTTTACACAACTCTTTTAAATACAAAAGAGTCAATTTCTTCATCAAGAATCTATCATTAACAGGAATGATATTAGCAGATTTGGTCAGTTTGTCGACGATGAACCAAATTGAATCAAATTCAGATGATGACCTTTGCAATAGTTAGACGTTTACTAATGTATGAGGCGATGTCTACCTTCATAATTTTCCATTAGGACAACTTCTTCAGATAAAGATACATTAGATCAGGATTGATGTAAATAGAATACTTAAACTTATAAGATTCCAACATAACTAAATCTCAAAATCTCAATATTTAGGCAACCACAAGTGGTCTTTAAAAGCATTTAACACCATAGGCTTCTCCATTCTAATGGTTCACATTAGTCGCGAACCCCTTTTTTTTAATCTATATTATCCTTTTTACAAGTATCAGCTATATTTTAAATTGCTCGGCAATTTATTTTGCACAGTCATTATTAAGGAACACATCCTAATTTATTCTTTATCCTTTTAACGTAATGCGTCAGTATCTATATTCACCTTTCCTGGTGAAATAATTATCATAACCAAAATTCACTCAGAATTTCTTCCTTTCTTCATATTTTATAAGTCTTAATTTTGTCTCATCTATCATTTTTATCAGTTTTGCTCAGGCCGGCGTCTAAAGCGTCGATAATTATTACAGGTAATTAAATAATAAATAATTAATTTTATGAAATGTAAACGTAAAAGTTTTAAATTTTCTCAGTTCGACCAATTTTATAAAAGTGTTCAAAATAAATTTGAATTTAATTAACAAGATTTTTGTTGATTTATCGAAAATAATTAAAATAATTAATGAGATCCGTAAATGTTCGAAAAATCTTTGTTTATACTTTGGTCAAAAAATTTCTTAGTTGAAAAGCAGAAATTTGCGTTTCAAATTCCAAGTCATGGTTTAAATGTTTTCCTCAATCCCTTTTAGGTTGTTTTGAGTTACGCACAAACATTTACCCCTAAACAGGAGTTTAGTTAAATGATTTAGTTATAAGGAATGATTCCTTAAAAAATCCTTTGTTAAAACATTTGTCAAAACATATTTGCACTAGCTTTTTGGTAAAACGCAAAGTCTTAAAAGGGCTCTTAATTTTTTTAAAGAGTGAATATATTCCATTTTCAATTAATCACACGATCAACTAATATAGAGGATTAAGCCTTAAATTACAGGTAAATTATTTAAGGTACAAATTTTTCATTACTCGGCCAATTCAGGGCAGTCTATAAATAATTATTAACTCCTTCTTATTCTTATAAACAAACAGATGGTTCTTAATGATCACTAGCATGAATTTATCAAATTACAGCCTACACACGTGATTCACCAAATTTATGGATGCTACATGTGCATTAGTCAATCCAAACAACATAACATGAACTCATAATATTTATTACAAGTCTCGGATGTAGTGATTGGAATAGATAATCTTTTTCGCGGATGCGAAGTTAATGATAACCATGCCGTGGATCAAATTTTTAAAACATACGCTAGAACCTTGTAAATGATCGAACAAATCTATCATCTTGGGTAATGGATATAGATTTTAATCGTCAATTTACTTAGTTTACGGTAATCAATAAACATAAGGAATGATAACACCATAGCTCTTCATGATGACGAGCTTGGTAGAATAAAAGCTTTCTCCAACAACTAGCTCAGTTGCACGATAATTCTTTTAATTCAGATGGTGTTGTCGTACAGTGTACACGCCACAGGTGCAGCACCAAGAATATAATCAATACCAAATTCATCCTGCCTTAATGGCAAAAGTCTAGGTAATTCACCAGCAAATACCTCCTATAGTTTCAGATAGAAGGAACATCTTTTAATAAATTCATATTAGGTTCTTTCTAGATTATAATATCTATGACTAATTCACAACCATTCACGGTATAATTTCAAGTCTAAATGCAGGATATGGTCATCCATCAAGAATTATTTAGATCACTTTTGATAATCAAAATCTTATTATTTAGGGGAATTCTATTCGAGTTCCCATCAATTAAGACAAGGTCGTCATGTCATAATCAATCAATCCATTCTACTGGCACTATTAACTTTCCAATTTCATTGTCGTCTATAAGATGTGAATTTCTCAAAAGACTAATAATAACTCATAATCCTTCACAAGTTCAAGGATATCTGGAGACATAACTAACCTTAAAAGAGCAAGGTCAACGCATAATCTACGGGAGAGAATTTCAAATCAGATACAGACGAAAACATTTAATGAATATGAATATATCCCATGTTTTCATAATTTGAGTACGCATTCGAAAGCTCCTCGGATCGTTACCCAGGTCATTCAAATGAAATCTAATCAAAAAAATGATAGGAATGTCGATACATCTGATAGGTGTGTAAACACCCATCCTTTTACCACTTAATTCGGGCTAAAACGAGACCAAAACACGTATTTAATATCATTTGTTTGGAATTATGCGTGGTTTTTGTGTTTATTGTGTTTTCAGAGACAACCGGATGAGTATTAAGGAAAACATGGGATTGCACGGGTTTTACTGAAGAAAAAGACTCAAGATAAAGTCTATTGTCCAAGAGATGCAAAAGATTTGAAGTCACTAGGCCTATTCGAAGATTTATCGAAGAAAAGGACCAAAGATGGAAGATTTATATAAGTCGAAGAAACTCAAGTCTATTAAACGAAGAAATTAAAAGACGAGTTGAATTTAATCGACGACAAATCCCAAATCAGAATCGAAAACGGAAACTTTTCTGAAAAGACGAAAAGACAAGAAGAACGGGAGAAAGCCCACTCACCAACCAAAAGACAAGGCTATAAATAGCCCTCCCCTCACACACATCCAAGAGCTAGCTTAGTTTTTTCTTCTTCCCCACTCTTTCTCTCTGTTTTCGTTTCATCACCATCACCACTAGGGTGATTGGTGATTTTAATCTTTGTTTTCCAAATCTTGTTATTTTAATTCTTGTTTGATCTTGTTAAAACATTAATCATTCAATACAAAGTTTTGTTTAATCTTTCCATTTAATCTTGTTCATCTTCATCTTTATCTTCAAGTTCTTAAGTTTTTATTTTTCTTGATTTGATCTTCAAAAGTTGATGGGATTTGTGTTTTTGTTGATGGGATTTGTAGCTTATGGTTAATAGATGCTTTTTGATTGAGTTATTTTAGTCTTTGGTGAAAAACTTAGTGATTTTTGGATTAAAAACGGGTTTCCTTGTTCTTCGTTAACTGTTACTGTATCTGGGTTTCCAGAAGATCCGAATCAAGCATAAGTTCCGAATCAAGCATAAGTTCCGAGTCAAGCATAAGTTCCGAATCAAACACCTTCATTCGGAAAGTTCCGAACCTAGCCTTCATTCGGAAGGTTCCGAACCAAGCCAGTAAGTTCCGCATCAGTGAACAGTGACTTCCGAATCATTAAGTTCCGAATCAAGGACTTCATTCGGAAGTCCAAAACTTCCGAATCAGCAAGTTCCGGATGAGTACAAAGGTTCCGAATCAGAAACTTCCGAATGAGTTCAACAACTTCCGGATGAATGGAAGTTCCGAATGAAGCTTAACTTCCGAATGAACAGTAACTTCCGAATCAGTTATCTTTTGGGTATTTTAAAGTTTTACTGTTTCTTTACTGTTTCCTTGATTTAATTTTAATTTTAATTTTATTTTTAATCTTAATCTCAATTTTAATTCATGTTTTTTTATTAATCATCATCTAATTAATTATCTTTGATTTAGATTTTTATTTCCACTTTTTATTAGATTAGAAAATCAAACCCCTTTTCTTTAGTAACCAAGAACAATCATTCCACTTAAGACCTAGATCAATTCGAGAGGATATCGAGAGTAAAATTGAACCCTTAGCAAAACCGTGTATCAAATGGCGCCGCTGCCGGCTCTTCTCGTTAAGATCAAAAGTTTTTTGTGAGAACTTGGATTTTGGGATCCGTTCCCTGTGAACGTTACTTTATCAAGAAAATTTTCAAAAACAACTAAAAAATATAAAATTTTCAAAAATACAAAAAAAATTAACAAACATAAAAACCAAAAATATTTGTGCTTTGTTTCTCTTTGTTCGTTCTTTTGCAGGTGTATGCGCACTCGATCCACGTCATATCAAGAGCCCGAGCCTCTCGATCACTTAGACATGGCCGGTGTACCACCTCCAAACAATAATAACAACAACAACATGAACAATAACAACAACAATGAGCCCCTTCCGGATAATCGCCCGATGATTGAATTGCTGCAAGCTCATGTCGATGGCAACACGGATCCAATTGTTATACCACCAATTGTCGCCAACAATTTCGAGCTTAAATCAGGCTTTATCCAGATGGTCTCCGCTCAACCGTTCTTGGGACGACCTATTGATGATCCACATGACCATATAAAGAGATTTCTACAACTCACCAACACGGTCAAGTTCAATGGAGTTCCACAAGAAGTTATAAGGTTACAACTTTTTCCCTTTTCTTTAGAGGGACAAGCCCGACATTGGCTTGCTAAGGAACCACCACAGAGTATTCTCTCGTGGACGGATTTGGAAACAAAGTTTATCAACTACTTTTTCCACCCTCTCGTACTACCGCTTTGCGGAATGAGATCATAAATTTTGAACAAAAGTACGATGAGTCATTCAGTGAATCTTGGGATCGCTTTAAAGATCTTTTAAGAAAATGCCCACAACATGGTTTTACCAAAGTACATCAAATCAATACTTTTTACAATGGTTTAAGCATGAGTGACCAAGATTCACTGAACAGTGCTTCGGGGGGTAATCTATTGGCTAAGACTTCCAATGCTGCTTGGGATATCATTGAGAACAAATCTCGTGTGCAAACCAAGAGGGTTAGGACCAATGTTGCTAGTGCTAGCACTAATGAAAGCGACAAGCGACTTGACAAAATCACCACGCTTCTTGAATCGCTTGTCACCCACACCGTCAGCAACAACAACAACAACAACAGCAACAACGCCAAAAACGCACAAGTGAACGCTGTCATCCAACCTTGTGAGATATGCGGTGGTCCTCACTCTTACACAACTTGTACCGCCACCCAAGATTACCCTGCTGAGAATGTGAATGCGGCATATGGCACCTACCAACAACCTGCTTATCAAGCTAGACCTCAAGGTGACCGTAACTTGCTTAGCTATCGATCCAACAACTACCTTTCACCACCTGGTTTTCCTCCAACCAACCCAAACCAACAACAAAACCTTAACCGCCCTCCTCAACAACAACAACAACCTCGACAGCCATACATCCCACCTCACAAGCAGCAACAACCGCCTCAACGTAACAATCAGGTCTACCAACAACCTGCTTACCAACCACCTGCATACAATGCTCCTCCCAACCAAGCCACCACTGCATTACACCAAGAGGTTGCAACCTACATGAGAACCAATGATGTGATAGTGGGAAATCTCCAAGAGGAAGTGCGCAATTTGAAAGCAGACTTGGTCAAGCAAGGAAATGATTTGAGAGCCGATATGAGAAATACGTTGGATAGCCAAACAAATGACCTGAGGAACATGATGGCTAGTTTTTTCCAAGGTAATCAACCCTCTTCTTCGGGTACTCTTCCGAGTAACACCGTTGCGAACCCAAGAGGGGAGATGAAAGCAATCACCACTCGAAGTGGTAAAGGTACCAAGGAACCCGAGCTTCCTCTACCTCCACCGGTGGTTGTGACTAAGGAGAACGAGTCGCCTGCTCCTATTCCTCCTCCTTCTCCTTCCCCAATTTCTCCACCTCTTCTTTCTACCCCTCCTCCACCCGTGCTTGTGAGTGATCCTATTCCCTTAAAGCCTTCCTCTTCTTCCAATATACCTTATCCTTCAAGGTTGAGGAAAGAGAAGCAAAAGAGCAAGGATGATATTCAAGTTTCGAACTTCCTAAAAATGTTCAAAAAACTGAATTTCAATATCTCCTTCGCTGAGGCTCTCGCTCACATGCCCAAGTATGCCAAAATGTTTAAAGATCTTCTGAGCGACAAGGAAAAGCTCCTCGATCTCGCCAACACCCAACTTAATGAGAACTGCTCTGTAGTGCTCTTAAGGAAATTGCCAATCAAGCTTGGTGATCCGGGTCGTTTTCTTATCCCTTGCAATTTCCCGAGAGTAGAGAATTGCATGGCCCTAGCCGATCTAGGTGCCAGTATTAATCTCATGCCTCTAAGTGTTTGGAAGCAATTATCTCTCCCAGAGCTAGTCCCCACCAAAATGACTTTGGAATTAGCTAACCGTACGGTTGCTTATCCAGTGGGGATAGCCGAAGATGTCATCGTAGGAGTCGACAAATTCACCTTCCCTGCCGATTTTGTTGTCGTCGACTACGAGATGGACCCCCGTGTGCCACTCATTGTTGGTCGTCCATTCTTGAGGACCGGTCGCACTCTCATTGATGTTGAAGCCGGTGAGCTTATCATGAGAGTGGGTGACGATAAAGTAGTCTTCAACATGGGTAAGTTGTCTAAACAGCCTTATTCTTACGAGAAAGTTAATTGTATTGACGTTCTTGATGAGGCTTGTGAAGAACACTTCAAGGATGCTTGCAAAAACATTCCTACCTCTCTTCCCAATGTTGAGACCGTTTCCTCTATCGACTCATCACTATCTCTATTTGGAGAAAGTGATTTCCTTTGGAAAGATTTGAAAGCCACCTTGGAAGATGTGAAGCAAGACAATGACGATTCTACTGCCAATTGGGATGACGATCTCAGTTTCATTGCAAACCTCCTCAGAGAAGACAATCCTTCCCCTCCATCTCCCACTGTTATTGCTATCGAAACTCCGACTTCGAATACGCCTCCCGTCGACAATCCTCCGGATTTGGAACTTAAGGAGTTGCCACCCCATCTTGAGTATGTATTCCTCGAAGAAGAGAAGAAGTCGCCAGTCATCATTGCTAAGGATTTGAAGGATGAAGAGAAAGCCCGACTTGTCGCTGTGTTGAAAGATCATAAGAAGGCTATCGCTTGGAAGATTTCCGATATTCGTGGAATTGATCCTCACTTCTGCACACACAAAATACTCATGGAGGACGACTTCAAGCCCACTATTCAAAGCCAACGAAGGGTGAATCCAAAAATCCATGAAGTCATCACAACAGAGGTTCTCAAACTTCTTGATGCGGGTATGATTTACCCTATTTCGGATTCACCATGGGTTAGTCCAATCCATTGTGTGCCCAAGAAGGGCGGAATAACCGTTTTTCCCAATGAACACAACGAGTTGATTCCTACTCGTCTCGTTACTGGGTGGAGAGTTTGTATAGACTACCGCAAACTCAATGATGCCACGAGAAAGGATCATTTCCCTCTACCTTTCATGGACCAAATGCTTGAACGATTAGCCGGTAATGAATAGTACTGCTTTCTTGATGGTTTCTCGGGTTATTTTCAAATACCCATCGATCCCCAAGATCAAGAGAAGACTACATTCACTTGTCCCTATGGCACTTTCGCTTACAAAAGAATGCCTTTTGGCTTATGTAATGCGCCTGGGACTTTCCAAAGGTGCATGTTAGCTATCTTCCATGACATGGTTGAACAAACCATGGAAGTCTTCATGGATGATTTCTCGGTCTTCGGGGATTCCTTCTCCTCTTGCCTTGCCAATTTAGAACGTATGCTAAAGCGGTGCGAAGACACTCGCCTAGTTCTGAATTGGGAAAAATGCCATTTTATGGTAAAAGAAGGCGTCGTGCTTGGACATAAGATCTCGAAAGCCGGTCTTGAAGTTGACCGTGCTAAAATCGATGTTATCGCAAAGTTGCCTCCACCTTTAACCGTGAAGGGTGTGAGAAGTTTTCTGGGTCATGCGGGCTTCTACCGTCGATTCATCAAAGATTTTTCTCAAATCGCTCGCCCGATGACCCATCTCTTGGAAAAAGATACTCCTTTTATCTTCTCCAAAGAGTGTCTTGAAGCCTTCAACTCGCTTAAGGATAAGCTAACTAAGGCACCCGTCTTGGTTACCCCTAATTGGGAGCTCCCCTTTGAGTTGATGTGCGATGCTAGTGATTTTGCTATTGGAGCGGTTCTTGGACAAAGAGTGAACAAACACTTCCAACCGATCCATTACGCTAGCAAGACAATGACTGGGGCACAATTGCATTATACGACAACCGAAAAAGAGCTTTTAGCTGTTGTCTATGCTTTTGAAAAATTCCGTCCCTATCTTGTCCTTTCTACCACTATTGTGTACACCGATCATTCCGCGCTGAAGTACTTGTTGACAAAGCAAGATTCCAAACCAAGACTTCTTCGCTGGGTTTTGCTGCTCCAGGAATTTAAAATCGAAATCCGCGATAAAAAAGGAGTAGAAAACCTAGCCGCGGACCATCTTAGCAGACTTAAGGATCCTTACCAAGGGGATCATCCGACCAAAGAAATCAATGATTCTTTTCCCTTGGAGACCTTAATGTCTATAAACTCGAAGCCGAATGAAACCCCGTGGTTTGCGGACTTTGCAAACTACTTGGCGGGTGGAATTCTCAAGGAAGGGTTAATGTCCCAGCAAAAGAAATAGTTCTTCACCGACATCAAGACTTACTTTTGGGACGACCCTTACCTATTCAAACAATGTGCTGACCTGATTATTCGCCGATGTGTTGATGGACCGGCAGCGTCTGAAATCCTTAATGCTTGCCACAAAGGACCCACCGGTGGTCACTTTGGTCCCAACTACACCGCCAAAAAAGTGTTTGATTCGGGATTTTATTGGCCCTCCATATACCGTGACGCTCACGATATGGTCAAGCGATGTGATGTTTGCCAAAAGCAAGGCAAAATCACACATAAAGACGAGATGCCTCAGAATTTCATTCAAGAGTGTGAAATTTTTGATGTTTGGGGTATCGACTTTATGGGGCCATTCCCTTCTTCTAAAGGAAACAAATACATCCTTGTAGCCGTTGACTACGTCTCCAAATGGGTTGAAGCCAAAGCTTTGCCTACTAATGACGCAAGGGTGGTTTGTAACTTTTTGAAAGCTCTTTTCGCTAGATTCGGTGTGCCTCGCGCCATTATTAGTGATCGTGGGACTCATTTCTGCAATGACCAATTTGCTAGAGTCATGGCTAAGTACGGTGTAAACCATCGTCTTTCCACAGCCTACCACCCACAAACTAATGGCCAGGCTGAAATATCCAACCGAGGACTGAAGCGAATTCTGGAAAGGACCGTGGGAGAGCATCGTGCCTCATGGGCTGATAAACTTGATGATGCTTTGTGGGCTTTCCGTACTGCTTACAAGACCCCGCTCGGCTGTACGCCTTATCGTCTTGTGTACGGGAAAGCGTGCCACCTCCCCATTGAGTTGGAGCACAAGGCTTATTGGGCCTTGAAGTGGGCTAATTTTGATATAAACAAAGCCGGTGACCTACGCAAGATCCAACTCAATGAGCTGAATGAACTCCGTAATGAGGCTTATGAAAATTCTTTAATCTATAAGGAAAGGACTAAGCTCATTCACGACTCCAAGATTAAAAACTGAGAGTTCCATGTTGGAGACAAAGTCTTACTTTTTAACTCTCGGTTGAAAATCTTCTCGGGAAAGCTCAAATCTCGTTGGTCCGGCCCATTCACCATTGCCCAAATTTTTCCATATGGTACTCTCGAGCTCGCTCAACCTGATGGACCAAATTTTAAGGTGAATGGCCAACGAGTGAAGTTGTACTTTGGTGAGGACACCTCTCAGGAGGTGATTCCATCCCTCACCACGTTCCCCATGAACTAATTTTGGGTCGAGTCAGGCTCGTGACTCGGTTATCAAAAACAAGCGCTCCTCGGGAGGCAGCCCGAGTATATATCCTTTTATGTTTTAATCCCCTAAGTGTAGGGGGGACTTCTAGATGTGTTTGTCTTTGTGTGGTGTGATTACAGGGATACGTACACTCTTGGAATTTTTGAAGAACCGTGCTCCCGTGATATCCGAAATCCGGTTCTACCTCTCAACTATCGTGATTCAATTTTCTTCATACTCACATTTGAAATTGATCACTTTAGTCGTCTCTTCCTTAACTTGAGATAACCAACGTGCACAATGTCATAAGTGTGGGGGAAACTTTTCCCACATGCTTAAACATTGAGGACAATGTTTATCTTAAGTGTAGGGGGGACTTCTATCGAAGTTTTAAGTGGACTTTTCCATGAAAATGCCTTCAATTAACCGGAAAATCATATTTTTCAACATTTTTCAAATTTTTTATTAACTTTGGCCATTTAGTTGTAATTTTTAAATTTTTATCGTTGCTTTCATATGTATATATTCAGCAATAAAATCAAAAATATTAATAAAGTGGGTAGCTAGTTTAGAAGTCTTTGACATATTAGGCCCGTTGCGTTTATTTTGACTCAACCCGAATAGACTTATCCAAGTTTATTCTAGCTAGTATCCTTAACCATGTAAACCTTAATTGTTTTATTAGGCTAAGTATCCACGAGTCTCATTACTTGAGATTTTAAATTATGGAGGACGAGAAATGATAGAGTCAATTATAAGTCGGTATTCTTGCACAAGCTCACTTGGTGTAATTATTTGCCTATTCTCCCATCACTTGCTAATAATTTATCTGCAATAAGTAAGGTCGTACGATTTGAAAAGTTACTTAGCTTCTAGCCCAAGATCGTTTAAAAGTTGCTCGGTAATGATAAGAGTTCATAGCCAAGGCATAACTTATGAAGCGGGGCGCGAAGATTGGCGAGTCCGAAAAGGCCCTAACAAGGCATGAGGATTCAATTTTATTGCTGAAGATCCAAAGTGATGTGAAAAGAATTATTCCTAAAATCAATATGAAGGATCAAGACTCACGACGAAAAGCAATCAACTCCCATAAAGATCATGGAGAAGTCTATCCGAAAAGACCCTAACAAGGTATGAGGATAAATAGATCCAAGTCCGAAAAGGAGGCGGATCGTTGTATCTCAAAATCCCAATTAGAGATTGAAGAAATAATCATGAAGTCGTGGTCAACAAAGTTGGAGTACCCCTCAAAAGTCTCCAAGTGAAGAAACTCTATTACGATGAGAAGACCATTATCTCAAGAACGTCTCTCGAAGATATGAAGTATGAAGTACATGCCAAATATCGGCCCGAGAAAGGTCTCAAATCGTGAACCAAGTTATGCCAAGATATGAACTTTTTGATATCCCGAGAAGCAGTTTTAAGAGATTTTGTCCTTTAGCTAACTATTGATCAAATCGTCCTACTTTGCTTTCAGCCCTAATAAACTATCGAAATAAGTCCAAAAATGCATCTTCATGATCATTCTAAGACAAAAATAAAATATAAGAGATACACCTAGGAATAAGGGAGTTTAAGCATTTAATTAAGCCATGTGTGTAAGTGTTTGAATTGCTAACTTATAATAACAATGATCTCGTTTTTAAGGTTAGTTTGGGGAACGTGAAACTTGAGGGTGATAAATCTTCACAGCACCAAAGCCCTAATGTAAGTCATCGATTTCTTTGCAAGTTATTTCCATGTAGCTATTTTCAAAGAGAAAATGGTTTTCTATTCCTTTGTTACCTTTGAAGTTTTATTTCTTTAATTTTTGTTTAGTAGAATTTAAATAAGGCCAAGGTTGATTAATTATGAGAAAAATGTAAAATTGCTTTATCACTAAGCATTGCATGAGGGCATGGCAATGGTCAAGGGTAGGGGATTTGATAGGTGTGTAAACACCCATCCTTTTACCACTTAATTCGGGCTAAAACGAGACCAAAACACGTATTTAATATCATTTGTTTGGAATTATGCGTGGTTTTTGTGTTTATTGTGTTTTCAGAGACAACCAGATGAGTATTGAAGAAAACATGGGATTGCACGGGTTTTACTGAAGAAAAAGACTCAAGATAAAGTCTATTGTCCAAGAGATGCAAAAGATTTGAAGTCACTGGGCCTATTCGAAGATTTATCGAAGAAAAGGACCAAAGATGGAAGATTTATATAAGTCGAAGAAACTCAAGTCTATTAAACGAAGAAATTAAAAGACGAGTTGAATTTAATCGACGACAAATCCCAAATCAGAATCGAAAACGGAAACTTTTCTGAAAAGACGAAAACACAAGAAGAACGGGAGAAAGCCCACTCACCAACCAAAAGACAAGGCTATAAATAGCCCTCCCCTCACACACATCCAGGAGCTAGCTTAGTTTTTTCTTCTTCCCCACTCTTTCTCTCTGTTTTCGTTTCATCACCATCACCACTAGGGTGATTGGTGATTTTAATCTTTGTTTTCCAAATCTTGTTATTTTAATTCTTGTTTGATCTTGTTAAAACATTAATCATTCAATACAAAGTTTTGTTTAATCTTTCCATTTAATCTTGTTCATCTTCATCTTTATCTTCAAGTTCTTAAGTTTTTATTTTTCTTGATTTGATCTTCAAAAGTTGATAGGATTTGTGTTTTTGTTGATGGGATTTGTAGCTTATGGTTAATAGATGCTTTTTGATTGAGTTATTTTAGTCTTTGGTGAAAAACTTAGTGATTTTTGGATTAAAAACGGGTTTCCTTGTTCTTCGTTAACTGTTACTGTATCTGGGTTTCCAGAAGTTCCGAATCAAGCATAAGTTCCGAATCAAGCATAAGTTCCGAGTCAAGCATAAGTTCCGAATCAAACACCTTCATTCGGAAAGTTCTGAACCTAGCCTTCATTCGGAAGGTTCCGAACCAAGCCAGTAAGTTCCGCATCAGTGAACAGTGACTTCCGAATCATTAAGTTCCGAATCAAGGACTTCATTCGGAAGTCCAAAACTTCCGAATCAGCAAGTTCCGGATGAGTACAAATGTTCCGAATCAGAAACTTCCGAATGAGTTCAAAAACTTCCGGATGAATGGAAGTTCCAAATGAAGCTTAACTTCTGAATGAACAGTAACTTCCGAATCAGTTATCTTTTGGGTATTTTAAAGTTTTACTGTTTCTTTACTGTTTCCTTGATTTAATTCTAATTTTAATTTTATTTTTAATCTTAATCTCAATTTTAATTCAAGTTTTTTTATTAATCATCATCTAATTAATTATCTTTGATTTAGATTTTTATTTCCACTTTTTATTAGATTAGAAAATCAAACTCCTTTTCTTTAGTAACCAAGAACAATCATTCCACTTAAGACCTAGATCAATTCGAGAGGATATCGAGAGTAAAATTGAACCCTTAGCAAAACCGTGTATCAACATCCAATCGGGTATCAACACTCGGTAATAAGATACTTTTCCAAAGAATCTCACCACGGGAGAATTGGACAAGAAAGGAATATCAATTTTCAAATAAGACAAATGTTGGGTCAAAATTATGAGTTGATGCGTCAAAAACAACAAAATAAGAAGACAAGGACTACTTTTGCCAAAGTTACATACAACAAGCCGTTGGAGTCTTTTTATTACTTTAGCTTTCTTTGTAAGCTATGTTTTCTAGTATATAAAGAAAACATAGGACGTAGGTTTTATATATCATTCATTCACAATGTAAACCTAAAGTGTGTGTCGCACTAGACGTGGGATTCAATGTATACACGTCTAGTGGTTGTTTGTTATTAATATAATAAGCAACCCAATTGTTTTAATTCGTGTTCTTTGTGCCTAAACACCTTGTTCATGATCATTGTTCTTTTCCGCTATGTTATCATATGAACGATGATCAACCTAGATATAATGGTTCTTAACCATTGAGTCTAACGATCAATAGGGAACCACAATTGGTATCAGAGCCTAAGGCTCGTGATATCTAGGTCCGACGAGGTGTTCGTGTATGGTGAAGAAGAAAAATTCGTATGGAGTTTTTCTGGACGTTTTTGTGTGCGCAGCAGTATTCAGAAGGTCATAACTTTTGATTGAACCGTTGGATCGTCACGAAATTTTAGATGTGTGTTCTACATACATAGATCTAAACATCCACCGGAGGGATTGTCGAGTTTTATCCCCAAGCAAAAGTTATTAAGCGTCGAAGTTGGCTGATGGAAGATTTTTAGTTTTCTGCTTTCACATGAAATCATGAACTAGGGTTTCTTCAAACCCTAGATCTACATAAAAAGCAGAATTTTGTGAGATTGGTGGCTGTTAATTCAGGATCTATGGTTAATCTACAGACCCTAATTAGGGTTTCGATGCATACAGTTATGAACCCTAGATCTGATCACGAGTTCTTTGAAGGCAAGAAGATCTTGAACGACTGGTGATGGCTGCTGAGATACATGTGGTGCAATAAGGAGGCCACGTTCTTAGTTATATATACTGGTCCTAACATATATACTTCTCGCTGTCTATTGTCCTAGTTTCTGGAACAGTAACGTGAGATGTATAATATTGTTTTGTGTTCACACAGTTCAAACATTTTCATTGGTGGAGATATTGGCATTCACACGAAGCAAGGATTTTCATTGGTTAAGAAGTTGTGTGTTCACACGATCTCTTCATAGTTGCATTCACACGGCCAAACCCTAATTTGTTATTTAAAGTTTAATCGTCTACATGCTACTCCATGGTAACATTAGGTTAGGCCGCTTGATTCTGATTGGTTCTTAACCATGTGTTCACACGGTTAGAAGGTTCTCATTGGTCAAAGGGTTTGTATTCACACGGTTTGGATATTCAAGTTTGCATTCATACAGATATATTTTGTTGTTCACACGATTGGAAGCTTTTGATTGGTTTACATCTACTGTGTTCACACGAAGAATGCAAAAGCTATGGAATACGCCACTTTTGGATGCGAGATGACGTCAGCAAGTGTATAAACGCTGACAGATTCAAAAGAAGACGCTGACAGAAAGTAAGTTCAACGCTGACAGCGTATATTTTTGACGCTGACAAGAGTAATGTTGGCACTGACGGGAAGAAGTTTGACGCTGACAAAGGAATAAGTCAACGCTGACAGTTGACAGTGTTGTCCGATATATGATATTCCAAGCACTGATAGGTATTGTCCGATATCGGACAATACATTTGGTAAAAATATTGGACAGAGAAGGATGTTGGACGACACACTGATTGCTGCTGTTTGAGAAAATGGGTACGTTTTAAGCACACAAAAAGGAGGAAAATACACACAAAGGTACATGGAATCTCTGTTTTGATTTAGAATATCAAGTTGATATTTATGGCTCGGATATTTTGAAAGGGATTAATGGTTTTAATGCGAGTTAGCAACAATTCGTGAGGTAATTTATTGGATTTGATTATGTAATCGGGGTAGCCTTGTAAAAGAGTTATCCGTCTTAATGCTTTTACATATGATATGAAGATTAAGATTCTTCATGAAGAAATGTTAGCTTAAGGGGAAGAATTCTTATGGTAAGTTTTGATGATTGAAGAAGATTTTCGCGAGTTTGTGTTCTATCATATCTTCAAACTTTCAGCGGGTTTGAAGATAACTTGTTCATGCTTATATAATTGGTGACAACGGACTTGATAAAAAGATAGCAAAGGTATGGGATTTTTCTTAAAGATGCTCTATGCTCATATTTGCTAGAGAACTCTTTTTGTCAAGAGACTACTCATTATAGCCGTGAGTTTTTAAGTCTGCTCATTATAGCCGTGAGTTTTGGAGTCGCATGGATACAACAAGACATGGAACATAAGATTGGGTTATTTTACTTCTACATCAAGAATACTTTATTTATTTTTCTTCAAGATCATTACATAGAGCTACTTTTGGAGAATCTTCAAGATTGCATACTTTCACATATTCCCTATTGATGTGTCAAAAAGGGGAAGAATATGTGCTATACTTAAGGTGAAGCTTCTTGGAGATCATGTACTACATACAAAGGATTCACGCTTAAGAGGAATGTTTTGACATCATCAACTAGGGGAAGATTGTTGGGTCAAAATTATGAGTTGATGCGTCAAAAACAACAAAATAAGAAGACAAGGACTACTTTTGCCAAAGTTACATACAACAAGCCGTTGGAGTCTTTTTATTACTTTAGCTTTCTTTGTAAGCTATGTTTTCTAGTATATAAAGAAAACATAGGACGTAGGTTTTATATATCATTCATTCACAATGTAAACCTAAAGTGTGTGTCGCACTAGACGTGGGATTCAATGTATACACGTCTAGTGGTTGTTTGTTATTAATATAATAAGCACAACAAAATAAGAAGACAAGGACTACTTTTGCCAAAGTTACATACAACAAGTCGTTGGAGTCTTTTTATTACTTTAGCTTTCTTTGTAAGCTATGTTTTCTAGTATATAAAGAAAACATAGGACGTAGGTTTTATATATCATTCATTCACAATGTAAACCTAAAGTGTGTGTCGCACTAGACGTGGGATTCAATGTATACACGTCTAGTGGTTGTTTGTTATTAATATAATAAGCAACCCAATTGTTTTAATTCGTGTTCTTTGTGCCTAAACACCTTGTTCATGATCATTGTTCTTTTCCGCTATGTTATCATATGAACGATGATCAACCTAGATATAATAGTTCTTAACCATTGAGTCTAACGATCAATAGGGAACCACAACAAATTCCACAGATGAGTAAATTCGACTCAGAAGAATAAATAGTACGGGCACATATGTAGGTGTCCCTATCAATATGTACCTATTTTTCACTTCTTCCAGATCTCATAAAATTTAATCTTTCACGATTTTCAAGAAAATTTAGTGTTTATTAATAATTTCATGGTGACTACTAATCAGCCTTGCATGGTCACTTCCAAATTATATGTAGGCGCGCAACTATATACAATTTCAAGATTAACGATGCAATACTCCGTTCGTCAAAATTTTATCATCATGTTTGTAATAAAAACATTTTAATGCTTAATTCTTAAATAAGAATCAAAAATAAATTTACAAAGATTTTCTTTGTTATGAAAACAATTAAGTTTTCCAAGGTGTTTCATAAGTAACTTCATTTCGATAACGATTATCTATAAATATCACTTTAAATAATCCTTATGGTGATGAAAATTCAATTTTTCTCAAGGGATACTATTGTATCTTATAAAACAATGAGTAATCTGCAAAAGAGTGATGAAGAGTTGTTCACCAAGAACTAACTACAATATGATAGGAAATTAGCTTAGCCAAATAATCATGAGGTTCATGACCTCGATGGCACTCAAAAAGAATAATCCACAACGTAACTCAAATCGAGATGAGTACTTGTTCAATGGTTGCATCACTAATGCAAACATTAGGATGAATCAATAAAAGATAGATAACATCGATACATGTAGAATTTAGAAATCAAAGGTAGTCTTTTCATTAATCACAAACAAGTCAAAATTGTACCGTAACACATTACGTGTCACTATGTCATACAATTCCAAGAACTCATCCTACCAACTGATGTCTCAGTTAAGTTAGGGATTATTTTTAAAATATACCACAATGAATACTGATCTACAAGAGTCATTTGGTGTTCCACATGTCCCGAAAGATCCATCGGTCCCAATTTCAGAAGAGGATTTCTTCAATTTATTTCTTGGACACTGAGCATCCTCGTTAGTGGACAATGGCCTAGGAACAACCCTTAACACGAACCAACAATCATTTAAAACCTTTCAATTCAATCACATAACTTAACGACTTCCTCTTATCAATCTCATATTCCATACGGGTTAAATTTTACTTTATTCAAGTTTCAGCCAAATCATACTCAACGCGATATCCTACTTCATTCTTCAATACTTTCAATCTTTATTCTTAGACCTTAATAGGGCAATAAAAGTTCGATGTGAACAACACTTAATTTCCAATCCTATAGCTCCTACAACAATAGTTATCAAATGAGTCACTAGTCTAAAATGAATCGATCATTCAATTAGACTTCTCGGAAAGGTAGTAGTGGCATGAGGCTTTTGGGTAATGGTTCCAATGACAGCCTCAAGTGCAACATTCACCCTTTCGATTTTAATTAAAGAATTGGATGACAACGAATCAGATGACATCTTTCTAGGTGGTAACGTTTTGTCAAACTCCACTATATAAGGAAAGATCGTCATGACATCGATATCAGATATAATCTCCCCAATTCTTCTTTAATATCACAATCAACTAATATCAACATTTCTACGAATATTAACCATTTTATGGGGATCATAAATATCCGCAACTTGGTTTAGATCAAGAATAGCTAGAATTCCTAGGGGAATAGCTTCGGTTAATTTACTAGGGGATTTAGGGTTCCTTGTGACAATCTACGTCGTATAAATACCTCGTATAAATATTAAAATAATCATCAAACAATCATGTAATCAAATTACATCATATATAAATATATTAAAATAACACTTCTCAGTCTGGCCTTGTCGGTAACTCGGGAATTCTTCGGCACCGTTATAGTCAAAAGATTTTTAGACATTTTTAGAAAAATGTTTATAGTTAAAAGATTTTGAAATGTTTTATTCAAAACCTTAGTTTTAAAAATCTTTCGTTCTCTATAACGAGAGCTCTGGTACCAAACTGTAACACCTCCAAATTTACACAATTCAATACAGCGGAAGACTCGTTGGTGTTATGGGATAGCACATTACTCACATCATAGACAACGCTTAAGAATCGCGTCATTTAGTAATAAAGCATTTCCATTCATAAATATCAAATTTACATAGGTCCCAAGTCATTGTATTTCATACAAGTTTTACAAAGAATTTGAATGGAAATTATTATTTAAGTGCGGGCCATCAATTCTTGTTGTCTTGCGGAGAATTACCTTCAAGTACCTGAGATAAAACATGTTAAAAGAAAAGGTCAGCGATAACGCCGAGTGAATTCATAGAGTTTAATAATTTCCATCAATATAACATCGGTATAAAATTATTACCAAAAATTATTTTGTACAAATCATTGTAATAGGCCATAAAATAGCCAAAGTCATTTTATACAAATCCTTATCAAAATCATATTATAGGCTTTCGACTTCAAAATCATTATACGAATCATTGTCGTTAAAACATTATACAATACGTTTTATAACGTTGTATAAAGTTAAATAAAAACCGTTATATGTATATGGTTATGTAAAACCAAGACACCAACATAAAATCAATAATAAGACCCCGTATTGCTAGTCAGGCAATATATCGTAATTCAATGCATAAAGCAATATTTCGTTAATTGGATTATTACAAGCTGCATGACATTGTTACCTTACTAAACCAAACAACGGGTAGCTAGCCCGAAACTCATTTGCCCATCTAAATTAGCGTGTCTTCACAATAATCACGCTTGTGTAAATCTTCTCATACATAAATTCGCTTACCAATCAATGTGGCACGACGGGAATCAACCGTCAAGGCGCGAACTGGGGTGATCGTCCCCAAATAGTACTATTATATGCATAAGCGTCTACCAAATCCCGGTAGTTCACAATTCATGCTAATGGGACTTTTATTGACATAACCTAACTTTAATAATCCATTTCATTTCATCTATCGGGTCATTTAATCATTCATCGGGTCATACTATCATTCGGGTCCAAATCAATAAACAGACAATCGGGACAACTAGTGTCCTATTTTATAAAAACTAACATGTTATTTCCCTCGCGGGTTTATAAAACATTTCATAAAAACATTTTAAAGGGTGCGAGGCTATGAACTCACATTGATGTGGGAAGGCGGTTATCGGCGATTTGGATGTACGGTACGTGCTTCAATCACGAAAACCTAGACAAATAATACTCGTCTTAGAATCTTGTCCAATGACTTTATCAAAATAATAATTATGTATACATATGATGATTTTATATATATGATGATGATCAAGTGGGTTTAGACATCTTTACTCATTCATTATAGTGTTTATGTGTTGGTAATTTTCAAGACTAGTTACACTAGTTCAACTTGTTTACATTTTAAAGCCCAATGGGCCTATTACAAGCCCAATACTATTCATTATCCCAATTATACTTTTATTATCATTATTATACTTTATATGTTGGGCCCAAATGGGTTAAGCCCAATAAATAAGTTTATAAGTGTTTTACCAAATTAGTCGGGTTTATTGTCCATGAAGGCTACTTGGGACCGTTAATGTCTATATGTTGTAAAGCTCGGGTTTTATCGATTTTTACTTGTTATATATGTTTATATATCAGTATGTGAGTTTATAAAAGTTTACATTAGACGGGTCCAACCGTCTAATTTTTATTTAAAAAAAACGTTAATCTTTCGGTTTTAGCCGAAAAGACGTAAAACTTAGTATATAGTTTTTATAACTTATAAAACTTACCAAACTACCATTTTTATATAATGTCCATTTATTTATCCTTATGCATTTTTATATAAATAAAATATATAAGTTAGTGGGTTTTAATTCACATTTTATACTATATTAGTTTGAGTGCTTATATAATAATATTAAACATTAATTTCACAAAATCAGTCCTAAAAATCTAGTTTACTAAAATGATCATATCTAGAGTTCTACATTGAGATAGAACCCCAAATGTTTATCACAGAAACTAAATGATATGTGCTTCATTTTATTCCTCTATAGCTACTGATGAATCAATCTTTAAGTATTTTATAAAATTCGTCCAAAACAGTGTACTCAGATTTGCACTCTAAACTTATTTTGATCATATCTCACTCATTTTTATGATTCCATTGCATGACCAACTCTCACATGTGTAAAAGTCTCAATACTCACTGTATATCAAATCATCTATACCATTTTATCAGTTCATCATATGGTTATTTACTGTTTTTATAGAGCCTACTAAATTAAGCATGATTAACCATTTTTACATATAGTTTTTCATCTTTTTACCCATGTTTATCAACACCAAATCCCCACACAATACTTTTATCATCATATATTCATCATATACATATACAATAGGAAAGAAAATACATGATTACATAATCAAAATAAAAAGAAGGATGGGAAGAATGATCCTTATACCACCATAGTGATGAAAATGTGAGGTTGATGAACAAGGCTTGGATTTTGATGGCAAAACTTGTGATATACCATTATCAACTTCAAGATCACCTATCTTCATGAATCATCTTGTGGAAAATCAGCCCTTGACTCCTTTGAAAACTTCTTTCTAGATGTTAAAATCACCACCAATCTATAGAGCTTTAAAAGGGCTTCATCATATGTGTGAATAACACATGATTTCATGGTTAAAATTGATCAAATGAGGGTGTTTATTGATGAATATGGGAGGAATTTTGGGGAGGAAAGAGAGAAAGTTGTGGTGGTTTGCATGGATGGAAATGGAGAAATGGTTTAGTGAAGTGGTTTTGTGGTTTGGTGGTATGTGTAGCTTACTTGTTAAGCTTTAGCTAACAAGTGTTAGCTTGTTAGCTACAAGTTTGACACATCTTATGATGTGGTGTCTTTGTAACCTTCCCATATAGTGGGGTGGGACAAGTGTATACTTGTCTCAACCCACTAATTTACGGGTATTCCTCGATTCTAGTTTCCTCGATTTGCGTGCCCTCAGGTCGTTTTACGAAAAATGTTTTTATAAATTATGAATCAACGACACAAAACGAATCTAATAAAAATTGTCTCATCAAAAACGGAGTTCAAAAACGTAAATACGTAAACCTAGGGTTTCCGGTTTAGTGGTAAAGGACGTTAAATTGAAATCGTAAGTCCTAATCTCTTCTCGTAAATTTGTGAGTTTATGAACCAACACAAATTTAAAATTCCAAAATAATATTCACGGATAAATTTATTTCCTGAAATGTCGGACTGTCACCAAAATGGTGTATGTAAACGTAAGCACGTAACGTACAATCCTCCGGTTTTGACGTAGTCGATGGTACTTCAAGACGTAAATCCAAATTTCTTCCCAAAGATAAGTGAGTTCATATTATAACATTAAAATAATGTTTTTAAATAAATATTGAGAATAAAATATCAACCATAAATTGACGGATTGTCACAAAACAAAACTTCCATTACAAAGGGATTTCAGTTTTGGCTTATTAAATCACAAGTGAACACAACAAAGAAGACAAGGGGTATAATTTGTTAAACATTGAAAGATACCTAGACCTATCCTGGTCTGCCACGTGCCCCACTATCTCTTTTCAACCAATCACCACTCACCATTCCACCATGTCACTAATCCACTCACCAAGTTTAACTAATTATATTAATAAGGATGTGCTTGGTTGATGGTTATATATACTAAGGAATGGGTAAGATAATTAAAAGTGATGGTTGGTTAGAGGTAATGCGATCACCCATTACCCTATAGTGGGTAATCCACCATTCCTCAAAACCCCACTTTTAACATACCTGTCATTTGTTTTAACTTAACCGTCATATTTTTTTCATATCTTTCAAAATTCGTTCATTTTTACAATTGGTTTTCGAAATGTTTAGATTCCTTCATTCTCACAATTGGTTTTCAAAATATTTTTTCAAGCTATATTCTGATAATTTGGTTGTATTAGTAGTTTATACAGTACATTTTTCAAAAACTGGAGTTTGTCATTGATTTCATTTCTATCTTTGAATGTATTTTTGTATCGATAATTGTTATAAAAAATTTGTTGTTCCATATCATTTTTGTTTTTGTTTAGTGCTAGTTAGAAGTGTACGCTTCATCATTTAATCTTTGTGTCATCAATCTTTGTTAAAAGATATATACATAATAGAAATCTCGTAATAAGCAGAAACTATTGTTACACCTAGACATTTCAACCAAGCTACAACATAGGCAATAGGATAATCATTGCATTCCTTTATATTAACATTATCTTTGCCTTTCCCATTCCTTCATTTTAACCAAGCGCCCCCTTAGTTACTTAATTCGTGCCATAACACATATTCAAACACTAAGCCAGATCAAATCTTGTGTTCATCATGTTCATAACAAAATTGGGGATTTACTAATCACTTGCAATTAAGACTTAATCCTTTACAGATTTATGATTAAGGTCATCCTTAACATAACCCAACTCATAAACCACATGTCACCCCACCCAAATAGTCACATGTATACTCCCCTGCTACTTTTGGGACGAAGACAAAAATGTAGTCAGGGAATCAACGTCCCACACTTCAGCCTACAACCTAAGCACACATTGGATACATGAGATCACATAACAACAAGAATTGTCACATGCATCAAGCTCCAAGTCAAATTCAGTCAACAAAATTTCAAACCTTCAAGGGCAATTCAGGGACTTCACCAACTAGGGTTTATAGTTTTTATTCAGCATTGTAGGACATGTATGGCACCATATAAAGCCCCTAGCTCACAACATTTCAGTTTGCTCTTGGTTTTTCATTTGGTCAAAGTTCTATAAATCCTATGTTCAAGTTAATGAAATAGTGTTTGAAGCTTGTGACGAATTCCAAGTGCCATCTTTATTATCTTGTTATTTTTGTTCTATGTTTGTGATTTGGAAGTTTCAAAGTTTGGTTTAAAGGTTTATGCAGGTGTTTAAAAAATTTTCCAAAAATCTGATTTTTTCTAAGCTTTTAGTTTAAACACTTGAACTTTTGGATCATAAGTTGATCATAACACCCTGATAAGACACTTATCAAGGTATAGCGAAGCTTGTGGTTTGGGAGGATTCAAAGAGTGGGGAAAAAGCTTGGATCAAATCTTGTTCATTTTCCATTTTTTCATATAATCTGTTTGTTTCTAACCTTGTTGTTCTTAGCAGCTTGTTGGAAGCTTGTGCCTTGTTTAGCTAGGCACATAAGCTATAAATTCATGAGTGTGGATGTGCATTCATGAGGTTTGTCCTCTTTTCTTGAAAAATCTATCAAGAAAGTGGTTTTAAGTGATTTGGATAACTAGTATTGTATGTGGTGTTCTTGTGGCTTAAATCTTATTCTAACTGCATGATAATGTTGTTATGATGTTAGCTTAGGCTTGGTATAACCTGAAAACATTTTTACTTTGCATAATCTTTATTTTCAAAAGTGAAAAGGGTGTTTGGGTCTACTAATTTATTTTCTAAATGCTGGATTGAGTAGTTGTGTAAGGGTGTTTTGTGTTTTTATCTGATATTCAAGTGTATGTGTGTGCTGATATTTGCAAGTTTAGTGCTTTTAAACTTCAAATCTAAACCTGTGCTATAACTTGCTTGTTTTTGCCTGTTTTGATCTAAAAACTTGGGAACACTTAGAGTGTATGCTTATTTATGGTTAAAAAGTGCTTAAACATAGTTTGTGTAACTTGTGAATTAGATTTGTGGCTTTGAGATTGGATCTGTGGTCAAGTAGTTCAACAAACCTAGTTCTTGTGTTCATCTTTGTTCATCAGTAACTTGCATATACTTGAATCCAGCTTAAATCTTGAAACTAGTGCATGATATGAGTTTATTTGTGTGTAATTAAGTCTGCTATTGCTATTGTGTGCTTTTTGTGGAGTTTGGTTAGCTTATACTAGCTTAAAACTAGCTAATAACCACGAGAACTACTTATTCCAAGTCTAGATCATATCTGAGCACATTTTGAATTAACTGTACTAATTGGCTTGGTGATTTTGTGATTTTTTGCTTGTTATTGTCTCCTTATAACTCACTGGTTATAAGGGTGGTTTTTTGTATATTGAATCCAACAAAAGTTCACAAAAAACTAAAAGTCAAGAAAGTCAAGCAATGGGAACCCTTTCCCATTGCTGCTAGCCACTACTAGTGTTAATTTGTGTTCAGCTTATCAATAAGCTATAATAGCTTATTTTATTGTGCAACAACTTTGTTTTGGTAATCAATCTTCCTTATTTGACCCATTTGACTAATCTGTAGCATTTGAGCCTTTTACTTTTAGGTTCGACTAGAAAACAAATTGACTTTTCTTTTTCAAAACAGCTTATTGCTTATTCCAGCTTATTTAGTGTGCTTATTTGAAATCTTTTTTATTATTTGGCTTAATTAAGTCATTACAAAGCTTTTACAACTTGAATCAGCCTTTGAAGTGGTCTAGAACTTGAAAACAACTATTTTGTCGTTTTGTGTAGAGAGCTTTTGCTTATTTCAGGCTTATTTCTTGGGCTTATTCAAAAGTTCTTTTTACAAACAGCTTTATAAGGTCAAGAGAAGGATGTGTGTCAAGTTTCAGCTTATGGCATTAGCTTATGGCTTAATGGGCCTAAAAGCTGGTTTGCTTGTTGCAGCAACGGTGGTTGTTTACTGTAGCAAAGTTGTTTGGTTACTGCAGCAAAGGCATTTAGTTGCTGCATCAAAGACGTTTGGTTGTTTCACTAAAGGTGGTTGGTACTATAGCAAAAGCGTTTGATTACTGCAGCAATGGTGTTAGATTACTGCAGCAATGGTGGTTAGTACTGCAACAAAGGTGGTTGGTACTTGTATGTAGTTAATGTATTTAATTGATGCAATAGGTACTTGTATGTAGCATATGAGTTTAGATTAGTTTAAGACAGTGTGTTTTATTTGTCAAAACATTGTGTAGGTTTATGTTTGTATGCTTTATGCAGTTACTGTAATGAAACGATGTAGTAGCTACATCAGTTTAGGGCATTATAGTAAAATAGAAGTTCACATTAACAAATGTATGCCTTGCTTTACTTTCAGTGTAGAGATAATATTAACAATTAAAGTATACCTCAAATGGGGGCATTCCATAGATTGTGTGATTTCGATGCAATTTGTTTTATGAATTAATGCAATATGTACTTGTCTCTAGGTATGAGTTTAGTATAATTGACTTGTAAAACTTCTTTGTTTTCGAAAAGTATGTTGGTGTGTTTGTATCTTTTTATTTAGATGATATCATAAAGTGATGTAGTAGGAAGCCTTGAAAAAAATCAAGATGTTCTATTCCACATTCAAGCGGAGCATGAACCCTTGCAAAAAATAGCTATAAGGTTTGCAAAGTGTAAGTGCTTCTTATAATCAATTTTTAACTAGTATCCATTATGAGGGAAAGCTTTTAAGTGGAAAGGTGTTTGATAGTATCTATAATTGTGGCCAGCCTCTCACTTTCCGTATGGGACTGGTGAGGTAATTCATAAAGTGAGTCTTAAGGAGACCGTGCGACCACTGTGACGATAAGGCTAGATATGTTGCACAATGTATACATTTTCTTTTTTATTTGTAAACGTTTTGTACAAGGGTATTCAAAGCTTTTAACAATTATATTTATGATTACTAAATATCAGGAGCATATAAACTTGATGGAGAGAGTTAAGGCCTTGAAAAAAGAACTTGAATTTGAGAAGTTGAGAAGCTGAAGTACAAGACATAGAAAGTTTAGCGATACTGGTTTTTGCCTTTTGTTACAGATGATGAGAACTTTCTTTGGTTTTACTACTGATTTTGGAATTTTTAGCCATCATTAAAGTGTTGTTTTGAAGATTTAAAATTCTGAAACAAGTTCACAACTGGAATTTTTCTGGTACTAAATAGGTGTATGTTGTAGTTTTATATGAGGTTTTCTTTCATACAAAAGAAACGGTAATAACTATCTTGTTTTATTATACTTCTTTTGCAATTTTTGCAAATATACCAAATAAAGGTTATTTGCATTCGCTAGGAAGCCGCTGAACTGCTACCTACAAGTAAAATGGGATCAAAATTTCGTCGCGAAATTTCTTGTGTGGTTTTCTGTAGCATAGGATGTTTGGTTGTTGCAGCAATGGTGTTTGGTTGCTACAACAATGGTGTTTGATTGCTGCATCTAGGGTGTCCAGGTTGCAGCATCAAGGGTGTTTGGTTGATGCAGCGAGGGATGTTCGGTTGCTGCAGTGAAGGATGTTTGGTTGGCTACAGCAAGGTGTTTGGTTTCCACAAAAGAGTCTTTTAGTACTGAGTTTGGTATTTTAAGTCTGTAAAGTTGCAGCTACAAAACAAAACTTAATAGCAAGGGTGTTTGGTTGCCACCAGTCATTTGTTACTGAGTTTGGTATTTTTGGTTTGTAAAGTTGCAGCCACAAAAAAAGCTGGATACTTTATGATATAATTGAGATTATATTATGTTTATTTTTCACACATGTTGTGCAATTTGTTAAGTCTAGAATCTGTTAAGGCTAATAGGAAACTATGAGTTCTAGGAACTATATGTTACGCAACCCATTTGACGCTTAGTCGTAACTCGTAAACATAAATTTTAAACTATCAAACTTCATGTAATCAAATAAATAATAAACAAAGTAAAAAATATTATTACCAATCGAGTATAGAATTTTTCAAACCCCAACCACAAGATAATTAAATTAGACAATTAATTGATCTTTAATTATTTTCGAATTTTTGGATTCTTACATAATCGACTTTTTTTAAAATCCACCAGGGTCAAATTACATGTTGCAACTTTGATATAGAACCTATAATAAATCATGCTAATCTACATATAAAAAATAGTACACTGCACAACTTTCCAAACACTCAAATTTTTATTTTTATTTTCCATTTGATCTCGACTCATCCACTTCATTGGTTGCTCGGGTTTTAACTCGCTAATGAAGGACAAAGAAATAGAAACACTAAGCCGCTACTAAAAGCTTCTAGAATGCTTCCCTTAATACCCACTACCATATAAAGTTGAACAAATTTATACACTCCTAAATGATGCAGTTCTAATTTCTCAATTGACAACTCAAGCTTTTCTCATTTTACGTATCTTAAAAACAACTTTCCACAAAGGCTGACTTTGACCAGTTGTAGTTATCAAGTCGAAGAATGGAAAGTTTCTCGTGTCTTGGAAGGCATTTTGCAAATAAGCTCATCACTTGAGTAATTATAACATCACAAATTTATAATGCAAAGTCTATATGAGCAAGTTACATTTGCTGATAAAATAAAGAGACATTAGTAACAAGTTATATAACTTTTTCATGGTATAAATGTGCTTCCTATAGACGAGGCTTGTATCTGATGTAGAGTCAGACATCATAATGATTTACAGATCTATCCTTGAGGTTATATGCATCTTAAGTATGGTATTATATTCTCATTTTCGAAAAAAAAACATGTGAAAAGAATGAGTAAGACATGAAAAAGATTCAACTTCGGACATGTACCTCCCAACTGCCAATGAGAGCACTATTAGCTGAATTATATTTGGTCCATGCATAAGTTATTGTTATCGGGCTTAGCCCATGTTAGTTATCTTATTATGCAAGACTTTGATGTATTTATATTGAATAATGAATAATAGTCAAGCATTGGGTTTTACAAATTCTAATATGGTAATCAGAGCCTAAACCCTAATCACCCACCAAAACAAACGCCAAAATCCTGTAATAAATTGCTGTTTTTTTAGTCGCTTGCTACTGCTATTGTTTTCTTCTTCTTGTATTAATTCCCCAACAAATATCTTCAACCTTAATTCAAAAAGTTGTATTCAACCAATCAGATGCTCTCCCACACATGCATATTAAAAGCTTCATTATAGTTTGCTAAAGGATTGATATTTTTCCTGGTTGTTGTTGCTGCTTCAATTATTTATTCACAACGCTTAATTTCTCGTAGCTTCCTTACGTCAAAGAAAGATTAAAAAGTTCCGTAACAGCGGCATTCGGATTTTTGTGTTTTATGCTTTCTGTCGCCTAATCTACTTTTGAATTTATTACTTTGCACTGTTCGGTAATCATGTTGAGGTATGTCGTACCTCCCGTAGCATTGCCATCTTGTGTATACCCGCAAGTTGATTTGCCGATCGCGTCTGCATACCCGCCAACAAGTTCAGCGATCCAGCACCGTGTCTCTGAAATCATTTCAGATTCTAACTCAAGATTCTTCTTGGAACATGGACACCAGAGCATCTTCTCATGTGGCTGACAATACAGGTATACTCACTTCTTTTAGTAATTCAAGCATTTATTCATCTGTACTTTTTGGCAATGGTCACTCTATTCCAGTCACTCATACCGGACATAGCTCCTTGCAGACATCTCATAAGCCTCTTCATTTAAATCATATTCTTTTCACACCTCACATAATTAAGAATTTAATTTCTGTTTGTAAATTTACTCGTGACAATGATGTTTCTGTTGAATTTGATGCTTATGTTTTTTTTGTGAAAGATTACCAAACCCGAAGGCTTCTCCTTCGTTGTGATAGTACGGGTGACCTTTACCCGGTTACTCAACAACGTCCGTTTCAATCTCCAGTTGTTTTCTTTCATTTAGTTCCACTACATGGCACAGACAACTCGGTCATCCTGGGGACGATGTGCTTCGTCTCTTAGAGTTAAGTAATTTAATTTCGTGTAATAAACCGAAGTTTTATGGTTTGTGTAATGCGTGTCAATTAGGTAAACATGTCAAGCTTCCGTTTCATACTTCTGAGTCTTCTGTTGGGTCTGTGTTTGAAATTGTTCAATCTGACTTATGGACATCCCCAGTTCCGAGTGAAAGAGGATTTAAATACTATGCTATTTTCTTAGATCATTTTTCGCATTTTGTTTGGGTCTATCCTTGCATAAAAAATCTGATTTATTTGCTACATTTGTTGCTTTTCGTGCTTATGTCAATAAACAATTTAATGTAGACATTAAGGCTTTGCATTGTGGCCACCGGGTGAATATGACAACACTCATTTCCATGACCTTTTTCGCCAAAATGCCATACAGTTTCGCTTTACTTGTCCTCGTACTTCCCAACAAAATGGAAATCCGAACGTATGCTTCGCACCATTAATAACTTGATCCGTACATTGATATTTGATATGAGTTAAATCTCATATCAATTTAATCATATTAAACCCTAAATCACGAAGCAAAATACCTACTTTATAGTGTCAAAACAGGTTTATGTGGTGTTTTTGTGTTTGTGTTCACTTGAATAGGTAAATTGATACAATATGTAGAATCATGGAAATCAAGCTTATTTGTAATGAAAAAGACAAGAAGGATGCTAAATGACAAGACTTTGAAGATGAAGGACCTATCTTGACAACATTCTAAAGTTGAGGGACTAAATTGCAAAGTTGATAAAGTCAAGATTCAAGTCAAACAAGGTCAACTCTCAAGTCAACTTAATCAAGGAGCTTAAATGTTCAAGAATGAAAGTCAAAGGACCAATTTTTTCAAAGAAATGAAGAATTAAGCTCATTTTGATAATATGTCAAAGTCTAAGGGCAGAATTTGCCAAAAATGCACCAACTTTCATCAATCCGTGTATACATGTTCTTAGCCAATCAATATGCTAGAAAATGAAGTTATGGATCGCCAGCACACTTGCTAGCTCACCAACACCTATAATAAACCAGATCTGCTATAGTGCTCTCCACTATCTCCCTTTTGGACCAATCAAACTTCGACATGCAATAATCTCTTTTATCTAATTTGGATTATGATCCGTGTGACTAGCCAAGAGCAAATCAAAAGATGACACGTGTTGTCTTCATCAACGAACAAACCCAGGTCGTGGATTCGTCTATAATTCATTTCACAAAAAGATTTATACATGAAAAAGACTCATTTTCAAGCAAGGATTTCAACCCACTCACTCAATTAGCCTGAAATTCAACCAAAAAGAAAAGCCCAAATTCTACTTTTAGCGGCTAGTTTCAATTATCAGATTTATGACACCTGGCAGTATTTGATTGGTCGGAACACGTCATTGACGCCCCCTACACTTCATTTCAAGTCTATGAATAGAGAGGATAGGTCTCATTTGTTGTAACGTAGAAAGTGTAAAAAACACACACACTTCTCTTTTTCTCCTACAATTCAGTTAGAAGTTAGATAACAACTCAAGAGTTTGACAACCTCTTGAGTTTGTTAGTAGTTATAACAGCTTTACTTACCACTTGTAACAAACTTTACTCAATTCAATAAAATTCACTCAATTTCCCTTCCATCTTCATACTGTTCACTACATAATGTTACTTCTGTTACGGTTATTGGTTTCTAATGATCAAACTTGATCATTGGAAGCTTTGTGAAGACTTGTAGCTGCTCTTTCAATTCCAGTAGTTGAATTCAGAGTTTTTAGCCGATTTGGGTTTATTTTGATTAGACATGGTGTTTTGAGGTTGTAGATTGGTTAATGGTGGTTTTGGTGTAGTTCTAGTGCAGATCCTAGAAGGCTCAGCGCCTATCTACTCCATCAAAGGAGGCCTTTAGCAAAAAGTTTGTTGATTCTGTTTTAATTTCCACTAAAGTGAAGTGTGCATGCTCAATTTTAGTTGTAAACAATCTGTGCTGCTATGATCATGTGATAGAGCTTGTTTTAGTGTAATCTTGTGCATTTAATAGCTTGTGAGTAGTTTTTATAGCCTTAGACTAAGTTTACCTGTTTTCACCTTTATTTTCATCAGTCATAATCTTTTAAGTTCATTTTGTGGTTAAGTGATTGTACAAGTCTGAAATTGTGTCAAAAACTTTTCATTTTAATCATATAACATGTTTTGCTATTAGTCTTAGCTTGCTTCAATCTTTTACTCAAATTCACTTTGTTAAAGTTCATATTAATCTTGATAAATGGTGTTTGGATCGGCCAAGATTGTGTAATTCAAGTTTGTTAATCTTGTCAAGTTTTGTTCAATCACATTCAATAAGCATTTGGTAACAATTTTGTTCAATTTTGTATTCAAAACAAAAGTCAAAAAGGCAAATGGCTTGATAAAAGTTTGGGTCAAAGTCTGTGTTCACTTTTATTTAGAAACTAGCTTATTTCATTCCCTTGTCATTTCTTCATTTCTTAACCAATTTTCTTGAAACAAGTTCCTAGTTGTGGTTAAACATCCAGAGTCTTAGTATGTCCAAAGAAATTCTAAAGTTTTCAATATTAAGCTAGAAATTAGTTTTTTAATAAGTTCCTAGGCAAATGCATGTTTTTGTAAAGAAATGTTGACTGTTTTCTTGTATAGCAAAATCTACTTCATAAATGTTGACATTTTCTTTCACAAATCTGTTTAAAAACAAGTCTTGAGTAATTTTGGAAGTTTTCGGCTTTTTCACAAATTTGGTCAAACTTAGTCAAATAAGCTACGTTTTTGCTTATTCGATTTTCCAGCTTATTCACTTGACCATTTTCAAAAAGAAAAGATATTCCCTACTCTTGATAAGCTGATTGATAAGTTTGAGCTAAAAAATCTAGATGTCGATGTCTCAATTCTCAGATAGCTTATTCTTGGCTTATTGGAATGAGCTTATTTGAGTTTTACTTTGTTTCAAGCAATTTCCTTATACAAGTCTAGGTGATTTTTCATTTTAAGCATTTTAAAACTTGTTTGAGCTTATTTGGTTCAGTAATAAGCTCATACGAGCTTATTATTTGCATGTGCCCATTTTTTGTTAAATAGTTCCCTTTATTTTCACTTTCGTCCCCAGGGTTTGTTACTATTTGCATTTTGAGCTAATCTTGCAATTAATTAGGTTTTGCATAAATTTAATCCCTTAACTTTCTGTTACTTGTCAAAAATAGTTAGGCTGTTTGTTAAGTTTGTTAAAGTTAGTTAAAAGTTTGTTGGAATTTTCATTTTAGGTCCTTTTACTTTCTAGAATTTACATTTCAAGCTTTATACTTTCATTTACTTACAATTTAAGCACATTACTTTCATGTTTTGATATTTTGGACTTTTATGAATAAAAATTTGGTAATTGCAAAGTGTTTTACGGATAAATAGCTTAATACTTTTCACCATTTTTGCTTGTTGTTTGAAATAGACATAGAATATCCAAAAAAACCTATCAACCAAGAACAATAATAAACTTGAGATCTTTAGGACTTTCAATTGGTCAAGAATCGAGAGAAAACGAACTTCAATATACTCAATTTCAAATGGCGCCGCTGCCGGTTCTTTGACTTTACGAGAGACTATTGATTAACGGTTTTCATTGGCTTTTGGGATCCGTTCACCTCGTGAACATTATATTTACGTATCATAAATCAAAAACATAAAAAGATCTATAAAAATATAAAAAAACTAAAAAATATCAAAAAAAATTCTTTTCCTAAAGAATTGACCAAAAAAATTAATTAATTCAAAAAGCAATCTTTTTACTAAGAGATTGCACATAAAAATATATATTATTGGATTTTCTCGGTTTTTCCGTACATATAGTATTTTCTAAAAAAAACCAAATAAATACAAAAATATTTTCTCTATATTATTATATGTAGATGTGTATACATATACGAACAACCAATACACATATCTCCATATGTATTGCTTTTGCAATACACCGTGTTAGGGAGCGTTACGGTCCTTGACACGTGTATCGATCAAATTTAATTAAGCAAGAATAGATAAATACTTCCAATATTAATTCGAAGAATACAAACTACAAAGTGAATAGAAAGGGGATGTGCTATAAAATGCCACTAAGGGTTAATAGGTACTTAAGTGTTTCGCGCCACCTAACCCCCTGTTCGCTAGTGCGTATTCTAAGAAAGAAGGCTTGATTGGGGGTCTTGCACACAAGTAGTAATTACATATATTATACTTTCTTGTGGATATTTCATATTGAATCTCGAAGAGGATAATCCCTTCTTCTTTAAAGTCGAACGAGAGCTTCTCTCTCACTCCTAGTATTGAGTTGCATGCTCACTCGTGGGCGTGCACAAATACCATTTGGTGTATGATAGGTGTGTAAACACCCATCCTTTTTACCACTTAATTACAATAATAATCGAGCCAAAACGTGTATTTTATGTCATTTATGTCATAATTATGCGTGGTTTGTGTTTTTGTTATGATTTAGGACGAAAAGGTGAAAAGTGGAGAAAACACGGGCATTCACGGGCTTTTATCGTAGAAAAAGACGAAATACAAAGTCGAGAAGTCAAGAGTGCAAAAAGAACGGAAGTCCAAGACCAATTCTGAAGATTTATCGAAGAAAAAGTCAAAAGACGGAAGTTTACTAAAAGCCGAAGAACTCAAGTTTAATTTATTGAAGAATTACAAGACGAGTTCAAAGAAATCCCGAGACAAAGTCGTTAAAGTCAAAGAATTAAGAAGATCAACAAAGAATTAAGAAGAGCAAGGACTTAATGACGCAATTAAGGAAAGAAGAAAGAGGGGAGGAAGCTTCCTAAGCACCTCCCTAATCTCCCCTATAAATAGATTAAGATTTCATTCATTTTTCTCTTGTTGGCTAATAGTGACAATTAGTTCTTCCATTTTATTTTCCTTGTCATTTAATTACATGTCATTTACCTTAATTATCTTGCACCTTAAATACCTTTAATTTCAAGTAAGTTTTCTTTTAATTCTTGTCAATCTTTACTTTTTCTTGTTAATCTCCTATCTACCTTTCTTGTTTGATCTTAATCTTTATGCTTTATTGTTCAGGTTTATGTTTTTTAGTTTTTGTTAAATTGGTTAAGTGGGTTTTGATTATTTTGATCATTATTGTTAGTTTTGTTGATATGGATTGTTTGTTTATGATTAGTAGATGTTTATTTATTTGTTTGATTTAATCTTGTGGTTGATTTTGATTAGTTTTGATTAGATTCGTATTATTTTGTGCTTCCTTGTTCTTCGTGTTTCTGTTACTGTTCTTCCCCAGATATTCCGAATCAACAGCACATTCCGGATCAAGTTTTTGTTGAAAGTTGTTCTTAATCAAGGCTTTCATTCGGAATAAGTGACATATTCTGGATCAAGTCCATATTCCGGATCAGCAACATATTCCGAGTGAAGGAAACATTCCGAGTGAAGGCTTTGTGAAGAAACATTTCGGGTCAAGGAAGATATTCCGGATCAAGGAGATATTCCGGATCAAGAAGTTTTATTCAGAATAGTTGATTATTCCGGATCAAGGTCTTCATCCGGAATCTTCAACATTCCGGATCAAGGGAATTCATTCGGAGATATTCCGGATCAGCAACATTCCGAATCAAGGTTAAGTTCTGAATCAAAGTTTTGTTCATTCGGAATATTGAATATTCCGGATAAGTGACATATTCCGGATGAACCATTATTCCGAGTAAGCATTTTGTTCCGGATCAAGGGTTTTGGTAAATATTCCGAGTGAAGAAGAAATTATTCCGAATGAAGGTGACATTCCGAACGAGTGGTTTATTCCGAACGAAGGATTATTCCGAATGAGCTGTTTTCAGGTTCTTTTTAATTTCAGTTTTTAACTTACTGTTTTCAAGCTTTACTTTTCCTGCCCTTTTACTTAGTTGCACTTTAAGTTTACTTGCCTTAGATTTGTTTTAGCATTGCCTTAGTTTAAGTTTTAGTTGCGTTTTAAGTTTGCCTTAGATAGTTTTAAGTTTGCGTTATTTACTTTTCGTGCCTTTTAATTTTCGTCTCACTTTTAAATTCTTGTCATTTATTTTCAATTAGATTTAGATTTAAGTTTGCGTTATTTACTTTTCGTGTTGGAGCATAGTTTGGCTGGGCCAGTTCGACGACTCTCCTGGGCCGTTCGTCGTCTTCCCGGGTGCTGAGTAATGCTGCAAACAATAGAAGAACCGGTTAGACGTGGACCCGAGGCCGGAGCCCCGGGGTCTACCTCCGACGGTCAAGTTAGTATCGGATTAATATGTGGTATAAGAGGTGTAGTTGTGAGAGAGAACCTATTGTAGAATGAGACCCCTCCCGTTGTATTTATAGGAGGTTTTCTTGAAGGGTAAGTTAGGTATGTGTGAGTCGCGGGCCTGTTGGGCCGGGCCAACTACAAACTATACATCGACATGTCCCCCAGTCTAGTATGATATGGTCCATAATCATGTTATGCTAGACTTATTCATGTATCATGCTTACTAAACAACCGGGTGCGGCTTGTTGCTAGGATATCCTCGTGGGTCATCTATAACATATTGCTCCACTCGTAATGGGCTTCCTTCCGCAAAAAGATGATGGGTTGGGATTGCGAATAGTGAGCATAACCACTATACGCCATCATGTCCCCCCAGTCTAGTATGCGAGGTTGTCACCGAGGTTACTAGACTTTACACCATATCCGCTACCGGTAAGCATATCCACATCGAAAGGAATGGGAAAACACGTATACGTAAGATGAGTGGTTGTGCTCGAATGCTTGGTTTCCCGTGTTTAGACGGTAAGGACCCCGTAAGAAGAAAACGTGTTTCTATAGCCGGGGTAACACTGGCATTGGCAAGGTATCATTATTATTCATCTCTAACGTGAGGATGATAAGAAGGTTTTATGAAGGTCAGGTGGAACCCAGATGTTGCATCGTGAACATTTGAAGACGTACTTCTAATACCCACTAATGATGCAGCATAGTGCGAATATTGCATTCGTCTTAAGACCAACAGAATTCGTACTTTTGTGGCAAAGTGATGCGGATATTACATCCGTCTTATGGCCACGACATTTGATAACAACTTCCAAAATTTGTCACGGTTTTTCCTGGATTAAACGTAGTTGATGAGGCTCCGTCTAATTAAGTATAAACGATATAAATTTTTGAAATTCACTCTTAGCCGGGCCAAGTAATTCATCACGGAAGACGTACTTCCGTAACAAAGATATGAGCCAACAGAAGACGTACTTCTGTGGCAGAATGAGCCAGTGGAAGGCGTACTTCCACGACGAAGACAATGAGCCCATGGAAGGAATACTTCCATGGCTAAAATAAGGCGCCAGTGGAAGAGTACTTCCACGACAAAGGAGAATGAGCCCGTGGAAGAATACTGCCACGGCGAAAGATAATGAGCACATGGAAGAAATGCTTCCATGGCGAAAATAAGGAGCACGTGGAAGAGATACTTCAACGGAGAAGATAACAAGCACGTGGAAGAGATACTTCCACGGCGAAAATAATGAGGAGATACTTCCACGGCGAAAATAATGAGCACGTGGAAGAGATACTTCCACGGCGAAAATAATGAGCACGTGGAAGAGATACTTCCACGGTGAAAATAATGAGCACGTGGAAGAGATACTTCCACGGCGAAAATAATGAGCACCTGGAAGAGATACTTCCACGGAAAAGATAATAAGCACGTGGAAGAGATACTTCCACGGCGAAAATAATGAGCACGTGGAAGAGATACTTCCACGGCGAAAATAATGAGCACGTGGAAGAGATACTTCCACGGCGAAAATAATGAGCACGTGGAAGAGATACTTCCACGGAGAAAATAATGAGTACGTGGAAGAGATACTTCCACGACGAAGATAATAAGCACGTGGAAGAGATACTTCCACGGCGAAAATAATGAGCACGTGGAAGAGATACATCCACGGCGAAAATAATGAGCACGTGGAAGAGATACTTCCACGGTGAAAATAATGAGCACGTGGAAGAGATACTTCCACGGAGAAAATAATGAGCACGTGGAAGAGATACTTCCACGGTGAAAATAATGAGCACGTGGAAGAGATACTTCTACGGCGAAGATAATAAGCACGTGGAAGAGATACTTCCACGACGCATGAATAAGCCAGTGGAAGAGGTACTTCCGTGGCAAAGGCATAACCAAATGAAGAAATACTTCCATGGCGCAGAAACAAGCGTGAGGATGGAGTCCTTCCGCGGCGAAGGAATAAGCCAATGGAAGAGATACTTCCATGGCAAAGAAACAAGCGCGCGGAAGGAGTCCTTCCGCGGCGAAGGAATAAGCCAATGGAAGAGATACTTCCATGGCAAAGAAACAAGCGCGCGGAAGGAGTACTTCCGCGGCGAAGGAATAAGCCAATGGAAGAGATACTTCCATGGCAAAGGAACAAGCGCGCAGAAATAGTACTTTTGCGGCGAAATAAGCCAATGGAAGAGATACTTCCATGGCGCAGAAATAAGCGCGCGGAAGGAGTACTTCCGCGGCGAAGGAATAAGCCAATGGAAGAGATACTTCCATGGTAAAGGAATAAACCGGCAGAAGGCGGACTTCTGCGGCAAAGGAATATATCCAAAGATATTTGTATGACGTGCACATAAATAGTGGTATTAGTATACCCTGGTAGCCCCCCAAGTTTAATGGTGCTCTACTCGATTAGTAATATTAAACTTAAGCAAGTATTCAAAAAATTAAGGTTGCGTAGACCAAGGCGAATGGACGTACCATAGTTGCGTACAAAAGATAGGAATTGGGTTCGAACGTGCGAACCAACGCGGATGGATCTTGCCATAACCGCGAATTGTCACATAGTATAAGACGTATCTTAACTAACTTATGTGATGATCTATGCCATTACGTGTGGCTTACCGCTACTACTATAAGGACGGTCAAAGTTTTGACAAAATGATGTTAGACGTGCACAGTGTGTCTTTTGCAAGTCCATCATGAGTCATGTGGTTTGCATAACTTACAACAACGTCTTGATAGCAAGGTGTCTAACAAGGATACATGATCCGCGGTCGTTGGGTTTGCAACCCTCTTACACGACAAGTTGAATTATTAGGTTCACTCAATCCTCTTATTCCGCTTGGGAACGATAAGTACATGTACGCCCGTAGGCAGAAGATGTTGGAAACGATATTATTAGGCCGCTCCATATATAGAAAATATATTAATCAAATCAAATAGATATATGTAATATATATTTAACTATTTAAAAGATATATGTTATATCTGTTTAACAATTTATTCATTAGAATTATTGACAACATAATTTTTTGAAATAAAAATAAAGTAACCACTATTTTATTCATATATGTGCATGTATTTTCCGTACATAGGAGTTTCCATCCGAATGCGCAAATGTACTATTTGCATGATATTCGAACATGCATGATTGTATAATAAAATATTATTCGGATATCTTTGATTTGAATACCATATTCTGATATGCACAACATCTATCATAGATAATTTGGTAACGTCACATATAGTGACACAAATATAGGATTGACAGTTTTTATCATCGTTGTCTAAGTTGTTGTTTAGAAATCACATGATGGGATCAAATAGCAAAATATAACGCTTATTACTACATTTATGCCCACATAGAATATACTATCATATTATAGCAAAATTTAGTCCACACGGAACATAAAGTAGAAAGGGTTACGTGTTTACCGATCGTAATAAAAAAAACAAGGAAAAAGAATGCTCTACTCGCATACGCATGTTTTTTTATCAAAATTATCTTGTGTCAAAAGTAAGTTAACGACGTATGTGATAAAAATCATTGGCTGATAATAGTAAATGTTTTTACCAAAAACTATGTTAGTGATTGGTTGCCATACGATTAGCCCCTTTTTTTTGTCTGAAAAAAAAAATTCCTATGCAGCGGCATTTGTATCAAAACTAATCATCGGCGTAGTGCCTATGACCATGATAAACTATCAATAACTTGATTTATAAGCAGCCA